>JAUCMX010000009.1:23839170-23844170 GCA_033459395.1 Hemibagrus guttatus | reverse complement strand
GTTTAAAGCTCTATTCAAACTGTGTTATGGGTTTCCATGAGGAGGTGTGTGGTGTCATTGTTGACTCTATATCTATATTATTATCTATTATCTATAGAAGACAGAAGAATAAAATATAGATGATGTTGTAAAGGACGATGCTAATGTCATGTGAGCTTCTGAAACTGAAAGCCATGCCCCCTGTGACAAAAAGAAGCATGTACCTCAAAGGTGCACCATAGTTTGTGAGGCTGAAGAACAGACATCACACGGAGCAGCACAGGAGTCCCTCAGGGGACTGTCCTGTCTCCCTTTCTGTTCACACTCTGTTCTCTGATATCTCTGCTGTTGTAAGCTGTATGAGGAGAGGTCAGGATGCTGAGTACAGGAGTGTGGTGGACAGCTTTGTGGAGTGGTGCAGATGAAATCATCTGCAACTTAAAGACAAAAGAGCTGGTGGTGGAGTTTAGGAAGCAGAGGACTGCCCCAAGCCCAATCAGCATCATGGGCACTGAGGTGGACATTGTGGACAACTATAAATAGAGTTGCCTGTACTTCTTCAGGAGATTCAGGTTCTTTAAAGTCCGTAGAACATGCTGCAGATGTTCTAGCACTTGGTAGTAGCCAGCATCATCTTTTACACTGTAGTATGCTGGGTAGCAGGGTGAAGACGGCTGATGCCATCAGACTCAACAAGCTTATTAGGAAAGTGAAGTGGAGCTGGAGTCTCTGTTTGAGATGACTGAGAGGAGAATGCTGAGGAAACTTCTCAGTATCTTTGACAACCCCCTGCATGCAACACTGGAGTCCTACCAGAGCACTTTCAGCCAGAGACTGAGACCACCAAAGACAACCACAGAACATCACAGAACCACAGGACATCTTTCCTACCAGTGGCCATTAAACTCTATAACTCCTCCCCTTTCAGTATGGAACAGAGCTGACCTATGAATTATCCCAGTTCACAATATTTATAATATGTACATTAAGATCATACCATGTGCAATCTTATCTTATCTTAAGATAAGATAAGATAAGATATCTTATCTTATCTTATGTATTCAAATGAGGTATGTGCATATTCATTAGGTGTCATGAAGACACGCCCATCCCATTCATACACTGACATACATAATGTTATAATATGCTAATAATATTATAATTACCTGGAGTCTTCAATATCAAAAACCACTTTGTTGATGATGTCATCAGGACAGATGAAGCGCTGGATGTCTTCAAAAACTTTCTTTCTGGAAAAGCAGGATGTTCACAGCATGAAGCAGGTTCGAGATTAAATTAATCCAAATGATTTTATATCTTAGTGACGTTGAGTTTTGGGCTCTGATGAGTCAGATGGTGTTGATGAATTCTCTAGAACAGCAGTACTGACAGTAGTGTTATCGTTTCTATAGCAACATCTCATTCACAGGTGCATGGTGAAGTTTCTCTTAGGAGAGTAAATATGTGTGTGTGTGTGTGTGTGTGTGTGTGTGTGTGTGTGTGTGTGTGTGTGTGTGTTTGTGTGTGTGTGTGTGTGTGTGTGTGTGTATGATGTGTGGAAGGAGTCTCCAGTGTCACCGCTGCGTTTCAGTCAGAGGTGAAGCTGGAACTTTAGTTTTTGTGTCATCTTCAGGATAGAGGAGTTTACACAGACGTTCAGCAACATTAAATGTAACTAGAAATGGATAAAGAAAAAGCACATGTCGATCTTCATTTCCGCTTTACTTCATGTCGTGCCACACCACACTGATTCATTGCTATCGATTTTGTCATTGATTCTTTTTCTATAACTGTGTGTTTTATTCCTCATTTAATGCACAGTGTGAAGATTTATTATTGATTCTTAAAACACACACACACACACACACACACACACACACACACAAATACACACACAGTTCAGAACTGAACTTTGGTTAAATAAATACAAACATGATCGGCATGTCTATAATATAAATATATAAATTAATTATATTAACATTAAAGGTGGGCACGGTGGCTCGGTGGTTAGCATGTTTGCCTCACATCTCCAGGGTTGGGGTTTGATTCCTGCCTCCACCATGTGTGTGTGGAGTTTGCATGTTCTCCCCGTGCCTCGGGGGTTTCCTCTGGGTACTCCAGTTTCCTCCCCCAGTCCAAAGACATGCATGGTAGGTTGATTGGCATCTCTATATTGTCCGTAGTGTGTGAGTGAATGAGAGTGTGTGTGTGTGTGCCCTGTGATGTGTTGGCACTCCACGTCCAGGGTGTATCCTGCCTTGATGCCCAATGATGCCTGAGATAGGCACAGGCTCCCCGTGACCCGAGAATAGATTGGATTAGCGGTAGACAATGAATTAATATTAATATGATTAATTTAAAATTAATTATTACATTAATTTTAATTAGGCACAGTGGCTTGGTGGTTAGCATGTTTGCCTCACACCTCCAGGGTTGGGGGTTTGATTCCCGCCTCCGCCGTGTGTGTGAAGTTTGCATGTTCTCCCCGTGCCTCGGGGGTTTCCTCCGGTACTCCGGTTTCCTCCCCCAGTCCAAAGACATGCATTGTAGGTTGATTGGCATCTCTAAATTGTTCGTAGTGTGTGATTGCGTGAGTGAATGAGAGTGTGTGTGTGTGTGTGCCCTGCGATGGGTTGGCACTCCGTCCAGAGTGTATCCTGCCTTGATGCCCAATCACGCCTGAGATAGGCACAGGCTCCCCGTGACCCGAGAATAGATCAGATAAGCAGTAGACAATGAATGAATGAATGAATTTTAATTAATTTTATATTAATATAAAATATAGATTTTATATAATTTATCAATTAATATAAAATCTGTTTTAAAATAAGTAAATAAATAAATAAATAAGATTCACAGTCGCACACTTATCAGGAGCCTCGTGGAATTAGAAATGTCACTTCCCTCCAGCGCTCCTCGTCCACGTCCTGCTTTTGACTGGTTTTAGAAAATGACGGTTTCTGAATAAAATGACACTAATAGCACACAGCGTCTTATCTCAGCCTGGAGTGAACACAATAAACTGTGAAATGACTGAAATAAATGTCACTTTGCCACAATCTCGGCGTCGCACACGGGAGAGAACAAAATTAAAGCAGCTCTGAGGGGAAGAAAAAAATGACGCTTTTGACAAAGAAGCTTAAAGTAATTAGAGAAATATTAGAGAGAAACTTATCACAGGACTCGCTCAGGAGGTCAGCGGTAAAGAAACCAGTGAAGATTAGAAAAGATTAATATTCTGAAATCACCACACCACAAACACGGGTTTAATCAAAGCTGAGCGCTGATGAGGTGAAGTGGACAGGACTAAGCTAGGAAAAGTAGCTTTAATTGGGTGTTTTATAAACACTTTGATTTAAGGGATACTTTAAATCTGTAGTAATCAATAATCAATTAATAATCAATTCATTTCTTGTTTCGATCCGTATCAATTTCAATGTATCACTTCATCTCTAGTTAAAATACTTTCATATTTACTTCAAAGTGGCTTAAACAGGAGTATTTAAAAACATATACTTCATTTAATCACTTTGTATGTTATAAACTATTAATTAGTAAGTAATACATAGTAATTAACAAGTTATTAATGATCAATAAATGACTACTTTTTATAATGTATTCATATTTAGGCATGTGTTTACTCATTTACTCTCATTAATAATAACTAATAAGAAATAAAATAGAAACCTTCATGAATGAAATAGTAAATAATATTTAAGTCATGATTAAATATTTAGATACATGTAGAATATAGAGTTCAGGGTGCTGTGTTATTTAACATCTAATATTTAAGTTTATTAATATTTAATATTTAGTTTGTTTTAAGTTTTGACTCTTTGTTTTTATCTATTATTAAAGCAATGAAATATTAATAAGCAATTAATACATAATTAACGAGAACATGCCCACACTGGACAGCTTTTCCTGGACTACGAATAACAATTTATAGTTATCTATTTATAGTTACAGTTAATGTTGTGGGATATCTGTGAAACAGGTCACTTCCTGTTTGTCTCTTCTGTTCTATCAGCTATATACAGAGTTCCCCTCAGCAGTCTCTCTTTATTCTCTCTTCAAGTTAAAACTCCTCTGTCCTCTGCAAAACTTCCAGCTTTAACTCTGACTGATACACATGCGCACACACACACACACACACACACACACACACACACACACACACACACACACACAGATACACACACACACAGATACACAGCACTGACACTGGAGACTCCTTCACCACATCATACACACACACACACACACACACACACAAACTGATACACAGCACTGACACTGGAGACTCCTTCACCACATCATACACACACGCACACACACACACACACACACTGAAACACAGCACAGACACTGGAGACTCCTTCACCACATCATACACACACACACACACACACACACACACACAATGATACACAGCACTGACACTGGAGACTCCTTCACCACATCATACACACACACACACACACACACACACACACACACACACTGAAACACAGCACAGACACTGGAGACTCCTTCACCACATCACACACACACACAGACACAGACACACACACACACACACACACACACACACACACACACACACACACACACACACTGAAACACAGCACAGACACTGGAGACTCCTTCACCACATCACACACACACACACACACACACACACACACACACACACACACACACACACACTGAAACAGCACAGACACTGGAGACTCTTTCACCACATCTCACACACACACAGATACACAGCACTGACACTGGAGACTCCTTCCACACATCATACACACACGTACACACACACACACACTGATACACATCACTGAACCTTGAGACTCACATCATACACAAATAAACACATTTCTCGTGAGCTGTTGCTATAGAAACGATAAGGTATCAGAGCGAGGGCATTAATATAAACATGTTCTAGAGAATAAATCAACACCTCCTGACTAATCCCCATGTTTACCTCTGGGTGTGAGGTCTCCTTGTAGCCATGCACT
>JAUCMX010000009.1:23823119-23838670 GCA_033459395.1 Hemibagrus guttatus | reverse complement strand
AGTGTAATAAACATGCAACACTGCAGGTATTAAACACTGTGGGTGTGGGGGGTGTGGGTGTGTACTGTTACACTGTGTGTGTGGGTGTGTACTGTTGCACTGTGTGCACATGTGCCTTATTCATCTTACACGTCATATTTTTTATCTGTTTATAGTTACTTTTAAAGTCACTTCCTGTTCTCACTGGTACTGACACTGGAGACTCCTTCACCACATCATACACACACATACACATACACGCGCGCACACACACACACACACACACACACACACACACACACACACACACACACACACACACACATTTCTCCTAATGTGAACTAATAAAATGATGTGATTAGGGTTTATGTTTACATGTTCAGACAGAGGAAGCTTTTATTTTTTAAATATTAGTGAGATAAAGCTCTATGGCATGGAGGTACGGAGTTTTAAAAAAATGCACAACAAATTTAAAACAGAAACTCATTTTTCCTCTTTAAATTAAATACACCGACCAGGCATAACATTATGAGCAGTGACAGGTGAAGTGAATAACACTGATGATCTCCTCATCATGGCACCTGTTAGTGGGCGGGATATATTAGGCAGCAAGTGAACATTTTGTCCTCAAAGTTGGTGTGTTAGAAGCAGGAAAAATGGACAAGCGTAAGGATTTGAGTGAGTTTGACAAGGGCCAAATTGTGATGGCTAGACCACTGGATCAAAAGCATCTCCAAAACTGCAGCTCTTGGTGGGGTGTTCCTGGTCTGCAGTGGTCAGTATCTATCAAAAGTGTTCCAAGGAAGGAACAGTGGTGACCTGGCGTCAGGGTCATGAGTGGCCAAGGCTCACTGATGCACGTGTGGAGCGAAGGCTGGCCCGTGTGATCCGATCCAACAGACGAGCTACTGTTGCTCAAGTTGCTGAAGAAGTTAATGCTGGTTCTGATAGAAAGGTGTTAGAATACACAGTGCATGATGGGTCAAGGCTGTTTTGGCAGCAAAAGGGGGCCAACACAATATTAGGCAGGTGGTCATAATGTTATGCCTGGTCGGTGTAGACTCATTAGTGACTTATACTCATTATATTCTGTGCATTACACTAAACGTTTTTCTGAAACTCTTCAATTGTTCATGTTTGAGACAAAAAACAGCGAACAGCGACAGTGTTAATATCATCAGACTCTCAGGGAGCGGGATCTCAGGAGGTCCGTCTGCATCTGATCCATTAAACAACAATAAATAACAGAAAACACAAAAAGACTTGACGGGAAACAGCTGTGTGTGTGTGTGTGTGTGTGTGTGTGTGTGTGTGTGTGTGTGTGTGTGTGTGTGTGTTAATCATGAACCTGACACCGATGTGATGTGATTAGCTTTGGGAGAGGGAATAGCACTGTAGAGCTGTGTACAACATCTACAACAACACAAATAACACGCTTTATATTAACAGGCTTCAGCTGGAGCTCAAGTCAGTTAACTGAGTCAGCTCGAGTCAGCTCGAGTCAGTTAACCAACTCCTTTAACCGAGTCAGCTTGAGTTAGTTAACCAAGTCAATTAACCATGTCAGCTTGAGTCAGTTAACCAAGTCAGTTAACCAAGTCGGTTAACTGAGTCAGCTCAAATCAGTTAACCGAGTCATCTCAGCTGGAGCTCGAGTCAGTTAACTGAGTCAGCTCAAGTCAGTTAACTGTGCCATATCAAGTCATTTAACTGACTTGGTTAACAGACTTGAGATGACACGGTTAACTGACTCGAGCTGACCCAGTTAACTGACTCAAGGTGAACCAGTTAACTGACTCGGTTAACTGACTTGAGATTACACGGTTAACTGACTCGAGCTGACCCAGTTAACTGACTCAAGGTGAACCAGTTAACTGACTCGGTTAACTGACTTGAGATTACACGGTTAACTGACTCAAGCTGACTTGGTTAACTCGTGCTAGTCAGCTTTCTGAGCAGCACAAAGCATCCTGTTGACTGATTTCTCTTTGATGTTATTAAAATATGAAAAGTATTTATGTTAGTTCAATTTTCTGACACTTAACACGAGCTTCATAACTGCATTAAAACACACAGATGATTAAAGCATCTGAGTCACATGACCTCACCTCTGTATAGGACAAGGTTAATGACAGTTATTTATTCATTCTGTCCGTGGTGACGTTATTATTGTCCTTTACCAACTGAGTGAGATGTTTTTAATGTTTAAAACACATTAACACAACAGTGTGCTTAAACATTATTATGCACTTTTAAACAGATTCTACAGGTGTGTGTGTGTATGTGTGTGTTCAATGTTATTCACAGCCTCTTGCATATCTGTGTGGTGGTGAAGGTGGAAGTGGAGGTGGTGAAGGTAGTGATTAAAAGTGAAGTTGGAGGTAGAGGTGGAGATTTAGATGAATCTGAAAGTAAAAGTGGACGTGAAGGTGTAGGTGAAGGAGGAAGTGGAAGTGGCGGTGGAAGTAAAGGTGGAGAAGGAAGTGGAGGTGAAGGTGAATGTGGAGGTCGAAGTGAAGGTGGTGGAGGAGGAAGTGGCGGTAAATGTGGAAATGGAGGTGAAAGTCGAAATGAAGGTGGAGGAGGAAGTGGAAGTGGAAGTGAAGGTGAAGATGATGGTGGAAGTGAAGATCGAGGTGGAAATCAAGGTGAAGCTGGAGGAGGAAGTGATGGTGGAGGTGGAAGTGTAAGTGAACGTGGAAGTGAAGGTGAAGAAGGAAGTGGAGTTGAAGGTAAAGGTGGAAGTGGAAATGAAGGTGGAGGTGGAGGAGAGAGTGAAGGTGGAGGTGAAAGGGAAAGTGAAGGTGGAGAAGGAAGTGGAGTTGAAGTTGAAGGTAAAAGTGGAAATGAAGGTGAAGGTGGAGGAGGAAATAGAAGTCGAGGTGGAGGTGGAGGTGGAAGTGAAGGTGAAGATGACAGAGGAAGTAAAGGTGGAGGTGAAAATGAAGGTGAAGCTGGAGGAGGAAGTGAAAATCACCTGGAAGTTGTGATGGAGTTCAGGACAGAAGTGTGAGTACTGATCAAGCTGTTCTTTTGGCCGATCCGGATCCGGCCGAGCTTGCAGCTTATTCACATCTGTTTCCAAATCATCCTCCTAAAACACACACACACACACACACACACACACACACACACACACACACACATTTTATATCATCATAAAACAATTATTTCTTAGATATAATTGGGGCAGGGCCAGGGGAATGTTATCAGAAAGAGATGAGGGGGGTGGGGGTCAAGGGAATAGTCCCTGAAAAAGATGAGGAGGCGTGGCCAGTGGAATAGTTCCCGAAATATATGAGGGGCGGGGCCAGGGGAACAGTTCCTGAAAGAGTTGAGGGGGTGGGGCAAGGGGAATTCCTTCATAGAAAGATAAGTGACATTAAAATTGGAGAGTCACTCACATAATCGTGATATTCAGGCTCCTCGTTTTCTTGTTCATCATCACTGTCATCTTCACTGTTTACATCTAGTGAAACGACACACACACACACACACACAGAGTCATAATCGTCCGCTTAATTCTGTGTGAAGAAAAAAAAACTGTAGACTCAGTGTGACGTGTCAGAAGGAAGTCTGTTAGCCTTCATCGTGTTAGCTTTCATTCTCTCAGGGTGCAGACACTCAGCTAGTGTGTGTGAAATGGCTACCATTTACGTATTAGGGAATGACATCGTTACAATATGTGTGCGTGTGTGTGTGTAGACTTAGCTATAATGAGCCACACACGCACACACGCACACACACACACACACACACACACCTTAGAGACCCAGAATGTGGTGAGAACCCAGGAGACTGGTTCTAATCTGTATGCTAAACAGAAGTGACTTTATCTCACACTCAGTTCACCTGCAGCACATTCACCTCTATTCATCACTCATCGCTAAGAAGCACGGCAACCGTTACCATGGCAACCAGCCCAGTCTCTCTCTCTCTCACACACACACACACACACACATACACACACACACACACACACACACACACACACAGAGCCGACAGGTGAAAGGCTCATTTCACTTGACCGTGATGTCTGTATCATCGCCAGAACGAGAAGGCTAACCTAGCGAGCGAAAGCTAACACAGCGAGTGAAAGCTGTGGCAAAAAATGACCCAGTTTAAAAGCATGAATTAAATGTCTATCAGCAGTGAACACACTAAGTCACATGACCAGCTTTATCACTTACCATTGGCTCCTGAGTCAGACTCCCAGGCCTCCTCAGGGTGTTCAGGAAGTAGGAAGCTGTATGTGCTGCGATCTGAACTTAAAGGAAGAGGAAGTTTTGGGAGACATTTCCTCATGAGCTGAACTGCACTTTCCACCAGAGACTCTGAGGCCTTCATCACCAAACATGCCTAGACAAAAATACATCTAATAAACACTTCATAACACTTAATAACATGTAATAATTACTTAATAACATGTAATAAATCACTTAATAACATGTTATAATCATTTAATAACACTTAATAACATTTAATAATCAATTAAGAAACATTTAATAACTTTGACAAATCATGTGTTAATTGTTTAATATTTTAAAAGCCAGTACAAAAAATCATAATCATACCTTTCATAATCATTTAATAACGAATCACTTAAACTATTTGCTAGCATTTAATAATAATTTTATAATTATTTAAAAATAGTTTTGGAAGCAACTTTCATTTCGTTGTTATTCATGATCATTTAATACATTTTAATTATCTTTCAAAAACCAGTGAAAGTAAACAGTGGATTGATGTGTTAGTTATATAAACCACACCCACTCTATGAGAACCACACCCTCTTCTGCACCAAACCTTAGCTTTTGTTCCCCCACTGGTGCTCAGTGTGTGTGTGTGTGTGTGTGTGTGTGTGTGTGTGTGTGTTGCAGTACTTGTGTAGTGTTGTACAGCACAGTGACTCCTCCCTCAGTGAGGAGGGCGTGTCTCCCGGCGCTGGTCTTGGCGGCTCTGTGGAAGCAGTGGAGGAATGCTCTGCGTATGGCGATGTGTTCGCTCTGTGTGTCCTGTCTGTGCCAGTCTTCATAAACACTCAACAAGCCTGAGATGTAACCCTTCCCCACCGCCAGGCGAGCGTTCTCCTCTGAAACACAATTAAAGTCACTTTACACCACAGCACTGTTGGAGGCAGGAGTCTGATTTGTTAGAAAGCATTAATATACACATGTCCAGAGCGCATAAACACCCTATCACAGTATCTCTGTCGCATTGTGTGTGTGTGTGTGTGTGTGTGTGTGTGTGTGTGTGTGTGTGTGTGTGTGTGTGTACATGTAAGGCTCCTGCACTAATATGGCTCTGTGAAATATTAATGCCAGGGTTTTATAACTCCCTTGGCTTCTATGTGTGTGTGTGTGTGTGTGTGTATGTGTGTGTGTGTGTGTGTGTGTGTTTTCTGATCTCTCTTCAGCTTTCAATGCTTCAAAGTGCTTCAAAGGCCAGCTGCTGTATTTAAACTCACTTTATTAAAAAAGAAATGAAGATGGTAAGTAAATAAATAAATAAATAAATAAATAAATTCCAGCTAATTAAATCATTTGAATTGGCAATAATTCAACATTTAGATGTTTCATCAATCTTTTTTTTTCCTTTCATTTTGATGTTGTATGCTTTTCCAGCGCCAACTTTGTCATTCTTCTGTTTAAAACACGAACAACTTTTTCCAGCCTTGAGTCTAAAATTGATTTGGGGGCGGAGCTAGGCATGAGCTTGGTTAGTGATGTCACTAAACATTCAAACTACCAGAGGAGGATGTCTTCATACCTGGGACCTACCCACAGAACATTTTTAACCCGCTAGCTTACTAACTTGTGGTTGTCATGGTAACATTATATCTTGACAGGGTTTTTGATGGTGTTAAATAAATGATGTGAGCAATAATCTGTGATTTAGTGTATCTATAAAAGGGGTATAGAATGACCAAAGTTTTGTGCGCCCCAACCATCACACCCATATGTGCTTGTTGATCATCTTGCTCCAGATTTATTCTCCTTTACGCATCTAATCAGCTCCACTCTTCTCTTCTGACAGTTCTTCCACTAGATGTTGGATTGTGTCTGTGGGGATTAGTTATCATTCAGCTACAAGAGCATTAGTGAGATCAGACTCTGATGTCGGGATGCTGAAGAGACTCCAGTTCATCCCAAAGTTGTTGAGTGGGTTTGAGTCAGAGTCAGGGCTCTGTGCGGGACACTCGAGGTATTCACTCCAACCTTCACCTCCACAACACCATGTTTCCATGGAGCTGCTTTGTGCACAGGGACATTGTCATGGCGGAGCAGGGTTTGAGTTCCAGTGAAGAGAAATCGTAAAGCTCCACACACAGAGACGGACAGTTTGTAGGAGAAGCACATCTGGGTGTGAAGGTCAGGAGTCCAGATACTTTTAGCTCTATCGAGTTACAGTATAAATCAAATTCAAGAAGGATCATTTAAAATTGGTTTTAAGATCTCAGATGCTGTGTGTCTCTGTTTGTAAATGACTTCCCCTTTAACGTATGTTTAGGAGCTCAATGTCTCCCTGATACAGAAACTGGAGCTGTGAACATTACAATTGTATTTCTGAAAAATCTGTAAAGACACGACCTGAAACAGAGAAACAAAAAACAGATACCAGGATAGCAGTCTGAGATGTTGCAGAGGTGCTGTGGAGCAGCAGAAGAAAGCTTGTTGTGTGTGTGTGTGTGTGTGTGTGTGTGTGTGTGTGTGTGTGTGTGTGTTGCTCTTTTAATGACATCAACTGTTTTCTTTTTTTTCAGTCTATTCAACAGCAGAGCAATTGACAGCAAAACGCATGTGTTCAAACAGTGCTTTCCTTCTATGGAGTCTGAATCCAGCAGAGTCACAGCTCCCCCTGCAGGCCAGACATGCAATGACATGTTCCTCACTCTATACTGCTTTTATACTCACTTTGTATCTCAGATTTAAGTATTTTAAAAGCAGCAGAGTTAAAAGCCCTTTTCGGGGGAAGGTTCCTAACGCAAGCACACAAAATCATGGGATTTTGTATAAATAATGAGAAAATAATGGGAACATTAGGGATTAGTGATTGGTTGATATTAATAACAGTGACCTTTGATTAGTTGATGGAAAACATGAGAATCAGTGATTGGTTAATGGGAACAACAGGGATCAGTGATTGGTTTTTGAGAATGATGGGGATCAGTTATTGGTTGAGATGAGTGATGGATTGTTAAACAGAATGGTGATCAGTGATAAGGAAAATAATGCATAATGGTGAACTGTGATTGATTTTTGTAAGAGTGAACAGTGATTGGGGATTGGAAACAATGAGGATGAGTCCTGGGTCAGTGGGAGCAATGTGGATCAGCGATTGGTCAGTGGCCACAATCAGGAGTTTCATTGGTGATCAGTGATTGGTGAATGGAACGATGGGGATCAGTGCTTGGTTTTCAAGAAGGACAGCGATCAGTGATTGTTCAGTGGAACGATGGTGATCAGTGATCAGTCAATGGAACAATGGGGATCAGTGATTAGTTTCCAAAAAGGACAGTGATTAGTGATTGGTCAATGGAACGATGGTGATTAGTGATTGGTTAATTGAATGATGGGGATCAGTGATTGGTTTCCAAAAAGGACAGTGATTAGTGATTGGTCAATGGAACGATGGTGATCAGTGATTGGTTAATTGAATGATGGGGATCAGTGATTGGTTTCCAAAAAGGACAGTGATTAGTGATTGGTCGATGGAACGATGGTGATCAGTGATTGGTTAATTGAACGATGGGGATCAATGATTGGTTTCCAAAAAGGACAGTGATTAGTGATTGGTCAATGGAACGATGGTGACCAGTGATTGGTCAATGGAACAATGGGGATCAGTGATTGGTTTCCAAAAAGGACAGTGATTAGTGATTGGTCAATGGAACAATGGTGATCAGTGATTGGTCAATGGAACAATGGGGATCAGTGATTGGTCAATTGAACGATGGGGATCAGTGATTGGTTTCCAAAAAGGACAGTGATTAGTGATTGGTCAATGGAACGATGGTGACCAGTGATTGGTCAATGGAACAATGGGGATCAGTGATTGGTTTCCAAAAAGGACAGTGATTAGTGATTGGTCAATGGAACGATGGTGACCAGTGATTGGTCAATGGAACAATGGGGATCAGTGATTGGTTTCCAAAAAGGACAGTGATCAGTGATTGGTCAATGGAACGATGGTGATCAGTGATTGGTCAATTGAACGAAGGTGATCAGTGATTGGTCAATTGAACGATGGGGATCAGTGATTGGTTTCCAAAAAGGACAGTGATTAGTGATTGGTCAATGGAACGATGGTGATCAGTGGCTGGTTGATGGGGATGAAGATATATATATATATAGCAAGGTTGTTCTGGGATTGTTTTTTGGTCACAGTGATGATCAGGGATTGGTCAGTGAAAACAATCGGTGTCTGTGATCGGTCACTTGGAACACTGGTGATCAGTGATTAATGGTTGGTATCAGTGGTGATCAGCTGTGTGGCTAAAAGGTCAGACTGATAATTAGTAGTAAAAACACAGTCTGACTGTGATGACCCTTATTATCTTCATTGCTTTTACTAAAACAGAATTATTTTAATTACTGTAATGAAAGTGATATGTGAGTGCTGGGTAAAATACAGTTTTGAATGACACAAAACCTGAACACTAACAATAAACATTTCTGCAATAACACCACCATATACACACATTAAACAGAGTTAGGAGCTGTGATGAGGTCGAATCAGTTCACAGTGTTTTAGATCAGAGAATGAAGAGAAATGTGAATTTCAGAAACACTGATAAAACCAATTCCACATCCAGTGTGTGCTGACCTGCGCCATCTCCGGAGTCGGTCATTACTGCAGGATTTGATGCAGAACTGCAGAAAGTCTCGTGTGGAAGCAGGTGCGTGTGAAACCTTTCTGTCATGCTTACTTTTTTCACTTCACTTTTTCCCATTAAAACCCTTTCGAACAGCTCTGAATTATTCATAAGTGACAGTAAACATCCCATCTTTCATTAAAAGTCCATTAACAGCAGCAGTGCTAATTGATACAGCATCAGTGTATAATAACGTGATAATGAAACGCTCATATTACAGCTAAGCGCTGAGAAGGAGAAAGAACTTACTTGAAGATAAGAGAGCAGCGAAGGCGTCGACGGCGGCCCTGAAAGATAAAACAGTTATTAAATAGAAATAAATAAAGTGTAGTTGTGTTTGTGGTGAAATTGCAATATAGGAAAATCTTATTTAAATAAAATGATGAATGTTGTGTCAACTTTCCATACTATAAAACTTTTAAATTATCAATCTATTTAATAATAAAATATTAATGATTTAATTGAAAACTTCATCAGTGTCTGATGCAAATAACCTCGCTAACTATTTTTAAAAACAAATCTCTCAGTGTGATGGATAGAATTGGAGGTTGTGTTGCTTTGCTGGTCTTTCTGGATGTTGTGTAATGTTGTGCAGTGTGCTCACTGCCTCTTTCAGCTCCATACAGTTATTAATGCACCTAGTGGTCAAACATGAGAACTACAACAAATGCTAACACGCTAACGGAGGTCCACTGGGGCAGGAATCACGTTGTCTCACACTCAGGAGAGGGGCGGAACACAGAATAATGACTTAAAGGGTTGCCAGATTGAGCTAGTTTAAAACATATTCTGTAGACAAATAATTTGATGCAATTTATTGCAAATAATTGGAGATAAATGTTATATGTTTACACACAAAGGCAAAGTGTAAGTGCAGACTGTGTGTGTGTGTGTGTGTGTGTGTGATGTACAGAATAATTTTTTATTGTCAGATATACTGCAGAGGAATGGAGGGTGATGTCTGGACATCAGAAATACGGGCAGAAAAAGGAGATAGAAGTTTCCGGGCTAGTTTCAGGGACTGTGCTTCATTTTGAGGTGAATTTGGGCTGAAATCTGGCAACCCTGATTAATGATATTAACCCTGAGCACAGCTGAATAAACCCACACTAATCGAGCTGATAGACTGTACGCTGGGGGACTGAATGTGGTTACAGAGTTACTCTAAAACTCCACGAGCCAGCAGCCTGTAGCACGAGTCACATGTCATAGAGCCTTTTTTTTTTTTTTTTATCATGTTTCTGTTCTGTTCTGTTCATGTTCCTTTTCCTCCTCAGGTCTCTGTGCAGATCCCATCATGTTCTTACTCAGTGACTTGCAGTTACAGCGTTAATGCTCATTTCCATCACTATAGCTGTTACTGTCTATAACCCCTAATGTCTGATCTCTATCTGATTGTGCAGGGCATCAGATTACCTTCCATCACTAACTGTAGTGAAAGTGATTTTCCTCTGCATTCCTGTTTCCAGGACATATCAAATGTTCATATCACACTCTCCGGTGTCACCCAAATGAGGATGGGTTCCCCTTGAGTCTGGTTCCTCTCAAGGTTTCTTCCTAATACCATCTAAGGAAGTTTTCCTTGCCACAGTCGCCTCAGTCACCTCAGGCTTATTCACTGGGGATAACTTTGTCTAACATCTAGGACTGGCTGTTTGTATGTTTGTTGTTTCTTATGTTCTGTAAAGCTGCTTTGAGACAATGCTCTTTGTTAAAAGCAAAATACAAATAAAACTGAATTGAACTGAATAGAATGTGTGGGGGGACATGGTGGCTAGCACGTTTGCCTCACACCTCCAGGGTCAGGGGTTCGATTCACGCCTCCACCATATGTGTGTGGAGTTTGCATGTTCTCCCCGTGCCTCGTGGGTTTCCTCCAGGTGCTCCGGTTTCCTCCCCTGGTCCAAAGACATGCATTGTAGGTTGATTGGCATCTCTAAATTGTCAGTAGTGTGTGATTGCGTGAGTGAATGAGTGTGTGTGTGTGGCACTCCATCCAGGGTGTATCCTGCCTTGTTGCCTGATGATGCCTGAGATAGGCACAGGCTCCCCGTGACCCGAGAATAGATCGGATAAGCGGTAGACAATGAATGAATGAATGAATGAATGAATGAATGAATGAATGAATGAATGAATGAATGAATGAATGTGTGTGTGTGTGTGTGTGTGTGAGACTCACTTGACTGTGTAAGTGTGTTTTGCAGCAGGTGGTGTTATCAGCTTAAACACAACGTCCAGAGCTCGATTTTCTCCTAGCAGCGTGGCAGTGGACACTACACACAGACACACACACACACACACACACACACCTCGATTATTTGATTAACATCATCTCTATTACAGTAAAACACTGAACTCTAAAAGCCGTGTTCACGCAGCAGCCAGGATTCAACACATTAAACACTAAACTCAACACGTTAAACCAAACTGAATTATTATTCATGAATTGGTCATGAATTAAAGATTAGAATTTAAGTACCTCAAATTAAAATGTTAACAAACAACAAATCACTGATTTGTAGAAACATATAAATGAGTCAAAATGATCAAAGTGTTACCTCAGAGATGATCTACCTTCATCTGAACACTTAACCACTAGCTACTAATATCTACTGACTATACTGTGTATCTCATGCCATTATGATTGTCACTATTATTCTGTTACTACTGTACATACCGCACAATAATGCAACATACGTACATAGGCATATTCATTATATATATACATATATATGTATATATATATATATATATATATATATATATATATATAATATATATATATATATATATATATATATATATATTAGATTTTATACATTTACAACTGCAATGTCTGGAGCTGTGCTAAAGAATTTCACTCACGTCTACACTTGTGTTGATGATGATGTGACAAAGAGATTTGATTTGATTTGATTGATAACACTTAACACCTAACACTTAACCCCAACACTTAACACCTAACACTTAACCCCATCACTTAATACCTAACACTTAACCCCCCCAAAACTTAAACCCCCAACACTTTGCCTCCAACACTTATCCCCCAACACTTAACCTCTAACACATAACCTCCTAACACTTAACCCCTAATAATTAACCTCCAACAATTAACCCCCAACTCTTAACCCCAACACTTAACCCCCAACACTTAACCCCTAACACTTAACCCCTAACACTTGAACCCTAACACTTAACACCTAACACATAACCCCTAACACTTAACCCCTAACACTTAACCCCTAACACTTGAACCCTAACACTTAACACCTAACACATAACCCCTAACACTTAAACCCTAACACTTGAACCCTAACACTTAACACCTAACACATAACCCCTAACACTTAACCCCTAACACTTGAACCCTAACACTTAACACCTAACACATAACCCCTAACACTTAACCCCTAACACTTAAACCCTAACACTTAAACCCTAACACTTAAACCCTAAAACTTAAACCCTAACACTTAAACCCTAAAACTTAAACCCTAACACTTAAACCCTAAAACTTAAACCCTAACACATAACCCCTAACACTTAACCCCTAACACTTAACCCCTAACACTTAAACCCTAAAACCTAAACCCTAACACATAACCCCTAACACTTAACCCCTAACACTTAACCCCTAACACTTAACCGCTAACACTTAACACATAAAACTTAACACCTAACACTTAAGTGTACCAACGTTGCCTTCAGCATGTGTTCAAAAGCTAGGTGACATTTTTTGTTGACAGATTGGTGGCGTGGGTGCTCTGTTCTATTTTTAGCCCAAGCTTGGTGGCACGACTTCCTGTGAGGACCCTTTGTAAGCATCCATACAGTTTATATACACTTCTTACTGGTTGTTGTTGTTCTTTCGGCTGCTCCCTGTTTGGGGTCATCACAGCAGATCATTTGGTCCGCATGTTTCGTTTTGGCACAGGTTTTACGCCGGATGCCCTTTCTGATGCAACCCTCCACATTTAATCCAGGCTTGGGACAGGCACTGAGAGCTCTTAATATTGGTCATATGTTTGGGTGGCTGGAATGGATTATCTGCATTTACATTATTTCTTATGGGAAAATTTGTTTCATAATACAGATTTTCGCCTTAAGAACTCACCTCCAGAATGAATTAAATTCATATTATTAACCGGCTGATCTTACTGTGTAGAGAGCTAGTGCAGGAGAGCTAACATTAACCAGCTGATCTTACTGTGTAGAGAGCTAGTGCAGGAGAGCTAACATTAACCAGCTGATCTTACTGTAGAGAGAGCTAGTGCAGAAGAGCTAACATTAACCAGCTGATCTTACTGTGTAGAGAGCTAGTGCAGGAGAGCTAACATTAACCAGCTGATCTTACTGTAGAGAGAGCTAGTGCAGGAGAGCTAACATTAACCAGCTGATCTTACTGTAGAGAGAGCTAGTGCAGGAGAGCTAACATTAACCAGCTGATCTTACTGTAGCGCGAGCTAGTGCAGGAGAGCTAACATTAACAAGCTGATCTTACTGTGGCGCTACAGACAGTTCAGGTGGCTGCTGAGAGAAATAACTGACCTGAAGAGCAGAAGGTAGCGATGACCCACAGACACGCCGCCGCTCTCCTGTCGTTTTCTGAGTTTTGCTGTAAAAGTCTGAGTGTCAGTAACACGGCGTCAGCTTTCTCGGCTTTCACACCGATCATACGGTCTGGAAATAAAAGCGAGAGTACGACATCATTCAGGATCATTGTTCTGTACTACACTGTACTGTGGTGTACTAGAGTATACTGTACCATAGTGAAATAGATTATTCTATACTCTACTATATTATACTACACTATACTGTATTATAAACTATCATAGTCTAATGTAGTGTGTATGATGCTATAATATGTTGTGTTGTACTTTATTATGCTACACTTCTTTCTTGTTCTTCTTCCTCTTCTTCTTTCGGCTTTTCCCTTCAGGGGTCGCCACAGCGAATCATCTCTCTCCACCTATCCCTATCTTCTGCATCCTCGACACTTGCACCCACTAGCTTCATATCCTCATTAATTCCATCCATATACCTCCTCTTTGGCCTTCCTCTTTGTCTCCTGCCTGGCAGCTCCATGTCCAACATTCTCCTACCAATATACTCACTCTCCCTCCTCTGAACATGTCCAAACCATCTTAATCTGGCCTCCCTAACTTTGTCCCCCAAACGTCCAACATGAGCTGACCCTCTGATGTACTTGTTCCTTATCCTGTCCAACCTTGTCACTCCCAAAGAGAACCTCAACATCTTCAGCTCTGCTACCTCTAGCTCTGACTCCTGTCTCTTCCTCAGTGACACTGTCTCTAAACCATACAGCATGGCCGCTCTCACCACTGTCCTGTACACCTTCCCCTTGATTCTCGCTGATATTTTCCAATCACACAGAACTCCCGACACCTTTCTCCACCCATTCCAACCTGCCTGCACTCGCTTCTTTACCTCTTTCCCAAACTCTCCATTACTCTGGACTGTTGACCCCAAGTACTTAAACTCCTGTACCTTCTTCACCTCTTCACCCTGTAACCTTACTGTTCCACTTCCCTCCCTTTCATTCACACACATGTACTCAGTCTTACTACGACTGACTTTCATTCCTCTTCTCTCCAGCGCAAACCTCCACCTCTCCAGGTTTTCCTCCACCTGCTCCCTGCTCTCACTACAGATCAGTGGAAGGGACTCAGAGCCGGACTCAGAGCCGATCCCTGATGCAGTCCCACCTCCACTTTGAACTCCTCTGTCTGACCTACAGCACACCTCACCACTGTCCTGCTCCTCTCATACATGTCCTGCACCACTCTGACATACTTCTCTGCTACTCCTGACTTCCTCATACAGTACCACAGCTCTTCTCTTGGCACCCTGTCATACGCTTTCTCCAAGTCTACAAACACACAGTGCAACTCCCTCTGACCATCCCTATACTTCTCCATCAAAATCCTCAGAGCAAAAATTGCATCTGTTGTGCTCTTTCTGGGCATGAAGCCATACTGCTGCTCACAAATTTCCACTACCTTCCTTAACCTAGCTTCCACTACTCTTTTCCATACCTTCATTGTATGGCTCATCAACTTTATCCCCCTATAGTTGCTGCAACTCTGCACGTCACCCTTATTCTTAAAGATCGGCACTAACACACTTCTTCTCCATTCCTCAGGCATCCTCTCACTCTCTGAAACCCTGTTGAACAAACTAGTTAAAAATTCCACTGCTGCCTCTCCCAGACACTTCCAGACCTCCACCGGGATGTCGTCAGGACCAACTCCACCTCTCTCTGTCCCTCTGTCCCTCTGTCTCTGTCTCTGTCTGTCTCTCTCTCTCTCTCTCTCTCCTCTCTCTCTCTCTCTCTCTCTCTCTCTCTCTCTCTCTCTCTCTCTCTCTCTCTCCCTCCCTCCCTCCCTCCTCCCCTATCTGTTTGTCTCTCTGCGTGTCTCACCTCTGTGTCCCACCTTAGCGAGGAGGTGCAGTGTGGGCAGCAGCAGTGTGAAGTTTGGACTCGTGGACTGAGCCGTTTTCACCAGCGCTGAGAGAAGAGTTTCACTTCCTCCTTTAGAGATCATGTAGTGAATACGACGGTCTGTACCTGACACACACACACAAAAACACACCACCCACAACAAACATAAACACACACACACCCCGCTCAGTGATTATTAATGATTATTGTTTTCATTCAAACTTTTAAAAATTT
>JAUCMX010000009.1:23813406-23822619 GCA_033459395.1 Hemibagrus guttatus | reverse complement strand
CACCCCATGGAGAAGTGTTCTGGGTTTTAATGATGATGTTAAACCAGAGTGGAGGGCACTGTATAAACCACCGTTAACCAAAAAAGCTGCTGACCTCCAATGGAGGATTTTACATGGTATTATCTCTGTGAACTCTTTTATCTCTGTTTTAAACCCTGATGTTTTACATGACTGTCCGTTCTGTTCACAGAGAGAAACTGTTTTTCATGCTTTTATTCACTGCTCCAGGTTACAGTCACTGTTTGTGTTTTTACGGAGCATTTTAAGGTCTTTTAAGGTTGATTTTACTGTTCAGTGTTTTATTCTGGGTTTTAAGTACGTCAGGAAACACAGGTTCAGGTGCCAACTGATCAATTTTATCTTTGGTCAGGCAAAAATGGCAATATACCTGAGCCGAAAAAACCGGGTAGCACAAAACACTGACTGCGAGGCCACAAGAATTTTAAAGAGGCTGATCAAGTCAAGAATTTTAATTGATTTTAATTTTTATAAGAGTATGAATGATTTGGACATGTTTAAGTGTGTGTGGTGCTGTGAGAATGCTGTGTGCTCTGTTGCAGAAGGAGAACTTAACTTTGCAGCAGAGCTACGCTAATCATCACTGCTGTTTAACTCATTTACTGAAAATTATTTGAATGCACTTATTTATTTTATTTATTTATTTATCTATTTATTTACTTACTCATTAAGTCACTCTGTGTATAATATGTGACTTGTGTAAATAAAGTTTGGTAAAAGTCAAAAAAAAAGTCTCTCTCTCTCTAACTCTCTTCTGTATCTCTGTCTCTCTGTATCTCTCTGTATCTCTCTGTATCTCTCTCTCTCTCTCTCTCTCTGTATCTCTGTCTCTCTCTCTCTCTCTCTCTCTCTCTCTTCTGTATCTCTGTCTCTCTGTATCTCTCTCTCTCTCTCTCTCTCTCTCTGTATCTCTCTCTCTCTGTATCTCTGTCAATCTCTCTCTCTCTCTCTCACTCTCTTCTGTATCTCTGTCTCTCTGTATCTCTCTGTATCTCTCTCTCTCTCTCTCTCTGTATCTCTCTCTCTCTGTATCTCTGTCTCTCTCTCTCTCTCACTCTCTTCTGTATCTCTGTATCTCTCTGTATCTCTCTCTCTCTGTATCTCTGTCTCTGTCTCTCTGTATCTCTCTGTATCTCTCTCTCTGTATCTCTCTTTCTCTGTATCTCTGTCTCTGTCTCTCTGTCTCTCTGTACCTCTCTCTGTATCTCTGTCTCTGTCTCTCTCTCTCTCTCTCTTTGTATCTCTCTCTCTCTCTCTCTCTCTCTCTCTCTCTCTCTGAATCTCTGTCTCTCTCTCTCTCTCTCTCTCTCTGTCTCTCTCTCTTTGTATCTCTCTCTCTCTCTCTCTCTCTCTCTCTCTCTCTCTCTCTGAATCTCTGTCTCTCTCTCTCTCTCTCTCTCTCTCTCTCTGTCTCTCTCTCTTTGTATCTCTCTCTCTCTCTCTCTGTATCTCTGTCTCTCTCTCTCTCTCTCTCTCTCTCTCTCTCTCTCTCTCTCTCTCTGAAACTGGAGACTCCTTCCATAAGTATTAAATATACTTTTCCTAATAATAATAACATCCCCACAGATTAGATTATGTGGACAGATGGTGCAGATCTTTATTATACGGAATTACACAGAACTGCGGAGACGAGAAACATGAAGCTGAATAGGGTGAAACATGCAGCCTGGGACACGTGAGACACAGAAATACACAGACGTGTGCAGGGGCTGATGGGAAATGTAGTTCAGCAGGTGGGAGAATTTATCAGTGCCATAGAATAAGGTGTAATGTTAAAACCACGCAGTAAATAATGTTCGTTTAGTGAACATTAATGTGAAGTGTTACCAAGGCAACGAGAAAAAAACCTCCTCAACTCTGATGAGCGATTAAATTCTCACAATAAAGCGTTTTAATTCTAATGACATAACGTCCTGTTTACAGTAACACACACATCCAAACCAGGTTACACACACACACACACACACACACACACACACGTACCTCCAGAGTAGAGAGGAGAACCTCGAGTCCACTGGAGCTGGGAGACGACATGGTGACTGTGGATCGAGCTGAAAGACGGAAAGACAGAGACGAGAGTCAGACAGAAACAGCACAGTCCCGCTCTCACGGCCGCGTCAGAGTGTGTGACAGCAAGTGTGTGTCGGCTCAGGGCTTTTCTGAAACTCAATCCCCTATAAACATATACACACACACACACACACCCTTCTCCTATTAAAAGAGCCTGATGAAATGAGGGATTAAGAGAAAGCAAGGGGAGCAGGTCCCCTGGTGTGTAGGAATATTTACAGGTAAGTGTGTGTGTGTGTGTATGTGTGTGTGTATGTGTGCGTGTGTGTGCGCTTAAACTGCTAGCCACTGTTACCATCCTACAGCTACTGCTTTCGTCATTGTTTTATTCCTCACACAACACACCAGTTTACCAACAATTACAGTGTTTTGTTCCATCACATAAATAATTGGACAGTTTAATTTAACATGACCTCACGGGAAGCACTCTCGCCCCACAGCAGCTCACAGATAAGAGATCATATTTGGCTTGCTGTGATTGACAGGGAAGAGAAAATAAGCCCCTCCCATCAAGAGATCTCAGCCAGTTTGCTGTGTCGGACTGCAGAGGCGAGACTGCAGCATGGGGATTAAATCCTTCACCATCTCCTGCTGATGAACTGAACGCTTTCCTGTTAAGGACACACTCTGTTTTTCTAAGTTTTACAGAAACGCAGGCAAAAAAAATCTTTAAAAAGGAAAAACATGGAGGAAGAAAAAGTGCTGGAGAAGAACGTGAGTGAATTAGGAGTAAAGGAACCTGAGGAGATTTATGATGCGTTATTAACAAAAAAAAACGTCATGCAAATACATCCTCTTACTGTATTTCTCCCCAGACCACACACACACACACACACACACACACACACACACACAGACTCTCACCTCAGCTTGTCCTTCTGACCTCATTAATAACTCATTCATGTAGGTTATTTAATCTGATCTAATGACGGTACCATAATGGGACACAGACCAGTGCGGTGTCCAAGCAGGCAGGCTCACACACACACACACACACACACACACACACAGCTATTTTTGTCTGCCGGATTAGTGCAAGAAACGAGAGGAGAGTTCATGAATCTCCGGCGCTGAAAGCTTGGCATTTGAGGAAGAGTTCAGAAGCAACTCAGACGAAGGAGAAGAATTGCGGAAGTGCAGCGCCGCCTTTATTCCATCCGATCTTTTCTCTCATCTTACGAAATAAACACGGAGACGGATTTGAGGTTCAGCTGCCAGAGAAATCATCGTACCAAATGGAAAAAATCAGTAAAGCTCATTTTCTGTTCAGTTGAGTACATGCTGTACATCTCGACATTCTGTCTGCTCTAGCTTTCCATTAGTATTCCTTACACATCAACATTCCGTACAGGCACATCAGCATTCCGTACACTTCAGTGCTCTGTACACTTCAGTACTCTGTACACTTCAGTGCTCTGTACACTTCAGTACTCTGTACACTTCAGTGCTCTGTACACTTCAGTACTCTGTACACTTCTGCATTCTGTGTATTTCAGTATAACCTACAGTTCAACATTCCATACACGTCATCATTTCGTTCACGTCATTATTCCCTACACTACAGTACACTACACTTCATTAATCCCTACACTTCACTGTTCCCTACATTTCATTAATCCCTACACTTCACTAATCCCTACACTTCATTAATCCCTACACTTCACTGTTCCCTACACTTCACTAATCCCTACACTTCACTAATCCCTACACGTCACTAATCCCTACACTTCACTGTTCCCTACACTTGACTAATCCCTACACTTGACTAATCCCTACACTTCACTAATCCCTACACTTCAATATTTCCTACACTTCATTATTCCCTACACTTCAATATTCTCTACACTTCAGTATTCCCTACACGTCAGTATTCCCTACACTTCAGTATTCCATGCACTTCAGTATTTCCTACACATCACTATTCTATAGAAGTTGCTTTCGGCTGCTCCCTGTTCGGGGTTGCCACAGCGAACCAACTGGTCCGCACAACAACTTGGCACAGGTTTTACTGGTTTTACAGGTTGCCCTTCCTGCCGCAACCCTCCCATTTTTCCGGGCTTGGGACCGGCACTGCATCCAGTGGCTGGGGTTGAGGCATTGGCTGGGAACCGAACCCGGGCTTCCGCATGATAGGCGAGCAACCTACCACTGAGCCACCAATGCCTCCCACACATCACTATTCTATACACTTCAATATTCCCTACACTTCAGTATTCCATACACTTCAGTATTTCCTACACTTCACTACTCCCTACAATTAAGTATTTCCTACACTTCAGTATTTCCCTACACTTCAATATTTCCTACACTTTAGTATTCCGTACACTTCAGTATTCCCTGCACTTCAGTATTCCCTACACTTCAGTATTAGTATTCCCTACACTTCAGTATTTCCTAAACATTGGCATTCTGTGTACTTCATTATTCGGTACACTTCAGAATTCCATACACCTCTGAATTCCTCATACCCCAGCATTCGGTTCACTTCAGTATTCCATAAACCAGAATTCTGTACACATCAGTATTCTGTACACTTCATTATTCCTTACACTTCATTAGTACATTAATAATCTGTATAAGCTGGTATTCCCGACATTTTGATATTCCGTATGTTTCAGTTTCCAGACATCTCACTATTCTGTCACTACTACATAATCCACTCTCAGTATACGGTACCCTCTAGTATTCCGGTATTTCATAAGCTTCCATGTTCCTCACTATCTTTCCTGTCACATTTTTTTCAGCTAATAATTTTGTATCTGTTATTTATGTTTATATCATAAATAACTTCAGCACTATTTTTCCATCTGAAACCCGGAGAAATATATATTACACATAGTATCCCGCTGTTATTCCCATCAGCAAGGGACCTGGAAAGCGGCATGTTTCCCTCAAACACTCACTCGAGATTTCTTTGACTTCATTTAAAGCCCCATGTTGTGTTTCTGTTTACACGCCTGTGTGTTATTGCTGTTTGTGTAATCAGAGCTAGCTGTAGCACAATTATCAACATTTACTGTCAGGAGCTTCAGATGGATTGGGTTTTATATTCATGCATGGATATGTGTGTGTGTGTGTGTGTGTGTGTGTGTGTGTGTGCGTGCGTGTGTGTGTGTGTTAATATGTCAAACAGTGTTTAGTGTAACTATTTTAGGACTAGACATAAAAACAGCGAGAATCAGCCATCAGTGACAACGATGCCAAAGATTAGCACTGTGAAGCTCATGGACATGAAGATATTTAGCAATGAGATACAACAGATTTCACAGCAATACAACACACACACACACACACACACACACACACAGCACAATCCTGGGGCAGGGGAACATTTCCCCGAGCTAAAATAACTGCTAATGACTCATGCTAATTGCGCTCCTGACTAGCGCTGTGGGATTTCAGGTCATCGCCTCGGATAAGCATCATCCTACTGTGCTCAGGATCGCTGACAAGGTGGAAAGAGCTGAAGGTCACGTGCCTGAAGGGTCTAATGCGTTTGATTATTGGCACCCTGTAAAATGTTATGACCTTCCGAAGGCTGGATTCCTCAAACACACAATAAATCACGCTGTCAGTGCGGGACTTTCCCCTGAAATACCGTGCGTAAGGTTTGGGGGGAAAAAATCGCTGAATGTTGTTTACTTTCACGCGAGCAAATCGCTGAACATGAATAAATTATTCACCTCTAAATAATTAGCGAGTATCAAGAATCAAAAACATGACTGTACTATCAATTAAAAGGATATTCAATAAATTAAAAAAATATATATTGCATATGTTAATATATATATCGTGACTGAATTTAAATATTCACTATAATAATCTATATAATAATATTTCTTAATTAATACAAATATTAAAGAGGTCATTCGTAAACATAATAATAATTAATTAGATAATAATTTATTAAATAATTAAATAATAATAATTAAACAAATAATTAGTGCTTTACTCCACTCACATCACAGAGACTTACCAACAATTACAATTTTTTGTTTATTAAAAAACAACACCGAGAGTGCATTAATATAAGCCTGTGCTAAGGTCAGAGCTGCTGTTAGAGAGAATTAATCAACACCTGATCCACCAATCAGAGTCCAGAACTCAGCAGCAGTGTTTAAATTCATTAAGGGCTTTAAACACTTACACAAAGTTTTCTCTAATTATTTATTTTAATGATTTATTCTGAGCCAAATTTCAATGAATGTGTTATTTAAAAAAATAAAAAACAAAAAAATCTGGATTTTTATTAGTGGTTTGTAATGTATTTATGTTAATCTAAAAGTTTTTGGACATGGCTATGTTATGGAAAATAGCTATTAATTTATTAATATTAAATAAACAATAGAATTAAACAACAGGAAGCTTTTTAATCATGGCAAATCTACGGCTTTGTTTTATTCATTTGCTTGTTGTTTTTTAGACTTTTTATTCCATATAATTACATATAGATATATACAGATTTACTTCGCTACGTGTTGATCGTCTCCGCATGCAAAGTCAGCTTCACAGCAGCGAGATCTATTTTAGCGGCGTCGTTATCCGACTCTTAGCATTAAATCATACAGTACAAACTATGAGACGGTAAACAGACGCTAAAAGACATGTCATGTGGCAGGAAACACAGCAGAGACGACCAGAGGAGACCAGAGTTGAGCTCTTCATCAGACTGACTGCATGACCACATGACCACCGGGGGCAGTAGACTAAACACTGTGTTTAAACACACCTCTGTCATACACTCCTGCACTCTTTAAAACCAAAAAATAGTATTGCTTTAATCCAGGGCCACGTCTAGGATTGAGTGGGCGGAGTCAAGACACAGGATAGTGGCCAATAACACATGAATGGTGTTTATTTGTTTTAGCAGAGTTTATTCACATTAATTATTCATTATTTACATTATTTAGATTAAGTTTGAATTCAGATTTCTAATTTTCTCATTTCTAATCTAATCAATGGTCATTGTTTTAAATAAAATATTGTTAAATAATGTAAACTGTTTTTAAATCCAACTTTGACCTCTGGCTCTGCGCCAGAACCACGGCCACCTCTGCAAGGGTTAAACTTGTGTGTTAATGTAATTATCGAGAATTTCCCTCTCGCCGTCAGCTGTTCATGTTACTCAGATATTCCCGGGAGAACATAGCTCTATTTAAAAACCTGTCTGAAGAGTCACTCAGAGAGAAAACTGGCTTAAGTTAAAACCTTTCAGCAGCTAAAACAACGAGTACACCAATGCAGCACTTCTCACAGACTCTTATTAGTAGTAGTAGTAGTACAACATCTTTTTTTATCATACTTCCCAATTTCACAGTTAAAGCCCCTGAAATTATTCTTGTTTCATTTCAAGTTGAATTTTATAAGCGAATTTGAGCTAGCATCACTGTCCACTAAACTGGAAATTAAAACAATTTACTTTTTTTTTTACAATTAGTTGTTTATTTGTTTATTTATACTTTGAATATTTATTTGATATGTTTGGATTTGTGTAAAGAGTTTCCTTTGCTTTGCCAAAGTTGGACATGTAAAGTTTCTCTAAAGGTTTGTTACACTAGTGTAAAGTTTTACGATGGCTGTGTAAAAGTGTCATGTCTTGATGTAAAGCGTAGCCAGGCCAGTGTAACATTCCATGAAGACAGAATGAAGGCAATTTTTTGACTTAGTAAAATGTTTGCTAGGCTAAAAGTAGTGTAAAGTTTCCTTAGATTATTGAGTTTATTGAGTGATCATAAAAGGTTTATCGCATTAGTCTAAAACTCAACTCAAGCATGTGAAAAAGTTTGACTGGCTAGTGTAAAGTTTCATTGAGATTTTTTACAAAGTATAATTTTACAGTAAATTTCACTAATCCTGTATAAAGGTTTATCCGGTCATGTCATTTTCCAGTGAGTCATTGTAAAAATTCACTAAGTCAGTGTAAACATTCACTAAGTCACTGTAAACATTCGCTAAGTCACTGTAAACAGTCAGGCTTTTGGTGTCTTCGTGCTCTATTAGTGCTCCTTATAGATCCCCGATCATCATCGGAGGGATGAAAATACAATGAAAAGGAAAAAACATAAAGGGAAGCTCGAAAGGGAAACTCGGAACTCGAAACTCGGAACAAAAACAGACAGAAAGAGAAACTCCAGAGGAGAAGAAGGCAGATCCAGAAGCCCGAGCACAAAACAGAGACAGCACCAAAGGCCCACCCGAAAAGCCGGCCACATAACCTCTAAAGCTGACTACAGACAATTAAAGACCCCAACCCTGAAACCAAGAAACAAACACACTTAAATACACACACCCGAACGAGACACATGTGAAAGCAATACACTAATTGCACGGGCAAAGGAGCTCCACAAGGACCTCTAGTGGCTAAAACAAAACAGCCCAGAACCTCACTGTAAATATTCACTAAGTCACTGTAAACATTCGCTAAGTCACTGTAAACATTTACTAAGTCACTGTAAACATTCGCTAAGTCACTGTAAACAATCACTATGTCAGTGTAAACATTCGCTTAGTCATTGTAAACATTCGCTAAGTCAGTGTAAACATTCAGTAATTCACTGAAAACATTCGCTAAGTCACTGTAAATATTCAATAAGTCACTGTAAACATTCGCTAAGTCACTGTAAACATTTACTAAGTCACTGTAAACATTCGCTAAGTCACTGTAAACAATCACTATGTCAGTGTAAACATTCGCTTAGTCATTGTAAACATTCGCTAAGTCAGTGTAAACACTCAGTAATTCACTGAAAACATTCGCTAAGTCACTGTAAACATTCAATAAGTCACTGTAAACATTCACTAAGTAGCTGTAAAGATTCGCTAAGTCACAGGAAACATTCGCTAAGTCACTGTAAACATTCACTAAGTCACTGTAAACATTCAATAAGTCAATGTAAACATTCGCTAAGTCACTGTGAACATTCAATAAGTCACTGTAAACATTCAATAAGTCAATGTAAACATTCGCTAAGTCACTGTAAACATTCACTGTCACTGTAAACATTCGCTAAGTCACTGTAAACATTCACTGTCACTGTAAACATTCGCTAAGTCACTGTAAATATTCACTAAGTCACTGTAAACATTCAATAAGTCAATGTAAACATTTGCTAAGTCACTGTAAAC
>JAUCMX010000009.1:23805906-23808406 GCA_033459395.1 Hemibagrus guttatus | reverse complement strand
GCTACATTTATTGTTACTTAAAAGTTGCTTCCTGTTCTCACGTGTGGAACAACAACAAAAAGCACCACATTGCTTAACATGTTACACAGCAGTGTAAACTCCTCTGTCCTGAAGATGTGAGAAAGCGTCCAGCTTCTCCTCTGACTGATACACCGCGCTGACACTGGAGACTCCTTCTCTACTTCAGTGTCAAATAAATCATCATCCCTGCGACAGAGCTGTTACTATGGAAACGCTAAAGCATTATATCAAGTGCATTAATATAAAGCTGCGAGAATTAATCAATCAGTATAGAAACCTAGCAAGAAAGTCAGAATAATCTTTTATTCCCTGAACCCTGAGCAGTTATATTTCGCACTTTTTTTTTTTTGATGTGGCAAAATTTATTTATTTTAGCATCTCTCAGGCTAAGCGAGTCGTTTCGCAGTGAATAGTCTCCTTTCTTTCTGATATCTGACGAAATCGGACGTTTCCGTGCTGTGAGTCAGAGAGCTTTTTTCCTCCGGTTCGTATTTCATGTGCAGTGTGGCATCAGTAAATCCTGGGGCTTTGACGTTTAAGCTTCCTAAATCTCCACGTGGCTGTGGCAGAAATGAGACAATTGTTTAAATGCCACGTGGGAAAGAGCAGAATCTAAAATAGCCACGGAGAGAAGCGCGCTTTTTTCCCGCACTGCACATTAACTGCACTCTGCTGTGGCCTTTAATGCACTTATCAGCTGTTGAAGAGGTTATGGCCTAATATTCTAATGAGGAGTTTGATTGGCATTGCCACCTGAGGCACTCGAGCAAATAAATCAGGCTCCATGTAGCGAAGATGCACGATGCTTATAGCTACACGACAGCGACACTCGCTAGGTTTTAGCTTTCTGATGCCTATTAAAAACAACTTTTCTTTTTTACTTGAATCAACACAAAATACTGTTTTAGAATGGTTTTAATAGCCGTGGTTTTATTTTTGAAATGTTTTTTATGTACTTTAAACATGAAGATAAACATAAACTACATTTTTATACATAACTAACTAAACAAAAGTCGGCAACAATTTTTAATAATCATTTTAATGCTATTTTTTTTATTTTGTTTAACAGTAAAACTATTAGTTAGGTTTTAAAAAATAATGTAACTCATTTATACCTTTTCATTTGTTTTGTTTTTTTAAACAAAAAAAAAATTTTAATGTATAAATGATCATTTGTAAATTTTATTTTTTAATTTTTTATGATCAACCAAGAAAGCATAAATCAGCTATTAGTCAAAATGTATTTAAAAAAAAAAAAGTTTATTGATGTATAGTCGACCCTACAAAAAGAAATGTAAATAAATACCTTGTGATTTTAACAAAATAGTTCTTAGTTCTTAACCACATAAATAAAACATAAAAAAATGTTGATGGATGTTAAATAATCGTTGCATGCTGTTAAAATCAGTTTTAAACCTTAAATATCCAAACAAAACAAATCTGGCTTTTTTTTTTTTACATAATGTGCAAATGAATGAATGCATCTTTTTTTTTTTTTTTTAATATTATGTGCATTTAAAAGTAAATGTTTTTTTTTTTTCATTTAAAGCAAAAAGAAAGGAAATGAATTGTAACTTGTTTTTAATGCAAAATAATGAAATATATTATAATGAATAATAAAAGAAAGAATCGAATCTCTAAACTAGTTAATATCTGTTCGTATGATCGGCTAAAAAAAGGCAGGAATTTATCTCTAATGTATAGATTTACTGCATAATTTGGAATTGAAAAGGTTTTTTATACAAGAACAACAAGAAGAAAAATTTTATTTGTATTTTTTTAAATAAGAGCAAATTAAAAATGAACGAATAATCATTAATGCGCAATTTAACAAAACTATTTTGATGAAAATGAAACAAGAAAATAATTTCAAGCCAGTTTTTTTAACACATGAAACACGACTAATGAAAACATTTTAATACCAGTGTTGATGCCACTTACACAAAAACATGTTATTCTTTGTTATGTTGGTTTTTTTTTGTGTGTGTGTGATGAACAGAGCATCATGATCATTTGTGTGTAAGATGCAAGTGTGTGAGCTTTGGGCAGTGGAGAGTCTGAAGTGCTCTGTTCCAGCAAGCGCTGGCTCAGAGGGGGAGATAAAAGCTGGAGTGAGTGGACAGGACAGTGATATAGTAGTGGAAAGATGAAGGGTCGAGATTCAGCTCTCTCACTCGCACTTATAATAGAACCCTAACGTGATACTGCGACTGGACAACATCGCCTCAGCGCCATGGAAACGCCGGTAAAAGCACAGAGCAACTGAAGCCCTGATCACACACACACACTAACACACAACCATACACACACACTCACTAACACAGACACACATACACACAAACACACATAAATACACTAACACAAACAAACAAACGCACACACAAACCCACACACACACACAAATAAGTGGTCTGAAATTATTTCATGTAGTATGAGGGATAAGGAGATAAAAATAAAAACAGACAAGTGTGTTTGAGCG
>JAUCMX010000009.1:23793406-23800906 GCA_033459395.1 Hemibagrus guttatus | reverse complement strand
CAATTTAATAATTAATTTAAAAAAAAATTAATAAATATTTTAAATAATTTTGAATACATTCTTTTAGACCTTTTATTTTAAATATTTATTATAGATGCCGGAAAATCTTATACATATTCTTGAGATAAACTTCAATTTTAAAAATTGTGATTTTGTGTTGAAGATAAATTAAAATATTTTCTCTAAATGTTTATATGAAGATTTAGATTAATCCTGCATCATGTTTAGGTTCTACAATTATTTTTGCATTATTTTTGCATTATTTTGAGGAATTCTGCAGTAAAGTGAATATCAGTGACGTCTAAGTTGAGAATATTTCCCAAAGAACTGATGAAATGTGAACTGGAACATGTTTTATTGTTGATGACGTTCCTTTACATTGCTTCCTGTTTTTCCAGCCACATGCTAGCCGATTTTGTTTAGACATAACTGGACATGTTGGTAATTCCCACCACAGCAGGACTCCATGGTTTTATTTTCCAGCGAGAGCTTACGGAGCCGTGGAGCCGTCAATCATGTGAGAGACCGTCTGAGCTCGCAGCAGCGCATGGCTGAAATAGCACTTTCCACAGAGCCATGGACATGAAACATGAACTCTCAGTCAGACAAAAGAGAGAGAGAGAGAGAGAGAGAGAGAGAGAGAGGAGAGAGAGAGAGAGAGAGAGAGAGAGAGATGGAGTGGGGGAAAGGGGGAGAGAGGAAGAGGGAGGAAGAGAGGAAGAGGGAGGAAGAGGGAGGAAGAGAGGAAGAGAGAGGAAGAGAGAGAAAGACAGGCAGAAAGAGGAGGGAGGACAGACAGACAGAGAGAGACAGACAGACAGAGGGCTGACAGAGAGAGAAGGAAACAGAGGAAGAGGGAGACAGAGAGAGGGGAAGAGAGACAGACAGACAGACAGACAAAGGAGGAGGGACAGACAGAGAGAGACAGACAGACAGATAGACAGGGAAGACAGACAGAGAGGGAAATTGAGAAAGAGAGAGACAGAGAGAGGGGGGACAGAGAGAGAGACAATCAGGCAGACAGACAGACAGAAGAGGCAGGAGAGAGAAAGAGAGAGAGACAGACAGAGAGAGAGGGAGAGAGACAGACAGAGAGAGAGAGAGAGATGGAGATGGAGGGGTGGATGGGGGAGAGAGGAAGAGGGAGGAAGAGACAGAGAGATAGGCAGAAAGAGGAGGGAGGACAGACAAGGTGAGAGAGAGAGAGACAGACAGGCAGGGGGCAGACAGAGAGAGAGGGAAACAGAGGAACAGAGAGACAGACATACAGACAGAGGAGGAGGGACAGACAGACAGGGAAGACAGAGAGAGAGGGAAATGGAGAAAGAGAGAAACAGACAGAGAGAAAGACATGACAGATGGGGAAGACAGAAAGAGGGAAATGGAGAAAGAAAGAGAGAGACAGACAGACAGAGGAGGCGGGAGAGAGAGAGAGAGAGAGAGAGAGAGAGAGAGAGAGAGAGAGAGAGAGAGAAGGTGAAATTACAGCCTGTGTAATTTCTTCACAGGAACATATGCTAAACACCTGTTCAGAGGAAGCGCTAAGCAACAATCTACACCAAAACATCGCTAACACTGTAACCGAATCAACCAAATCAACGTCCAGATCAAAATCGTCTGAATTCCTGACCTGTAATCAAAACAAAATATGGCCTCTAGGTGGACATGGACTCCAGATAGAAGACCAGGTTTGGTTTGAGGACAGTCCGGGGTTTTGGTCCAACTCTCACGCTGCCTCATGATGTGCAGTTTCACCTTCGCTAACCAAAATCTCACACCGTAAAGGAATTCTTCACTTCTGTATTAAGATCATTAAAAAAAAATAAAACCAAATTTATCCGGTGTTTCCGGTTCTAAGATTCTAATAAACCTGACTATTTATTTGTAGATTATTTTTACTTATTTCAACATTAGCAAGCTCACATGTTTGCAGATGAAATTAGCAAAATTATTAAGACATGTTTGTAGAAGAATCTACAAACAGGGTTAATAGAGTCTTCTCTGTGTTTGACGGTAATATTAGGTTTGATAAATGTGGCTGTAAAATGCATCATGCTGCTTTCACACACACCAATTACATGTCACCAGAGGTGGATATTTAAAAATAAATAAATAAATAAAAAATCTCTTTAAGCAGGACGCAGTTCAGGGTTTCAGCGAGAAAAACAATCACTGATGGCAAAAAGCTGGTGGAGAAATAATCCGTCTCGTTATTAATTAACTGTGCGGTTAATGATGTTTACTCAGATAGCGTTTTATTGATGTGATTTAGTGTTGTTATGATGAATCTATTATTTGTTATGATGTTCGTCAGTGTCAGATGTCACAGAGCAGACTCAGACTTTATCGTCACACAAACGTTGCACCTAATTTCCCGCCTCCCAGGTCGAGGCTCGGCGTGTCTCAGCAAAGTGTTCTGATCTGATCGCTCATCACTCAAACCACATTCAGAGGAGACACGAGATCACAGAACATCTGTATTGTGAATGCAAAAGCAGCTCGATGCATCGCCGACAGCGACAGACGACCGACTGATCGATTTTTCTTATCAGCGTTGAAGAAGCTCCAGGCAGAACTGTTTCAGGAAAGAAAAAGCATTTCTGATTTAGTGTCATTACGACCAAATACGGCCGGCGATAAAGTCCTGATGAAATGACTTTTATTAAAGTCTCAGCGTGTGAAAGCTGCTATGACACGTGTCTTAAAGCCACCAGTAGGAGATGCACACTCACATGAGAGCTCCACTAAAACCAGTCGGAGTTGTGGGGTTTGTTGACGTGTGTCATGTGCAGCTCCAGACACTGTGTCTCAAATTAGGACGTTATCCTCACACCGAGGCCATGTTTGTTTCTGAGTCCCTGTTGTTGATTTTATTCTAATCACAGATCTGTCGTTAAAGGATCTCCATCTCATCGTCTGACAAAATCTCATCATTCAGTCTGACTGCCAGGAAATAATCTGGACAGACTGAATTGAAACACTTTCGAGATTTACAAGCTCAGCCAGAGAAGCTGTGACATTTTAATTTCTAATTTAAATTAGAAGCAGACTCTAACCAAGAAGCTCCGCCCCTTTTTGCCTGTATTTGCATACTGAATCCTGATTGGCTGTTACACTGTATGATGCAGTAACACTCGTCTGTCACGAGTACATAGATTTCACTAAGGCTTCCAGTTTTCACACTTACATTACTTCATTTAAAAGTGTACTGTGATCCCGCCCACCGTTCACGCCCATGAACATGAGGCCCCGCCATCCAGATGTTTGCTAGAAAAGGTTTGTTGCAGGTTCTGGTTGTGGAAAGGTGGCTTTTTTTTCTTTCAGCCATTTTGTTTTTTAATTCCAGTGCATTTTATCTATTTCTTTAATTTTTCACAAGATTAGATATTCCATTTTCAATCATTTTAGCCTCTAATCTTTATTTTCCTTTTTACTTTTTGGACATATCTGTATTTTCTTTTTTTTCTTTTTTATTATTATTATTTCTGTTGCAGGGAACACTCAGTATTTACAGTTTGTTCATTTTTCATTTATTTTTATTCCCTTTTCTCCTCATATGTAATTAAAGAACAGTTACAGGTGGTACAGATATTATTTTTAAGAGTTTTTTGTTTGTTTGTTTGTTTGTTGTGACCCAAGAGCCCGGATACAAATGGCCAAAATGCGTTTCCTCCGTAGGGTGGCGGGGTGCTCCCTTAGAGATAGAGTAAGGAGCTCTGTCACCCGGGAGGAGCTCGGAGTAGAGCCGCTGCTCCTCCACATCGAAAGGGGCCAGTTGAGGTGGCTCGGGCATCTGTTCCGGATGCCTCCTGGACGTCTCCCTGGGGAGGTGTTCCGGGCATGCCCCACCGGGGAAGACCAAGGACACGCTGGAGAGACTATGTCTCTCGGCTCTCGGAATAGCTGGAAGAAGTGTCTAGGGAGAGGGAAGTCTGGGCATCCCTGCTTAGACTGCAGCCCCTGTGACCCGGCTCCAGATAAGATAATGGATGGGTGGGTGTTTGTTGTGTTTTGTTGTTTTTTTTTTTACTTTTTACCCCCCAGTCTGTTTTGGCCTGATATGAGTGTTTTGTATGATAATGTATAATGAGGCAGCTGTGTGTGTGTGTGTGTGTGTGTGTGTGTGTGTGTGTGTGTGTGAAGCTAAATATTTGACTTACTGATGATAAATGGAGAGCAGAAACTCTGGAGCGCTTTCAAAATACATCGACTGCAAAAATGATGGTGAATTTGGATAAATCTTACTTAAACATGTCACTCGATATATAAACATCAGCATAAACACCACGCCCCCTTTTTATTTTTTATACAGAAATCACTACACACTACAACAAGAGTTTCTGAAACGTGATATGTTGGGTGAGTGTCGCCCTCTACAGCTCAGAGATAACAGTCGAATATAATCAGAGAGAGAGGGAGGGAGGGATAGAAAGACAGAGTGAAAGACAGAGAGAGAGAGAGAGAGAGAGAGAGAGAGAGAGAGAGAGAGAGAGAGAGAGAGAGCAGAAACAAGGAACGGTTAATTGTAGTTTTAACTTTTACTTCATTTAATGATTTAAATAAATGTATACAATTTCTTTAGCAGATTCTGGATTTTTTAACAGAACAAACAAACAAATAAATAATTAACAAATAGACACAACAAGAAGAAGAAGAAGAGGAAGAAGAGGGTGAGTGTGTATAAATGTTTACACAGCAACATCCAATGGTATATCTGCTTATTTAGATGGATGGGTTGATGGATGGATAGATAGATAGATAGATAGATAGATAGATAGATAGATAGATAGATAGATAGATAGATAGATAGATAGATAGATAGTTTATGTGAGCAGGACAAAATATTATCATCTACATTTTCACTCGCATGTAAGCTAATGGCTAATGCAGCAATACATCTGAAATAAAGTTAGCATCACTAATCAGATTTAGCTCAGGGTCTCTTGTAACGGTAATGAGGATTAGCATTAGCATACACTGTATGAATTTAACCACACTATGCTCTGTAGCACTGAGTCGAAAGAAATATACAGCATATGTAATACTCACACAAGCAAGACAATCCATCGGTCGTAAAAATTAGCATCAGTGTACACGGTACAACGTTATCCACCACCATGGCAACTGACAAAAAAAGTAAGTCTCCAAAGTTCTGTCATCAAGCGTTCCCTGGCTTTATCTACTGTAAACGATTACCTTTCCCTGCAGCCTTGAAGGGATTAGCCCACGCTAACGGACATGCATAAGCGGCATGGTTTGGCTAGCACAGAGTTTCTGCTCTCCATTTATTATTATTAGTAAGTCAAATATTTGGCTACACACACACACACGCGCACACACACACACACACACACAGTGCAACCAAGTTCACAACATCAACAAATAAACTGGTGTTGGAAATAAGAACAAAACAAAAGATGCTAGTTAACGTCTCTATGTGGATGCCAGTAAAAGCCAGGTTTGATATAACAGCAGGAACAAGTTCACATCAGCTTGTCGGGTTTTTTTTATAATGTAAACATGAAAGAAACATCTTAAAAGCTTTTTCAGTAAGACGTATATGATTAGCATGTGTCTAACATTTCTCTGTCTAATGCTAACTTTAGTTATTGAGATGAGACCAGGTTTCCTTCCGCTAACCCTCACACCTGAACTCCTTATTTAGCCTGCAATTCAGTGAGAAAAATCTCAGGCTTTTATGATTAGCATGATTAGCATTGTTTCAGTGAGTGACGCTAAGTTCAGTAATGCATTTCATCTCACACAGTCTTCCACAATCCGTCTGGTCTCTGAAGGACGGCGTGATATAAACAGTAACAGATGGCTGGAAACTAAATACACGCTGAGCTTCTCACTTTTAATGTCTGCTCTCTGGAGTTCCCAGACGCTCTCCAATGTGTTCTTCTGTCCCAAACTTTTTGTTCTGACCTTCAGCTAAATTTCTGCAGTGACCTGCTGAGTGAGATGAACATGTTCTGTTGCACAGGTTTCATGTAACAGGTAAAAGTTAGTGTTTATTTAGTCTAAGGCTGAATGGTGAAGGTACAGAACCTGCACAGGGTTAGAAGCTGTGGATTGGTCAGCTGAGGGACAGTTTGTAGCTTGGTTGTTGGTCAGTGGAGGTGAAACATCCAGCCAGTAGGTCAGTAGGTTCGCCCATTTTGGGTTGGTGGGTCAGTGGGTGGGTCAGCTGGTAGCTTCTTTAGTCAGTGGGTCAGTCAGTGGATTAGTCAGCTCGAGAGGCTTTTATTGTTATTTTGACCAAATACAGCTGATAGAGCACACAGTGAAATGAAGCAACGTCCCTCCAGGACTCTGATGCTACATAAAGACGCAGAGCTACATAAGACAACATCCACTGGTGGGCATCCCAGCTACAAGGTGGGTTGGATATTTGGTTGGTGAGCCTATCAAGAGGTTCAGTTGGTCAGTTTGTAGTGGTTCGATTAGTTGGTAGCTAGGTTACTAGCTCAGTGAGTCAGTTGGTGGATTGGTCAAAGGGAGGTCCAGTTGGTTAGGGGTCAGACAGACAGTCAAGGGTGGGTCAGTGGGTTGTTCAGTAGATGGGTGGGTACTTTGATTGGTCAGTATTTTGCTTGATTATTTTATTTATTATTATTTAGTTGAGTATTTTGGTATTTTGGTCAGATGGGTGGTAAATTGATGAATCATTCAGTCAGTTGTTCAGTCATTTGGTGGGGTCACTGGATTGGTCAGCAGCTGGGATGATCTGTCATTGGATTGGACAGCAGCTGAGATGATCTGTCACTGGATTGGACAGCAGCTAGGATGATCTGTCACTGGATTGGACAGCAGCTGAGATGATCTGTCACTGGATTGGACAGCAGCTGGGATGATCTGTCACTGGATTGGTCAGCAACTGGGATGATCTGTCACTGGATTGGTCTGTCACAGACGGTTGATGAATCAGGCAGTTAGATGTCATTTGGTAGGTCAGTCAGTGGATGGCGTCAGTTAGTTAGAAAGTTGGTCAGTTGTGGTTTGGTCAGTCAATTACTCACTTGGTGGTTGGGCCAATAGATCAGTGGATTGGGCTTCCTTTCAGCCAGTAGAGTTTATCAGCTGAAGTCAATGAATTCGATTAATTGGTGGGTCAAAGGGTCAGTCAGTTTGTGTGTGGGTTGATCAGTCAGTGGGTTGGTCAGTTGGACAGTGACAACAACAACATTTATAATGTTATTATTATTATTATCATTATTATTGTTATTATTATTATTATTAAGCATTTGATATTGTGTTTAATAGCAGAAATGAACCTAATGACACTGGCACACACATACACACATTTTATATTTTAAAAAGGCATCATGCTGCCAGATCACAGCTCGTCCTCAGCATGTTATACAGTTTCATGGTGAGATCTCTGGTGTCTAAATCTGGGTCATCTAAAGTGCAGTAGCTCAGTTCACCGGCTGTTTCGGTTTTTACAGCTGATACCGAACAGGAACGATACGTCCACCATCGCCATGGCAGCAGCAC
>JAUCMX010000009.1:23730906-23788406 GCA_033459395.1 Hemibagrus guttatus | reverse complement strand
CCTGTACTGTCCCCTCTCTGGACCTCCATCTTAACTCTTCCCCAGTCTTCCACCATTCATTGCCCTTGACTGGGTAGACTGAGGACCTGTCCATAGACCGATCATCACCATGGATGGATGGATGGATGGATGGATGGATGTATGGATGGATCAATGGATGGATGGATGGATGGATGGAAATAAGAGAAATAAAGATGAATAGGTTTGTAGATGCATGGATGGATGGATCTCAATAAAAAGAGAAAGAAACAGAAAAATGGATTTGGAAGGATGGATGGAAAGTTAAAATTAAACTCTGCTCATGTCTCAAAGTGAAATATATAAAGGTGAACGGGAAGATCTGTAAAAAATAAATTATTAAGGGGTGAAGGATGGATTGAGGAAAAGAAAAGAAACAGCCCATTATTCTACAACTTGTTCTGTTCCCATAAATAAGCCCAGTAACTTTCACTGAACATCTTCAGTGTGAATTATTAAAAATCCAGTTAGAAACCGTGTAGAGAGAGAGAGAGAGAGAGACAGAGAGAGAGAGAGAGAGTGTGTGTGTGCGTGCGTGCGTGCGTGCGTGTGTGTGTGTGTGTGTGTGTGTGTGTGTGATCAGAGCGCTAGAGGGAGTAGTAAGTCAACTGTAAACTCATTTACACTCCAAATACCAATAATCCAGAGCTGAGGTTCTCAATTTACTCAAAAATGATTCACAACAAAACAACAAGACAAGAAGAAGAAGAAGAAGAAGAAGAAGAAGAAGAAGAAGAAGAAGAGTGGGTATAAATGTTTACACAGCAACATCCAACATTATTTCGATAGATAGATAGATAGATAGATAGATAGATAGATAGATAGATAGATAGATAGATAGATAGATAGATAGATCGACAGAATAATTATTAGATGATAAATGGATAGATGCTCATTTCCTGGTCGTTTCCCATCTTTATTGTTCTGGTGCGCTATCGTCGCTCAAACTCGAAGCCCCGCCCTCTCGTCAGCGATTGGTTGCTTTTGTACTGGACAAAATCGCGCCCATTTCCAGCCTGTTCGAATCCCATTCGCCACTCATGCAAATTAGAATTACGGAAGTTTAATTCTGATTGGCTAACTCCAACGTCAGTCGCTCTTAATTTCCCCGCCCTTGTTTTCTGGGGAGACATAAAGACTTCCACGTTATTTTTTTCGGCTCTCAGTCGCTTAAGGACTGAAGTGCAGTTAAAGGGTGTTTAAAGAAGATTTAATTTCGACCGTAACCGTTGAAATAAAGATTATGTTCCTGCCAGAGATTCAGACGTAGCGGAGAATAAATCCGGAAAGATCTACGTTTCTGTGTGTGAGTATCTTTTTTTTCTTTTCTAACGCAAATATTTAGCTACTTTGATTAGACTTCAGTCTCCCGTCACAGAAACATGGCTTTATCAGCATAAATGAATTCCACAATCAATAAGAAATTCGTAAATAAGTGTTTAAAATACGGCGTGTCTTGGTTAAACAGAAATAGCCGCTCCCAGTTTGATTAAATGTTCATTTATATTGGTCTTTTCACTTCACTGCATGCCAACGCACTGATCTGGAGAAACCGTGGGCTGAATCTCAAATAGCCTCCGAGGGCACTACGTAGGGTGCAATGTAGTATTATTTCGCACACAACCTAGGGCGACTTTGTAGGAAATTTAGAGCTGTTGGGGATTCGGCCGGCTGAGACTTGACGCTAGCGTCGTTAGCTAGATTATACAAAGTCTGATCGGGTTATAAACACAGTTTGGGTCAATTCTTTCAAATTTAAACATTTTAAAGTATTATTTGACATTTAAATGAGTGTTTTAGGGTTTTGGTTTTAACAGAAATGTTAAGGTTTGCTAATATTTGTTTAGCTAAGCTACAAGTAGCCCAGTGCTTATTATAAATAATACTGATTCTGTATATAACATTAAACTTAACGTTTTAAATTAAAGGGTTTTTTTGTTTTTATTTTTTTGTGTCGGTAGTTAAATATACTTATTTTTTATTTGCTTGCTTATTTATATTATCGATTAAACTATTATAATAGTTTTAGAGTTTATAGATGTTGTGTATATTTTTGGTTGTTTATTTTAAAATGATTTGTTTGCTTTAGTTAGTGTTATCGCGTTGTAGTTCATGTAGTGTTAAAGTTTTTTTTTTTCAACCCCTTTCAAATTGAATTTTTTTTCTAAAGTAATAAATTTTAACATTTAATTTTTTTAAATGTATTTGTACTATATTCTACAAATGGCATGATATTCTATGCTTTACTTTTTTATTTATATTTGCATTTTAATTGATTTTTTTTTTTTAAATAAATAAACATGAATTATTTTTCAGCTGTAGTGATGAATACATTATGTTTTTTTTTTTTTTAAAGTTTTCATTAACATCTCACATGCTGAATTATTCACGTCATCGTGTGTGTGTGTGTGTGTGTGTGTGTGTGTGTGTGTGTGTGTGTGTGTGTGTAAAACGCCGGTGTGTCAACAAGGTTTTCGCAGATGCAGCAGAAACACAAACCTGTTCTGCTGAGAGAGGAAAAGTGGATCTGACCAGGTCATAGTTCACTCGCTGTTAGGCGTTTATCTTCTGCTATTACCTGATGCTGTACTGCATCTCTGATGTGGCGGCGGTGGTGGTTGTTGTGTGAGGAGAAATAATGAACAGCATGTTTCTGAAAGGACAAAAACCAAAAACAACAAGAAAAGTAGATGAGCCAAGTGTGTAAAGATGAGAATGGGGTTTAGGGTGGGTTCATGTGATCGAAATATCATATTGTGGTGATTGAAGGACATAACACACACATACACTCTTTCCCTTCAATACATTAATGCTGATCTAAAAAATTAGAAATACAGAAAATTCTCAAATGTTTAAGAAAGCTGTACTTTTCAACCTGTTGCCTATTTAATGGATTACAGGTCCCTCAAAAAACAAGTCAGAAACATGGGAAGTTGTTAAGCCATGTCCTCAGTAGGAGTTTAAGTCCTGGTAAAGGGGCGGAGCTTCAGGAGCAAGTGAACTGTTGGAGGAAGAAAAAAATCTGGTGTGTAATTACTGGAGAAAGACCTTTACTAATGAACAGAAATCACAAATCTCACAAAAGTGACCACCTTTATACATCATCTTCATTATCACTCCACGCTAGTGGACGAGTGTCCAGCCTTCCAAACAAACAAAAATATCCCACAGCTTCACTTCCCTTAACTTCAGTTGTGGATTTTATTTACGGTCTTGTCCTCGCCTGTGGACTTGTTCTCTAACAATAGAAACCTGATGCTAATTTTTTAGCTTTTTTTTTTTTTTTCTTCTAGCTAATGTTTAAACAGATTTAGAAACACAGTTTTAAGGAAATGAAGTTTGTCCTGATTAGTGGATCAGGTGTTGATTAATTCTCTCTAACAGCAGCTCTGACTGTAGCGCAGGCTTATATTAATGCACTCACTCTGATGCCTTAGTTTCCATAGCAACAGCTCATTCAGAGGGAGGAGAAGCATGTCGATGTGATGTTTATGGAAGGAGTCTCCAGTGTCGGTAAGAGTCTGTGGGAGCAGCAGTGAGACTCGTAACTCATATTTCAGAAAAGCGGATAAAAGGCGTCAGATTGTAAAAATTGTCACGTCTTTAGTTTATCATCTCGTTTCCTCGGCAGATGTAAAATTTGCATAAAATCTCCCGGTGATTATTCTCACGTCTCCACTCCTCCACATTCCTGAATTTCCAGCAGCGTCGTCTCCAGGCTCTGATCTGTCACACCGTTTCGTGTTTTTTTTTTTTTTTTTTTTTTTTTTTTTTTTTTCCCCCCCACTGACTTCCTCGAGCTAATAAGTTGTTGTTTTTTTCGGTGTTCAAACGGATTTCATGCCATTGAATGTTGTAAACCCTGAAAACGTTGCCAAGGTTTGATTCTGAACTGAAAAGCGCCTCGCTTCCTCCTTTTCCCGCTGCGGCCAGAATACCAACGTTCCGAGTGAAAGGATGCTGAGGAGAATCGGTCAGCAGCGCTGACAGGGAGAACACTCCACAGAAGAAGGAGCTTTATTCTTCACTTAAAAGGTGTCACTTGTTCGTATTCGGCGACTTTGGCGTCGTTTCCTCAGTCGTTGAGCGACTGTTGCCGTGGGAGACGGGATGAACTTCAGAGGAACTTCTTTACGAGCTGGGAGATGGTTTAATTACTCCTCACACGGTGATTTCACGCCGGTTCTTTTCTCCACTGCGCTAAACTCCTCTCCGGAATCCACTCGGCTGATCTGACCGTAGCACAGGATTATATTAATGCACTCGCTCTGATGACTTATCGTTTCTATAGCAACAGGAGATGTTTGAATGAAACGTATGGAAGGAGTCTCCAGTGTCTGCGTTTTGTAACAGTCAGAGGTGAAGCTGGAACTTTAGGACATCGTTGTCTCATTAATATAAAACTGTCAGCGATGGTCAGTTGCTGTGGTGTCAGGAATAAAACACCTCACTGAAGTGATGTGAGCTTTTTGGAGATTTTCTGAGAACTAAATGCTGCCTCACATCTTTCTTTTTCATGTTGCCACTCTGCCGTTTCCATCCCTCTTTCCTCCGTTCTGGGCGGATTATTTGTTGTAGATACCGAAAGTAAACATTAAACCCTCATTAAACGACAGAACTCAATCCAAAACCAACAAAAAAAACCCCACTGGAATCATTTCACTAGCCAAAATCCAGCCCTTTCATTCATGTCCTTTCTTTTCTTTCGTTCATATCCTTCTTTTTCTTTCCTTCCTTTCATTCATGTCCTCCCTTCTTTCTTTCCTTTCATTCATATCCTTCTTTCTTTCTTACTGTTCCTTCAAGCAGAAGTCTGTCCTGATCTGCAGTGAGACAACTGACGGTGAACCGGCTGAGGAGACGTTTCTGTTACAGAAGGAGTCTCCAGTGTGAAGTTTTTCGAGTTTAGCTTCCTTGTGGTTTCTCAGTCAAATGAGGTTGTTTTAGTTTACATTTGGGTTTTACTTGGAGAGATAATGTGAAATTATAAGACTATGTGAGAAGAGGAATAAAGCTGTGGATTTTGAATATCTGTAACTGGATTAAATGGTGTGATGTGTCACTGTTTTTTTTAGTAAATTAAGTGGAAGAGCTGTCTTCACCAGCATCTCTGAGAAAGTGTAGAAGTGTGGTGGAGTCAGACCTAATGTTTTGATTTTCTTAAGAATAAATAGTCACTGACTCAAAAAAAAAAAAAAAAAAAAAAAAAAAAAAAAAAAAAAACGCGATGGATGCACCTCCTCACTTCGGCTGTTGGGAGGGGCCTGGACTCACCCTCACGCCATGTGTTTTTCATGTAGAGGATCTGCCGTGTCTCGGGACCCATGCAGACGCCTCCTCAGATCTTCTCGGTCAGTGCCTGCTCTTGGGTCAGCAGATTTTGTCGCTGTAAGTGTTTTTTCTTCTCCAAACGACATCTGATCCTTCCACCAATTTCACCCCTCATTGATCCTGCATCAGTCCCTCCTGCATTTCTTCCTGCATGCCTCACAATGTCCTGCGTCTGACCAACAGCAGCTGATGTCCTCGTGCATGGCGTGCACCACCACCACAACACAGCATACACACACGTGCACGCATTCCCGATTTTTTAAAATGCTCACATCCTTGTTCTGATGTTATCCGTGTTCTTAAAGCATAAGTGGATGCTATAAAATAGAATCTCTGAAGCTTCTTGAGGCCGTATTCAATTTTTCAGATGTCCACAGCCTGAAGTCATGTGATGCGGAATACTGTCCGGATCTGGATCTGTGAGTAAGATGCATGCTTGGAATGGAAAATAAGGCTACAAGGGTTTTTTGTTTTTCATGGTTTAGGAGATCAAACACGGCTTTGAAGCGTGTAGAGACGAAGGAAAAGAAGGTACAGGATGTTACATATATACATGTTACAGCGGGGGGAAACAATCACGGGACCTCGGCTGGACGCTGGATTTTTGGTGGATTTTGCAAACCCAGAGCTGTATATTTTTAAGATAATCCTTTTACAAATCTCTTCATCCACACAGCCATCATCTTCACTCCGGATCTGCTGCTCAGGGTTCGAACACGTCCGGGTGTGTGTTAACGAGTGTGTTTGTTTACACCAATCAGGCATAACATTATGAGCACTGAGAGGTGATGTGAATAACACTGATCTCCTCATCATGGCACCTGTTGGTGGGTGGGATATATTAGGCAGCAAGTGAACATTTTGTCCTCAAAGTTGATGTGTTAGAAGCAGGAAAAATGGGCAAGCGTAAGGATTTGAGCGAGTTTGACAAGGGCCAAATTGTGATGGCTAGACCACTGGATCAGAGCATCTCCAAAACTGCAGCTCTTGTGGGGTGTTCCCAGTCTGCAGTGGTCAGTATCTATCAAAAGTGCTCCAAGGAATGAACGGTGGTTAACCAGGGTCATGGGTGGACAGGCTCATTGATTCACGTGGGGAGCGAAGGCTGGCCCGTGTGATCCGATCCAACAGACGAGCTACTGTTGCTCATATTGCTGAAGAAGTTAATGCTGGTTCTGATAGAAAGGTGTCAGAATACACAGTGCATGATGGGTCAAGGCTGCTTTGGCAGCAAAAGGGGGACCAACACAATATTAGGCAGGTGGTCATAATGTTATGCCTGGTCAGTGTATTTTCTAATTATCAGCACCATTAATATTTGTACTCCCATTTGTATCCTATTAAATCTTTCAGCTTTTCTTGTTCTTGTTTTGAAATTTGTTTGATTTTATGTTTTTGGCTAAATTATTTTTTTGTCTTTTTTTTTTTTTTTTTTTTTTTTTTTTTTTTTTTTAAAGTAGGGATTTTTAAAGTAGGGAGGGGTTTTTTTTGGATGCAGGATGTCTATCTTCCAGCTGCTCTCTCTTTCAGCTAAGAAGAAGAGAAGAAGAGCAGCATGGTGAATACTGATGTACTGTGTAGATGTTACAGGAAAAAAATCAAACACGTTGCGTTTCATTTTCTTTTGTACATGTCTGTGTTTTATTTAATACCGTGAAACTTAGCCTGTGTGTTGAGATGTGTCATTAGACCTGTTCAGATGTGTGTGTGTGTGTGTGTGTGTGTGTGTGTGTGTGTGTGTGTGTGTGTGTGTGTGTGTGTGTGTATGTATTTATCGGCATCTACGCTCACATTCCTGCAGCTGGCTTTGGGTTGGTTGTTTTTTTTTTTTTAACCGCTGCATGGATCAATGAATACGAGCTTTGGCTTGGAAGATAAAACCTCGTTCTGCTCTTAAATGTAATAGTCTCAGTAAATATCACATGAATTACAGCCTCTGAATTAAGCTCTTTATTCATTGTTGGCTCCTTAACGTCTAACCCTAGAGACTCGGCTGTCAGTGTGGTGTCAATGATGTGTGTCTCTTATAAAAGTGATTTTTATTGTATCGCGATGTCATTCATTGATAACACTGCCTCAGCAGTACTCGTATATCTAAAACCAGATTAGCGTAAAGAGCTGGTGGTTTCTGCTGTGTAGCTCGAGGTTTTCTAACATCAGGAACCTTCACCAATACCATCAACCGCTTGCAGCATGCATGACCTGGATGAGTATTTCGCTTTGGTGTTGTCATGGCTGCTGTGTTTGCTCCGTGAAAGGGCTGGGCAATATGATGAATCAATATCCATATACAATCTCTGAACCTGTTGCTACAGCTGTTAGTAAAACCTCAGCAGATGATGTAATCTGATATCCATCATGTACTGGGATCTGTTTCTGCCATATTGCCCACCTCTATCTGCATGACATCAACTCTATAGGACCTCTCAGAGACTAAATTAACCTGTTTCTTTCTTTTACTTCAGTTCAAGCTGATTCCTTGGAGGTACCTGAAAACATGTCAGTCAGCGTCCATGAAAACCGCAAGTCAAGGACGAGCACAGGCTCCATGAACATCTCACTGTTCCACAAGCCCTCGCATCCCGACAGCGTCCTGACGCACCTTAACACCCTCCGCAAACAGTGCATGTTTACAGACGTGACCTTATGGGCTGGAGATCGCTCCTTCCCTTGCCATCGGGCCGTTTTGGCAGCTTGCAGTCGCTACTTCGAAGCCATGTTCAGTGGAGGCCTCCGTGAGAGTCTGGACAGCGATGTCAACTTCCGCGATAGCGTGCACCCAGAGGTTCTGGAGCTACTTCTGGACTTTGCTTACTCGTCACGGGTCATCATTAACGAGGAGAACGCAGAATCTCTTCTCGAAGCTGGAGATATGCTGCAGTTTCATGACATCCGTGATGCTGCAGCAGAGTTCCTCGAAAAGAACCTTCACTCATCTAATTGCTTGGGTATGATGCTTCTATCCGATGCTCATCAGTGCAAGCGCCTGTATGAACTCTCGTGGAGGATGTGCCTGGTTCACTTTGAAGCCGTTCGGGACACTGAGGACTTTTACGGGTTATCTAAAGACAAGCTTTTAGATCTTATACTCAGTGACGAGCTGGAGATTGAGGACGAGCAGATTGTGTTGAATGCGGTCATGCGCTGGGTCAGGTACGATTTAGACAGTCGCAGAGACTACCTTCCCGAGCTTCTGCGGGGGATCCGTCTTGCGCTTTTGCCTTCCGAGTGCCTGATCGAGGCTGTGGCTTGCGAAGAACTGGTTATGTTGGACAAGCGGAGTCGACAGATTGTTGAAGAGGCCATCCAGTGCAAGAAGAAGATCCTGCAGAACGACGGAGTCGTCACAAGTCCGTGTGCAAGGCCACGTAAATCTGGTCACACGTTGCTCATTCTTGGAGGCCAGACCTTCATGTGCGATAAAATCTACCAAGTGGATCATAAAGCAAAAGAAATCATACCCAAGGCAGACTTGCCCAGTCCCAGAAAGGAATTTAGCGCATGCGCTATTGGATGCAAGGTCTACGTGACCGGAGGAAGAGGCTCGGAAAACGGCGTGTCAAAAGATGTTTGGATATACGATACGGTCCATGAGGAATGGTCTAAAGGTGCGCCCATGTTAATTGCACGTTTCGGTCATGGATCAGCAGAACTGGAAAACAGCCTTTACGTAGTCGGAGGTCACACTGCTATAGCTGGCGTCTTTCCTGCTTCTCCTTCCGTATCACTGAAACAAGTAGAACGTTATGACCCTCTGACCAACAAATGGACCATGATGGCGCCGCTCAGAGATGGTGTCAGTAACGCTGCGGTGGTCAGTGCTAAGCTAAAGCTGTTTGTTTTCGGGGGGACTACAATCCACAGGGACAAAGCCTCCAAAGTCCAGTGCTATGATCCTCTGGAGAACCGATGGACCATAGCAGCAGAATGTCCTCAACCTTGGCGGTATACTGCAGCTGCTGTGTTGGGAAGCCAGATTTTCATCATGGGTGGTGATACGGAGTTTACTGCTGCTTCTGCTTACCGATTCGACTGTGAAACCAACCAGTGGATGCGTGTAGGAGACATGACCTCTAAAAGGATGAGCTGCCATGCTGTAGCCTCTGGGAACAAACTCTATGTTGTCGGAGGCTACTTTGGGACACAGCGGTGTAAGACACTGGACTGCTACGATCCAACGTCGGACAGCTGGAACAGCATCACGACAGTGCCTTATTCGCTGATTCCCACTGCATTTGTTAGTACCTGGAAGCATCTACCTGCCTAGCAGAGGCAAAATTAAGAGGATGGTCTTGAACAGGTAAGATTTTTATCTTTATTGTTGAAGTGCTCCTCACAGATCTGAAACCTACTTAGGGTAATCGACCCAAAAGACTGGTGTTCATGTTTTGCAAAAAATGCTAAATGCCATGTTGTGATGAAAGTTAGCTATCCGTCATGCCACTGTTTCAAGGCGTCAGATGTCCATCGTTGAGCAAATGTAACCGTGGTGTGTTTCAACAGCAGTCATAGTATGGTTTGAGCAAGTTGATCTCGAGCCACTTCCAAGTGCACTCTAGTGAGGTTTGATATGCCCTTAGTTGAAGTGTGGTCTATCGTTTCATTTAGCTAATGACCTCTTCTTCCTAATGAACAGCTACAGCTTTGCTACATGTTAGTAGTTCATCTGTTAGCATTAGCACAGCAACTAATCAACAAAAAAAACTTTAGATTCCCACACAGGTATCTGTCAGAGCTAATGATAAACATTTAAAAGCTGGTGAAAGAATCTGGTGTTCAAATGAAACCTTACATCTTCCAGCATTTTAACAAAGTAATCATCGTTTCATTGAGTTTACAAATTCTGACAATATTAAAAAGCCAATAAACATGTCCTAAACTGGTCCTTGCTCACCACCTTTACCAAGCCACTGAGTACCAGGTTTAAATCTTCTAGAAGCTGTAGATCTGTAGGTGTCTAAGGACCAGTTTGCAGGGTGTACAGTAAGGGGTTCAGGGATCACTTTTCTATCATTTATAAAATTCCCCATATGAAAGGTTCTGCTAAAAGCCCATGGTTTTATGCTGATATACCACAGTGGTGTTGAATTCAGCGATGTCTGGAGTAAAATTCTTTCTCCAGCTGTACAAGGTTCGCAGGACCTCCTGATCTCATAAAGCAGAATAGGACAAACATCTCACAAATCAGAAGGCAATAATCAGGCAATGATCTAGCTGTAATCTGCTGCAGTGGTGTCTGTAAAGCTCCTAATGCTGAGAGAGAGGGCTTTGGGCAGTGATTGATGACCAGCATGAACAAATCAGTCTCCCAGGACAAGTGGATTTCATGGCCAGGCTATTAATTTTTTCATTTGTAAGTTGCTTGGAGGACAGAATAAATCATTTGGTGTATGGTGATGTTTGACCTTAGGGTGCTTTGTGGTGCTGTGATGCTCCTCGATGCTAAAATTAGTTTGTGCTTCTGAATCACATCACCTGCTGTACTGCACACATCAATCCAGTCACCTGATGGCACAGTTTTTACTAGATGGATTAATTGGTACATAGGAATGAATTTTTTTTTTTTTTTTTTTTTTTTTTTTTTTTTTTTTTTATTATTATTCCCCCCACCCCACCCCCCACCCCCCAAATCATGTCTGTGGAAACTGATAAACCAAGCAAAATACATTCATATGTCTACATCATCTCACCGTTACATGTGCAGCATTTGGCAGAGTCTGTGATCCAGAGCAGCTTACATTTATCTCATATACAGCTGAGCTGTTGAAGGTTAATGGCCTTGTTCATGGGCTCAGCAGTGGCAGCTTGGCAGTGATGGGATTTGCACTTGCAGAGCTGTAGTCGAGCTACCACTTCCACGTGGAGTTACATGTCTTTGTCCATCCATTTTCTGTAGCTCTTATCCTACACCAGGTCACGGGGGAGCCTCGAGTCTACTCCAGGGGACAAGGAGATAGGAAGCCACCCCATCACAAGGCACAATTTTATACACACACACAATTTAGAGATCAGCCAATAACATGTCCTTGAGCTGGGGGTGGAACCTGGAGTACTTGGAGGAAACCCCTAAAGCAGAGGGAGAACATGCAAACTATATGCACACACATAGGCTGGAGGAGGTGTTGACCACTAAGCCACCATGCTCCTGTCAGAAAATAACAGCTCATGGAAGAAATGTTGCTGAGTGACAAACACAATGTGCAACAATTAATGCATTAGCTAGCTACCTTGCTCATCATGCATTATGTTCCACTGCCTGTACGATTGCACTCCAGTGTGTGTGTTTCTGAGTGGATCTTGGGTATTGTTGGAGCTGACTAAGCCTGTGGTAACTTTCATCTGATTATTAACTAAAAGTAGTATTGTAGTTAGCAAATCAGCATTCAGGTAAGTTTATTTACTAACAGTTTATTAAACGTAATGATGCACATCCTGTATGTTGATTTAAATATCGGGCTGATGGTTTGAGGATATGACCCACCCTGTGCTGAGGATGTTTGAGCTGGAAGAAAAAAAAAACACCACCACCAGATTGAATGATCAAAATCCTGTTTTTTTTCGTAGAATTCCTTATCACGTTATACCCCAGAAGGGTCATGTAAATGTAGCCTAAATGATGTCAGCTTTGCAACTCAGCAGCAGCTAATGTTTCTGAGTGCAGTCACTTCCACGCCAGGACCATAAATCATTCTAAATGAAGTTCTGGTTGCACTTAAGTAATGCTGACACCAAGTATGAATATTTCAGCAATAACATCGGATCAGCACTTCTTCGAAGTGTCACAGCGTTGCTTCCACACTCTAAACATTTCTTCTCGGACTGTTCCAGCGTCTAACTGCATTCTTTTGAGTGAATGAAGTCAACCGCTGTTTGGCATTTTACTCTCGAGCGCTGTGATATCTGTCGAGATAATGGAGCATCGAAGCGTTAAAAGCCTCTCAGTTTCCCTTTGAAGCTGAAGTCGGTGCTTGCGTCTGATCGAGGGTTTTTATCTGTGACCATGTAAAGCGTCTGAATGGCTGAGAAAGGGAAAAGACATTAACATTTTTCAAGGTGCAGACTTGATGTCCGATACGTCCAGCTCGGGATCAATGGGACGTTTTGCTTAGTGAGCTAGTGATCCACTTAAACATTGATCCAAGATCCGCAGCGAAGTCTGTAGCCTATGGACTCGGTGATAAATCGGCCTAATTACTTTCTGCTTTAGTTACACAGATTTTTTTTTTCTTTTTTTTTTTTTCTTTTTAACGTTTTTGATGTACGAGTCATCTAAAAGCACTAGCACCAGCTCTAAACAGGCCTGGGTAATTAATATATTAATAATGTATGAAGAGTGCAGCTGTGTCTGTCAGGTCGAGTGGCTTTATTGTCATTTCGCCTATCTATAGCTGGTACAGTACACGGTGAAATGAAACTGCACTCCAGGACTAGGGAGCCACACAAAACAACTAAACAATACTACACCGGATTAAAGAAACCTGACTGAAGGGTCACCAGCACTATACCAAAAATGCTTGGCCCCCTGATTATTACTTCTCACTAGGATAATGCAAAGTTACACATGCGTGAGAAAGCTGTGTGGTTTCTGTCTATCGTCACCAGGGTTTTAATATTACTTGGGTTTTAATTAGGCTTGTGTTTTATTGATTTATTTTTTATTTACCATTTAAAGAAGTTCTATTAATAATTTAACACACAAAAACTTAAAGGCGTATAATGGTGCTGTTGCAGGTTAAAGTTCACATGTAAAACTCCATCACTGCAGTAAAGAAGCCAAATATTAAAGCGACTACTTTTTTTTTTTTTTTTTTTTTTTTTTTTTTTTTAATCCGGTTATGTTTATTGTATACACTTTAAAAGATAAGCAGATACTTCCTGCCCTGGTGAAGCCTCTCCCTGTGTAGCGGAATGGGTCAGGAGCTGCTGGGTGGCAGGAGCAGTTGTTAGATGGGTGGAGTTTTAGATGATTCTGAAGGTTCATAGTAACACTATCTTGTGTGATCACTTCTGTTACACAACATTCAGATTGAGGCTCCACCCTTTTTATGGGGTTGGAAAATTCTAGCAAATAAACTGCTTGATGAATAGAGATGGGGGAAAAACATGCACCTGAGTTCCACCTTAGTTTATTTTTCTCGGATTTCTTTCTTTATCTTCAGCTTATGGCACTGGAGTCTCAAAGCCAAGCTCCTAAATGTGATTTGTGGTTAGATCACCCAAGGTTTGGGGAATAGAGCTAGTGCAATAAAACCGTTCTATTAATAATTAATATTATTTAGTACTAAATAGAGTGCAGGAATAAATAAAGGGCTGTAGGTGGATGAAATGATGTGATTAGGTTTAATTATATATATGCACTGCATTCATACTGGTCCTAAAGCAGAATAAATATTATTTTTGTTCTGTCTGTTTTTCTGTCTGTATCACGGCATGGTTTAGACCCTCGTCCTACTTTTGATCTGAAACCCTTTTCTTTCGCAATATAGCACACTGACCAAGAATAAGCATGAAAACATCATCAGTGTGTCTCAATATTTGCTTGAACTTTTACCTTCCACTCAGCAGGCTGTCGATATGACAGAGGCTACCAGCGGACGAGTCTGCAGAGATCTTTGCTCCCGTGAGGAATAAATGGATCGAACGTAATGTCATTTTCCTCCACCATCAGAAGCAGCACAGATTTAAATCTAGATTTTGTCTAAATTACACTGAATTCTCTGATCAGTGATAACTTAGAACCAGCTGCTTAAAGCCCTGAAGTGATTTCCTGTAGACATCAATGGTCCGAAAACCGTGAAGCTTCTGCCATAAACTGGATTTATTTCATCACTATTTTAATGTTATTTCTGAGCTGAGCTTCAAGTCCAGAATCCATCATTTAACTGTGACTTTTCCTCTGCTTTCACAGATCAAGCAAGTGATCCTCCTCTCTATTAATAATCCAAAACAAAAGGCTTGAATGCTGATATTTTCTATCAGTAATATCTCACACTTTCCTTTTCATTAGCGCTTTCTTCACGGGCGACGCAGGTGGTGTGGATAATCCTCCACTTTATAATTATCCCCAAGTGCAGGCTGTGAATGAACGTCTGACTCGAAAGGGAAAAGAACGTGTAAGAATCACAGATACAGCTGGGGAAAAGTGGCAAAGTAGGAAAATATAAGTGAAAATTGACAAAAGGAAGGATTTATAGAATTGGCACCTAAAAATAAAAAGTAGGAATGGCAGCCGTGGAGGCTAGGCGGCTGGTGGAGGAAGCGGGAAGTGGAGGCTAGGCGGCTGGTGGAGGAAGCGGGAAGTGGAGGCTAGGCGGCTGGTGGAGGAAGCGGGAAGTGGAGGCTAGGCGGCTGGTGGAGGAAGCGGGAAGTGGAGGCTAGGCGGCTGGTGGAGGAAGCGGGAAGTGGAGGCTAGGCGGCTGGTGGAGGAAGCGGGAAGTGGAGGCTAGGCGGCTGGTGGAGGAAGCGGGAAGTGGAGGCTAGGCGGCTGGTGGAGGAAGCGGGAAGTGGAGGCTAGGCGGCTGGTGGAGGAAATGCCAGTAGTCCAGAAATTGGACAGTAAAATAAGCGTGTATGTGACAACTGTGGAGGAAAAAAGATGTGTAAAACTGCAGATATAAAAAGAATGAGCAAGAAACAGAATTGTATAAATGGCAGTTCTAGAAGCGATTATCGACACTTTCACCTTACGTAAGTTCTTATGTAACAGCTGTATGAGTTTCTATCCTTTACTCTATAAATACCTGTAACCCTTGGTGGTGAGGCGCAGTACAGCGATGTGGTTTTGCACTCACGCTGACGAGTACAGAGGAAGCTGCAGAGGGATGGAGCTTGCTGAGATGCTCAGAGCCCAGAGTTCTGTTTCAATCACATTAATATTTTAATAACTGCAGCAGCAGAGATCACCTACTGCTCAGCACCTCCAGCTTCTACACTGTGTGAGTGTGAGAGAGAGAGAGAGAGAGAGAGAGAGAGAGACACTGCGCTGATGTTTTCTGTTAGGGTTTGCATGTCATTTCCCTACAATCCGACTCATCATAAGCACACAAATAAAATAAAAACTGAATCAGACTCTAATTGACTCCTGAATCAGACTCTAACAGACTCCTGATTATACTCCTGAATCAGACCCGAACTCACTCCTTAATCAGACTAACAGACTTCAGAATCCGACTCATAATTAAACTCCTGAATCAGTCTCAAACTGACTCCTGAATCAGACTCTAATAGACCTCTGATTATTCTCCTGAATCAGACTTGAATTGACTCCTGAATCAGATTCTAACTGACTCCTGATCTGAATCCTCTGCAGAACTGCATGCTGGGCCAAAACATGGTGTTTATGGCCACGGTGACAAAGAGATCAGATTACACCGGCACAATCTGATTTACGGCTTCAGCAACAGCACAACAATTAGCTGCTTTAGTAGTTTTTTTTCTCTCTTTCTCTTTTCCGGAGGGCAGATCCGACTGGCAAATTATCCGGATTAGTGCAGCACAATGGCGTTTATTAGAATCTGCACCGCTGACAGAAAACACAGCGAGCAGGATTCAGCATGTAAATAAATAAATCCCGGAGTTCTGGTGTGGAAGAGTCGCATCTGAAACTCATTTATTTCTTTATTTATTTTTTATTATTTCACCCAAGAAACATGACCTCTTTTATTAAAAATACAGACATTTCTAACTGCTTAAGTTCTGAAAAAATCCACCAAAGCCTCTCACTGGACTGTCTGCTGCTGATATGTGGATAATTATTGAGAAAATCAACAGTTTCCAATCAGTTAGTAATTATAATTTTCCTTTTAATAAACCATATGAGTGAGATCTCAGAAAAAACAGTGTCAGTTTCACCATATTGATATATGATGTATATGATATTGTTCACAGATTTCAGGTTTTTGTTATGATTAATCACTCATTGCTATAAAAAACATCTTTTTCTTATTACACCTATTGGAAAATATTGTTTTTAAACATTTATTCTTGTATTAAATAGTTGAATGTTGGTGTGTAACACGTTAGAATCACACGTGTGTGTGTGTGTGTGTGTGTGTCAGCGTGACAGCCTGTTTAAGCTGTTAATACGTGTGAAAATGACTCCAGGGAGGATTTTCAGTGCATTTGATGAAATCTAGTTTCCGGATTCGGTTTTGAGGACGTGTCTGATCTTGTCGCCGAGATGTAAACGAGTGTGAAGGAGGAGAGAGCGATAGCCAGAAGCTCTGTGCTTTAATCCACACCATAACAAAAGAATATCCTTCTATATTGAATCTAAAACTAATAATAAACGGATGTTTAAGGATAAAGTAGAAACGTGGAATTTTGTGAAACGTTGATTTGTAGAGAATATCCATGCGTTTTTGAGACACTGGTTTAAAATCCCATTTAAACGTGTAATCAGAGTTAGTGATCAGTCCACTACTGCCTGGTGTAAGAGCTCTGGAGGGCACAAGGGGGGCGATACAACAGATCCTGTAGATATGAGTCTCTCTCTTCTTCCTGGGATTTAGTTTTGAATAAAAACAACAAGCATGTGGAACATTTCCTGATTACTGAAGCATGAGAGTCATCGATCCCAAGCCTGCTGTGCCGGAGTTCAGTTCGGTTGTGTTCAGTAACATCACAGTGTCACGCACTGACAATAAAATCAGGAACACTCTCAGTGATAGCAAAGGCAGCAGAGGGAGGTGTATACAGAGGTTTGGGTTATTTAAACACAGCCGAAGTGTTTCAGGGTTTTGTTTTGTTTGTTGTTTTTACACCCATAAACAAATGCGCGATTTAGTGTGCGTTCAAGTCGTGATGAAAAGACCGTGTTTACGAGTTTAACACACAGGAACGTCATCATTACAAAGGGGAATCTCTGTATTTTCTTTGAGCTCAGAGCCAGGGGTCAGTTGAGGGGCGTGTCAGTATGAAAACATGGTGGAATCAGCGGCTGCAGCATGTGTAGCTGACAGTAAATCTGTTGAAATTGAATGTTTGAGTTTGTCTCTGAATCTCATTTCAAGTAGAGATTAAGTGATGTTGTTTCCAGCTCTGTCTTCTTCTTCTTCTTTCGGCTTTTCCCTTCAGGGGTCGCCACAGCGAATCATCTCTCTCCACCTATCCCTATCTTCTGCATCCTCAACCCTTGCACCCACTAGCTTCATATCCTCATTAATTCCATCCATATACCTCCTCTTTGGCCTTCCTCTTTGCCTCCTGCCTGGCAGCCCCATGTCCAACATTCTCCTACCAATATACTCACTGTCCCTCCTCTGAACATGTCCAAACCATCTTAATCTGGCCTCCCTAACTTTGTCCCCCAAACGTCCAACATGAGCTGTCCCTCTGATGTACTCATTCCTAATTCTGTCCAATCTTGTCACTCCCAAAGAGAACCTCAACATCTTCAGCTCTGCTACCTCTAGCTCTGACTCCTGTCTCTTCCTCAGTGACACTGTCTCTAAACCATACAGCATGGCCGGTCTCACCACTGTCCTGTACACCTTCCCCTTGATTCTCGCTGATATTTTCTGATCACACAGAACTCCCGACACCTTTCTCCACCCATTCCAACCTGCCTGCACTCGCTTCTTTACCTCTTTCCCACACTCTCCATTACTCTGGACTGTTGACCCCAAGTACTTAAACTCCTGTACCTTCTTCACCTCTTCACCCTGTAACCTTACTGTTCCACTTCCCTCCCTTTCATTCACACACATGTACTCAGTCTTACTACGACTGACCTTCATTCCTCTTCTCTCCAGTGCAAACCTCCACCTCTCCAGGTTTTCCTCCACCTGCTCCCTGCTCTCACTACAGATCACAATGTCATCTGCAAACATCATTGTCCAAGGAGACTCCTGTCTGACCTCCTCTGACAACTGGTCCATCACTATAGCAAACAGGAAGGGGCTCAGAGCCGATCCCTGATGCAGTCCCACCTCCACATTGAACTCCTCTGTCTGACCTACAGCACACCTCACCACTGTCCTGCTCCTCTCATACATGTCCTGCACCACTCTGACATACTTCTCCGCTACTCCTGACTTCCTCATACAGTACCACAGCTCTTCTCTTGACACCCTGTCATACGCTTTCTCCAAGTCTACAAACACACAGTGCAACTCCTTCTGACCATCCCTATACTTCTCCATCAAAATCCTCAGAGCAAAAATTGCATCTGTTGTGCTCTTTCTGGGCATGAAGCCATACTGCTGCTCACAAATTTCCACTACCTGCCTTAACCTAGCTTCCACTACTCTTTCCCATACCTTCATTGTATGGCTCATCAACTTTATCCCCCTATAGTTACTGCAACTCTGCACGTCACCCTTATTCTTAAAGATCGGCACTAACACACTTCTTCTCCATACCTCAGGCATCCTCTCACTCTCTAAAACCCTGTTGAACAAACTAGCTAAAAATTCCACTGCTGCCTCTCCCAGACACTTCCAGACCTCCACCGGAATGTCATCAGGACCAACTGCCTTCCCACTTTTCATCCTCTTCAAAGCCTTCCTGACTTCATCCTTTCTAATCTTATCTACTTTCTGTTCCACAGAGTTCACCCCTTCTACTCTTTTTTCCCTCTCATTTTCCTCATTCATCAGCTCCTCAAAGTACTCCTTCCATCTCCTCTGTACACTCTCCTCACTTGTGAGCACCCTTCCATCTCTATCCTTAATAACTCTAACTTGCTGCACATCCTTCCCATCTCGATCCCTCTGCCTAGCTAACCTGTACAAGTCCTTCTCTCCTTCTCTAGTGTCTAACCTAGTGTACAACTCGTCATATGCCTTCTGCTTGGCCTTAGACACCTCCCTCTTCACTCTGCGCTGTAACTCCTTGTATTCCTGTCTATTCTCTTCAGTCCTGTCCATGTCCCACTTCTTCTTGGCTAACCTCTTTCTCTGGATACTATCCTGAACTTCCTCATTCCACCACCAAGTCTCCTTATCTTCTTTCCTCCTTCCAGATGACACACCCAGCACCTTTCTCCCTGTCTCCCTGATCACTTCTGCTGTAGTTTCCCAGTCATCTGGCAGCACTACCTGACCACCCAGAGCCTGCCTCAACTTCTGTCTAAATTCCTCACAACATTCCTCCTTTTTCAGCTTCCACCACTTGGTTTTCTTCTCTATCTCTGACCTCTTCTTCTTACAGACCATCAAAGTCATCCTACACACCACCATCCTATGCTGTCTGGCTACACTCTCTCCCACTACCACTTTACAGTCACTAATCTCTTTCAGATTGCCTCTTCTACATAGGATGTAGTCTACCTGTGTGCTCCTACCTCCACTCTTGTAAGTCACTCTATGCTCCTCCCTCTTCTGAAAATAAGTGTTAACCACACCCATGTCCATCCTCTTAGCAAAGTCCACTACCATCTGTCCTTCAAGGTTCCTTTCCTTAACTCCAAACTTGCCCATCACCTCCTCATCACCTGTGTTCCCCTCACCAACATGTCCATTAAAATCCGCTCCTATCACCACTCTCTCACCTGTGGGAATACTCTCCATCACCTCATCTAATTCACTCCAGAATCTCTCTTTCTCCTCCAACTCACAACCTACCTGTGGGGCATAACCACTAACAACATTCAACATCACCCCTTCAATCTCTAACTTCAGACTCATCACCCTGTCTGACACTCTCTTCACCTCCAGAACATTCCTCACAAACTCCTCCTTCAGGACCACACCTACCCCATTTCTCTTACTATCCACACCATAATAAAACAGCTTGAATCCTGCTCCTATACTACGAGCCTTGCTACCCTTCCACCTGGTCTCCTGTACACACAGTATATCCACCTTCCTTCTCTCCATCACATCAGCCAGCTCTCTACCTTTCCCTGTCATAGTACCAACATTCAGAGTTCCTATTCTCAGTCCTACACTCTTACCTTTCCTCTTCTCTCTCTGTCTGCGCACTCTCCTCCCTCCTCTACTTCTTCGACCAACAGTAGCCCAATTTCCACCGGCGCCCTGTAGGTCAACGGCGCCGATGGCGGTCGTTGTTAACCCGGGCCTCGACCGATCCGGTATGAAATTCGTACTGACGATTCGCATGGTTAAATTTGGCAATGTTTTACGCCGGATGCCCTTCCTGACGCAACCCTCTCTATTTATCCGGGCTTGGGACCGGCACAGAAGTCACTGGACTGCGACCCCCATGGCTAGATTGTTGTTTCCAGCTCTGTACTGCGTGTTATTAACATCAGAGTCTGTTAAGTGCTCAACACTACATTTTTTTTTCTTTACAGAATTCTAGAGGGTTTTATCTTTTGACATATTTTATATTTATTGGTTTTCCATGACTGGGACACATGCTACAGGTTTTTCTTCCACCACAAACCCCGCAGTGGATTTTCTCGGGCGTTTATGGGCTCTGTGCGGCGCGGCGTCACCTTTCACGCCGTCGCTGCAGGTGCGGAGGTTTAAACGCCCTCACACACGCTGAAGAGCTGGATTAGCTTTCGACTGAAATGTCACAAAAGCGCATTGAAGAGGATTAAAGGAATAAAATCAGTCAACTGACAGCTTGGTTTTCCCTCCAGCCAGAAGAATTGCGGTCATAATACTACTACTACTACTACTACTACTAATAATAATAATAATAATAATAATAATAATAATAATTGGTGGCCCGGGTTTGATCCCCAGCCACTGGATGGAGTGCCGGTCCCAAGCCCGGGAAAAAATGGGAGGGTTGCATCAGGAAGGGCAACCGGCATAAAACCTGTGCCAAGTTGTTGTGCGGACCAGTTGGTCCACTGTGGCGACCCCGAACAGGGAGCAGCTAAAAGCAACTTTCTATACTCTTTACATGCACTTAGCACTAAAAATGGGCTGAAGTGGAAGATCATTTTTATCTCGGTTCATTTCCAGCTGTGATTGAGGTGACTATTATTAGGATTATTACTTGGACTTGCTTGGATGGTTAATAAAGCAGAGGAAACGCATACACACTGGGATAAACACTTCCCTGGCCAGACTGCACACTCTTACTGAACACTGATGGTTATAAATTCCACTGAACTTGTGCATGCAGTAAACCGCTGATCTGTTCATCTATGCTCATGTTTGCTCTCCGTCTCTTTTCACAGGTGTCCACGGTTCTGGGTGACGTTGCTGAGTGTGTGTGTGTGTGTGTGTGTGTGTGTGTGTGGACAGCCCTGTCTGAGCTTCTTCTAATCAGATGGACAAGACACTAAGATGACGAGCCTCTGGAATCCTTTATTTTGGACTGATCGAGCACAGAGTGGACCTCGTGTGTCGGCTAAGAGAAGGCATGAACACACCATGACCTTTCACACTGATGTGTAGGAAACAGAGAGCAAAGTTTTTTAGAAACTGCGTAATCCGTCACATCTGACTTGAAATGCACATGTTTTGATGATTTGGGACACAGTTGTACTACTGTGTTTAAAAATAACTGTGAAGCAAACGTGAAACCTATGAACTTGTTGAAACTCAACAGCACAATGTTCTCATTGACTTCCTGGACTTTTGGTTACTGAAGAAATGCGAATTTGAGAACTGCATCGTGGTTCATTTGTGGCCAGGGAAGGAAAAAAAAAAAAAAAAGACGAAGACTTTGCACAGATTACGAGTTGATGAGGGTTGTTTAACTTTAAATCCAACTTTATTTCTCTGAAGATGTGTGAAGATAAAGGCATGTGCTGATAACCGGCTGTACGATATATATCGCGATATTGACCACTCTGGAATTTTCTTTAAAAATAATCTCATGCACTTCTCTTTCTCCAGTAACTGTGTCTCGCGAGCAGTAACGCATCACCTTGTCTTATTAACTGACGCTATATTAAGCGCTGCCTCCTGTCTGTTTCCACTGGTTGCTTTATTTAATCTGTCAGTCATTCCTGCCTCTGCTGAATCACTGCTTACAACAAGAAGATATCGAGCCGCTCTGTGTACGTTTACAGCACAGCTTGTAAAATATAGAATATTTGTAAATAATATTAATAAACATTTAATAAAATAAAACTAAATCTCTCTTAATAAGGCACTACAAATGTTTACTTAAGGCTTAAATCTGGCCTGATCTGGTAAAATCAGTGTCCTGCACATTAGTGTGACGATGCAGCAGTGAAATCTGGTGCCGTGACCCGAACATATGAACACTAAGAGCCGGTGTAAAGCATGTCAGCATTTCCTGGGTGTATTCCATCGTGATGTATCGTGAACGATTATCAGCACACGTCTTCTGAAGAATGAAGAATTTTTTCATGCTTAAAGGATTTTTATAGGATGTGAATTTTAGACTGAGGAACTGTTTTATTTTAAAGTTTAATAAGCGACTTTTCCATTGGAAAGGCACATTTTTGGGACTGTTTCATTAGATTGAACTCCTGCTCGATGTTTTTTGCCATTAATCTAAAATAAATAACTTCCTGATGCTTGAGCCTGGGTTTATAAACCTCTCTGTTTGTGGGGATTAAAGAAGAGGTGCTGCTTCGGCTTAAATAAATGCATACATAAAGAAGTGCTTTGAAGTTCAGACGCTGAGCTGAGTAGAGCTGAGAAAACAAAATATAACTATACATACACATATTTATATATTTAGAATTATATACTCAAACACTGACCTCATTATTCACACACAACTGCAAGTGATCCGCCTGTCTGTCTGTGTTCCTCTTTCCGTCTGTCTGTCTGTATTCCTCCTCCTCCTCTGCCTGCCTGCCTGTCTGTCTGTATTCCTCCTCCTCTGTCCGTCTGTCTGTCTGTATTCCTCCTCCTCTGTCCGTCTGTCTGTCTGTATTCCTCCTCCTCTGTCCGTCTGTCTGTCTGTCTGTATTCCTCCTCCTCTGTCCGTCCTGTCTGTCTGTATTCCTCCTCCTCTGCCTGTCTGTCTGTATTCCTCCTCCTCTGCCTGTCTGTCTGTATTCCTCCTCCTCTGCCCACCTGTCTGTCTGTATTCCTCCTCCTCTGCCCTCCTGTCTGTCTGTATTTTTCCTCCTCTGCCTGTCTGTCTGTATTCCTCCTCCTCTGCCCTCCTGTCTGTCTGTATTTTTCCTCCTCTGCCTGTCTGTCTGTATTCCTCCTCCTCTGCCTGTCTGTCTGTCTGTATTCCTCCTCCTCCTCTGCCTGCCTGTCTGTCTGTATTCCTCCTCCTCTGTCCGCCTGTCTGTCTGTATTCCTCCTCCTCCTCTGCCTGCCTGTCGGTCTGTATTCCTCCTCCTCTGCCTGCCTGTCTGTCTGTATTCCATCCTCTGTCCACCTGTCGGTCTGTATTCCTCCTCCTCTGTCCACATGTCGGTCTGTATTCCTCCTCCTCTGCCTGCCTGTCGGTCTGTATTCCTCCTCCTCTGCCTGCCTGTCTGTCTGTATTCCACCTCCTCTGTCCACCTGTCGGTCTGTATTTCTCCTCCTCTGTCCGCCTGTCTGTCTGTATTCCTCCTCCTCTGCCTGCCTGTCTGTCTGTATTCCTCCTCCTCTGCCTGCCTGTCGGTCTGTATTCCTCCTCCTCTGTCCACCTATATGTCTGTAGTCCGCCTGTCTGTCTGTATTCCTCCTTCTCTCCCCTCCTGTCTGTGTGCATTCCTCCTCCTCTGTCCACCTATATGTCTGTAGTCTGCCTGTCTGTCTGTATTCCTCCTCCTCTGCCTGTTCTGTCTGTATTTCCCCTCCTCTGCCTGCCTGTCTGTCTGTATTCCTCCTCCTCTGCCTGCCTGTCTGTCTGTATTTCTCCTCCTCTGCCTGCCTGTCTGTCTGTATTCCTCCTCCTCTGCCTGCCTGTCTGTCTGTATTCCTCCTCCTCTTTCCATCTGTCTGTCTGTATTCGCCCTCCTCTCCCCACCTGTTTGTCTGTATTCCACCTCCTCTGTCCGCCTGTCGGTCTGTATTCCTCCTCCTCTGTCTGCCTGTCTGTCTGTCTGTATTCCTCCTCCTCTCCCCACCTGTTTGTCTGTATTCCACCTCCTCTGTCCGCCTGTCGGTCTGTATTGCTCCTCCTCTGTCTGTATTCCTCCTCCTCCTCTGCCCGCCTGTCGGTCTGTATTTCTCCTCCTCTGTCTGCCTGTCTGTCTGTATTTCTCCTCCTCTGTCTGCCTGTCTGTCTGTATTCCTCCTCCTCTGCCTGCCTGTCTGTCTGTATTCCTCCTCCTCTGTCCGCCTGTCGGTCTGTATTCCTCCTCCTCTGTCCGCCTGCCTGTCGGTCTGTATTGCTCCTCCTCTCCCTACCTGTCGGTCTGTATTGCTCCTCCTCTCCCTACCTGTCGGTCTGTATTTCTCCTCCTCTGTCTGCCTGTCTGTCTGTATTTCTCCTCCTCTGTCTGTCTGTATTCCTCCTCCTCTGCCTGCCTGTCTGTCTGTATTCCTCCTCCTCTGTCCGCCTGTCGGTCTGTATTCCTCCTCCTCTGTCCGCCTGCCTGTCGGTCTGTATTCCTCCTCCTCTCCCTACCTGTCTGTCTGTATTCCTCCTCCTCTGTCCGCCTGTCGGTCTGTATTCCTCCTCCTCTGTCCACCTGCCTGTCGGTCTGTATTGCTCCTCCTCTCCCTACCTGTCTGTCTGTATTATTCCTACTCCGTCTGCCTGTCTGTCTGTATTCCTCCTCCTCTGTCTGCCTGTCTGTCTGTATTCCTCCTCCTCTGTCCGCCTGCCTGTCGGTCTGTATTGCTCCTCCTCTCCCTACCTGTCTGTCTGTATTGTTCCTACTCCGTCCGCCTGTCTGTCTGTATTCCTCCTCCTCTGTCTGTCTGTCCATCTATCGTCTGTCAGACTTTTTAACATTATGCAAACGTGTATATATTAAAAAATACTTTTATTGAGCTCAGTCTTAGTGTTAGTCATACTAACACTACAGCCAGCATAGACTCATCAAAAACGTTAAATTTAAAAACTTTATAAATAATTTTTAAAAAAACAATTGAACTAACATTTTATTATGAAAGTAAATTATGAAATGAAAAGCCTCCTCATTGCTACAGACCATTGTAAAGTGCTTGGACCCCTTTAATTGCTGCTTGTGGCTATATTATTACACACAAAAACACAAACACACTTCTTCATGCTATGTACTGTATATCAGCTTTGTGTGTCTGTGTGTATTTTCATAAGAGCTCAATTCTGATGCTCTTTACTGTTAATTGCATGTTAGAGAGAGAACACACACCTTAATGTTCTTGCCTTGAAATACACACACCTCAGTATAGATAGATAGATAGATAGATAGATAGATAAACAGACAGACACTAATTTGTACTAACCCCCCACCACCACCCATTCAGGCATCGAAACTGGTCTGGCCACACCGAATATCAAACATCAGATACTGCAGGTCAGATTTCTGAGCCATTTAAACACACACACACACACACACACACAGAGTGAATACAAGCTGTATCTCAGCAAAACTGATGACTAAAGTGAAATTTATTTTGTACTCAGAAGGTGTTTTTATTTGCTCTCAGGCGACATTTCATTGTACTGAAAAGGTTTTGCAGGTGTGTGTACGTGTCGCAGCATGTCCTGTAATTACACTGGATGTTTCACATAGCTGTCGTGCCACAGTTCAGACAGATGATGTGGAGAGCCGCTGATCGTCTGCGTTAGACAGAAGAAAAGCCGTATATTTAATCCGAGTTCACGCTGTATGACAACAGAAGCCTTGCTCACCGCTAACACAACACCATCCGATCACTCTCAAACGCGCAACTGGGGAGCCAATACTTCAGGCTATTACAGTAAATAAAAAGAAAACAGCGTTCAGGAAAAACTAGCAAGAAAGCTAGTAAGAAAGAGACCAGGTTTACATCTACTATCATCTTCTCTGCTAATGCTAGTCAGCTAGCTTTATGAGCTAATGTGTTTGGAGCTAATCTGACAGGATTTGTGAAAAGTTCATGCGATTCAAGAGCTAATCAGACAGGATCTTTTTTTCCTAAGGATTTTTATAGTCAGAAATGTTTAAGAAATAGTTTCTGTAATAAACTGGAGATTATTAATATATCATTTTACCTTAATTCTCATTAGTCTCGTCCCATCCCCATCAGTGAGGAGGAAAAGCTACAGTGGTGTGAAAAAGTGTTGGCCCCCTTCCTGATTTCTTATTTTTTTGCATGTTTGTCACACTTTAATGTTTCAGATAATCATTCATTCATTCATTGTCTACCACTTCTCCGAACTATTCTCGGGTCACGGGGAGCCTGTGCTCATCTCAGGCCTCATTGGGCATCAAGGCAAGATACACCCTGGATGGAGTGCCAACCCATCGCAGGGCACACACACACTCTCATACAATACGGACAATTTAGAGATGCCAATCAACCTACCATGCATGTCTTTGGATTGGGGGAGGAAACCGGAGTACCCGGAGAAAACCCCCGAGGCACGGGGAGAACACCCCCGAGGCACGGGGAGAACATGCAAACTCCACACACACGGCAGAGGCAGGAATCAAACCCCCAACCCTGGAGGTGTGAGGCAAACATGCTAACCACTAAGCCACCATGCCCCTTCAGATAATCAAACACATTTAAATATTAGTCAAAGATAACACATGTAAACACATCATGCAGTTTTTAAATGAAGGTTTTTATTATTAAGGGAAAACAAAATCCAAAACTACATGGCCCTGTGTGAAAAAGTGTTTGCCCCCTAAGCCTAATAACTGGTTGGTCCACCCTTAGCAGCAACAACTGCAATCAAGCGTTTTCCATATCTTGCAATGAGTGTGTTACAGCGCTGTGGAGGAATTTTGGCCCACTCATCGTTGCAGAATTGTTGTAATTCAGCCACATTGGAGGGATTTCGAGCATGAACCACCTTTTTAAGGTCATGCCACAGCATCTCAATCGGATTGAGGTCAGGACTTTGACTAGGCCACTCCAAAGTCTTCATTTTGTTTTTCTTCAGCCATTCAGAGGTGGACTTGCTGGTGTGTTTTGGATCATTGTCCTGCTGCAGAACCCAAGTTCGCGTCAGCTTGAGGTCACAAACAGATGGCCGGACATTCTCCTTCAGGATTTTTTGGTAGACAGCAGAATTCATGGTTCCATTTATCACAGCAAGTCTTCCAGGTCCTGAAGCAGCAAAACAGCCCCAGACCATCACACTACCACCACCATATTTTACTGTTGGTATGATGTTCTTTTTCTGAAATGCGGTGTTACTTTTACGCCAGACGTAATGGGACACAGACCTTCCAAAAAGTTCAATTTTTGCCTCGTCAGTCCACAGAGTATTTTCCCAAAAGTCTTGGGGATCATCAAGATGTTTTCTGGCAAAACTGAGAGGAGCCTTTATGTTCTTTTTGCTCAGCAGCGGTTTTCGTCTTGGAACTCTGCCATGCAAACCATTTTTGCCCAGTCTCTTTCTTATGGTGGAGTCATGAACACTCACCTTAACTGAGGCAAGTGAGGCCTGCAGTTCTGTGGATGTTGTTGTGGGGTATTTTGTGACCTCCTGGATGAGTTGTCGCTGCGCTCTTGGGGTAATTTTGGTCGGCCGGCCACTCCTGGGAAGGTTCTCCACCATTCCATGTTTTCACCATTTGTAGATAATGGCTCTCCCTGTGGTTCGCAGCAGTCCCAAAGCTTTAGAAATGACTTTATAACCTTTTCCAGACTGATAGATCGGTAGGTTTGTGACCTCAAGCTGAAGCGAACTTGGGTTCTGCAGCAGGACAATGATCCAAAACACACCAGCAAGTCCACCTCTAAATGGCTGAAGAAAAACAAAATGAAGACTTTGGAGTGGCCTAGTCAAAGTCCTGACCTCAATCCGATTGAGATGCTGTGGCATGACCTTAAAAAGGTGGTTCATGCTCGAAAACCCTCCAATGTGGCTGAATTACAACAATTCTGCAAAGATGAGTGGGCCAAAATTCCTCCACAGCGCTGTAACAGACTCATTGCAAGTTATGGAAAATGCTTGATTGCAGTTGTTGCTGCTAAGGGTGGCCCAACCAGTTATTAGGCTTAGGGGGCAAACACTTTTTCACACAGGGCCATGTAGTTTTGGATTTTGTTTTCCCTTAATAATAAAAACCTTCATTTAAAAACTGCATGATGTGTTTACTTGTGTTATCTTTGACTAATATTTAAATGTGTTTGATTATCTGAAACATTAAAGTGTGACACACATGCAAAAAAATAAGGAATCAGGAAGGGGGCCAACACTTTTTCACATCACTGTAGCTGATATACACTACAAAATTCCCCAAAGTTAGCTAGTTAACATAAAATCAAATTCTAACTGCTGTTCGCTAGAGAATCTCCCCACAGGAAGTTAGCTTACTAGCATTCATTCTGAATTATGAGCTAGATATTGCTTGGTTGGGAAAATCCCCAAAAGATAGTTAGCAGTTTCTCTATAAGAAATTCTCAAATTTGTGAAGGTGGGAAAGACTTTGGATGGATTTTATGATGATGGACTGAAATCTGGATTAGCAGGAGCGCGTAGCAGGCTAAGTCTGAAAATACCCCTTTCACTGATTTGTGCTATATTTATCTGTAATAGGTCGGATGGATTGTGCCTCTGTTCCTGGCATGTTCAGAGAAAGATTTTTTTTTTTTGTGTGTGTGTGTGTGTGTGTGTGTGTGTGTGTGTGTGTGTGTGTGTGTGTGTGTGTGTGTTGGATGAGTGTGAGGCGTTTCATCTGGCTGTGGGGGAGGGAAGGTGTGAAGGACACACACCGATGGGAAGGAACAGCGCTGTTAACCAAAGAAACACAGGTTTGAATCTGCAGTGTGTGTGTGTGTGTGTGTGTGTGATGTGTCAGGAGATGACAGTGTAATGGACTGTATCTTCTGCTCATGCATCTTTAATTACATAATCAGCACACAGCAGCGACGAGCGCTAGCTTCCTGAACAAACCTTAAAATTCATTCATGAATTTAAAACGTGTGCTAAAGCTGTCGGAACTTTACACAATTACAACCTTAAACATCCGTCTGACTGTAACAACCGCCAAATTTCACACAACTATATTAACCAAATATTTACCTTCTAAATAAAACTAGCTGGCTAATGTCAGAGAACATTCTAGGACATAAGAGCACTTACCATAATATTCACACATGTACTGCATTTCAGGAAGCTTGTTAGCCAGCTAGCTGTAAACGGCTAATCTGACAGGATTACTTTTATAGGATAAAATATTGAGAATAACTTTCTCATCTTCTCTGCTAAAGCTAGACAGCTAGCTAAGAAGATCTAAAAATCTGACAGGAGTTTAAGTGATAGCTAAGTTTAATAGTTATGTCATTTTTTATTTTTGATCTAATTTTGATTTTAGGTCATGTTTATAATTACCATTAATAATGGTCATAAATGTTTAAAATCCATTACTGGTAAAACTAGCCAGCAAGCTAGTTAGCATGAGCTACCATGGTTGTGCATTCAGACAGGATTTCAAGTCAAGTTAAAATATCTACAGAATCTGAGCCAGCTAGCTAATAAGCGCTAACCTGCCAGATTTTCTGACAGTATTTAAGTTATAATCTCTGCTAAATGTGGCCATTTAGTGCATTTGAAGTAACATTCATGCTTATAAATACCAGCTATTAGGACGTAAAATATGTCGAACTAGTCATCAGGTTTAGACAGATTTTTAGGGTTAGCTCATAACTGATATGAGCTAACATCAGCTAACTGGAGAGATTTTCATATTTAGAAGCACTCGCTTCTTTGCTAAATCTTGTCCACTAGCTATCTCTGAGCTAATCTGTAAGGATTTTGTAGTGAAGTCATATTCACTTTTTCACTAATGCTAGTTAGGCTAATTTAACCCCAAAATATTATGTAAAAAATAAACTTGAGTGCAATTATAAAGCTAATAAATTTGAAAATAAATATTTTTTGATAATGTGGCACTATTTCCTTAATCCAGCCATAGCAAAGCTATGAACATATTTAGACCCCCCCCCACCCCCCCCACCCCCGTCTCTCTCTCTCTCTCTCTCTCTCTCTCTCTCTCTCTCTCTCCTGGATCAATAGCAGGTGAAAAGTGAGATCCAGAGAGTGTTTTGTCTGAAACAGGAAGTTGCTGTGTCACTGCAGTGGAGCTTCGCCTGCTGGAGCATTAAACTGGAGATTCAGGAGGGAAAGAGAGCCAAGTGTGATCAAGCTCCAACAACACAACACAAGACCAGCCAAAACACCACAACACCACATGTCCTCAGCCAAGACAATCACAAATCTATACAACACAACCACAGCCAAAACAACACAACACAAACCAAATCACAACATAAAACTTCAGCCAAAACAACACAACATAACCCCAAAACACAACCCAAATCACCAAAACATAACACAACCTCAGCCAAAACAACACAACACCACACATCCCCAGCCAAAACAACACAACCCCAGCCAAAATACCACAACACAAACCAAATCACCACAACATAACACAACCTCAGCCAAAACAACACAACATAACACAACCCCATCCAAAACAACACAACACAAACCCAGCCAAAACAACACAACCCGAACCAAGACAACACAACACAACCTGAGCCTAAATACAACACAACACCACCTGAGCTGAAACAACACAACACCACACAACCCCAGCAAAACAACAAAACACAACACAACACAGGGACAGAAATAAAGTGATGGTCAGTTTCCCACAGTGAAGTGGCAAAATAATATTCATAGAATCAGCAAGGAACAAAATATCTCTGTCTCTCATCATATCTTTTTTGTATCTAAACACTTCACAGTAAGAAAGAAAGAAAGAGAAAGAAGTGATCATACGAATCCTGTTCAGAAAGAAAGTTTCATGTCACCTGAAAAAAAGAATGAATGAACCAATGAAGGAATAAAAAGAAGGGAGAGTTACCTCTCTGTCATCTAATGACACCTAATTACAGTGAGTCAGACTAAGAAGTGTCTGAGTCACTGAGCCCGTGTGTGTTGTGTGTGTGTGTGTGTGTGTGTGTGTGTGTGTGTGTGTGTGGTTGAAGCACTTTATTGTAAAAACATGTAGATCAGACTGTGAAGCTTAAGAGAAGAGATAAAGCGAGAGAATTCAGGAAAGAAAGAAGAGACCTGGATGTGAAGGATGTGAAGGTCAAAAGAAACGGACAACACACACACACACAGTCATGCTTGAGCACACTGGGTAATAATGTTCTCCCCTCAATTCCCCACCTGTCACCTCCTTTATTCACACAGAGAGGGTGTGTGTGTGTGTGTGTGAGAGAGAGAGAGACAGAGAGGGGGAGAGAGAGAGACACACACACAGAGAGAGAGAAATAGAGACAGAAATATAGAGAAAGAGAGAGACAGATGGAGAGAAGATGAGAGAATAGAGAAAATGTGAATTAGAAAATGAGACTTAAAAAAGAGGAAACTTTTTTCACAGATGTATCCTGACATGATGTGACTGAAGTGGGCGGAGCTTAAAGCCAGCTTCCAAATCCGGCAAGGTCTCAGATAAAGCAGTGAAGTTTTAAGGTCTGTATCTGTTGGGTCTGAGTCTTTCATCAGTGTTCTCTTTGTTAGGGAGTGTTCTCTCCGTGTAGCGTGACCTAGCGTGAGCTCGCGAATATCCTGCTAGCATGTTATTAAGGGTCCAAGCATCAAAGCTACATAAATTGCGTCAATGTAAAGCCACGACTCCGGAGCTGTTCCTGCTCTGGATAAGTTAAAGTGCAGTAACATGGCGGTTAACATGGCTTCTGTGCACGTCCTCACGCCAGGTACGCATCAGTGCTGTGCTCATTAGCCAAAATATTTCAACAAACTCGCTAGTAGCTAACTATTTACTGCTAACATAAATCCAGAATCTTCTGTTATCAGACTGTTCAGATTCGCTGTCACTCATTTCACAGCTTTCATTAATGTTAACGTGGGAACAGGAACACTGTTGCTCATTACCCGGATCCGACGTCACGGTTCTTGACGTTACAGTCTGTGAAGAAGCAAAACACTGAAAATGCTATTACAGATTATGTCATACTCTTCCAGCTCTGTAGAATTAGCAACATGAACTAAAAGTTACTCAATACTAGAGGATTAGCATTGATCTGTTCATATTCTACTCTGACACGGAAAAACAGTCAGTGGATCGACAGCATTTCTCTTCATCAATCACACAGAAATAACTGGTGCAGATTTTAATTAATATTAATATGTTGATGACATTCAGAGACTAGCGATACACACACACACACACACACACACACACACCCTTGCTCTCGGTGTCCATGTTTTTCCGAGTCGACGCACTGGAATGCTTGGGAACGCTGTGAGTGAAGCACAGTGCACAATGAATCTGCAAAATGTCAATCATTTAAGATAAAAATAAGGTGAAATCACAAAAAATGCATTTAATTATTACACAAAAAAATCTATTTCATATTCCAGATGTTTACATACTGTAAATTCCAACAGAATAACAATAATAATAAATGGCGGTGGTAGCTCAAGTGGTTAAGGCTCTTGGGTGCTGACCGGAAGATCGGGGTTCAAACCCCAGCACTGCCAAGCTGCCACCGTTGGGCCATTGAGCAAGGCCCCCAACCCCCCCTGCTCTAGGGGCGCCCGCATCATGGCTGACCCTGCACTCTGACCCCGACCCCCAAGGATGGGATATGTGAAGAAAGAACTTTTGCACAGGATGATCAGTGTCTTCTGGGAATCACAAAAGCCACATAGAGCTTCTGTGGGAATGGAGTCAAAGATGCAGAAGATGCTGGAAGAGTAAAGAGTGTCATGAAGGACCTGGAGAATCTGCAGCATAATAGATTAATAAAGATAAGAGAATTTTTGTTCTACATCATCATCATCATGATGTCCCATGTTACTGCAACCCATTAGAGCTCAAACACATGAAGGTTTTTCCTGCAGTATTTGTGTTCTTTTGGTTCTCTGTAGATAAAAGCGTTCTTATAAATCACACTGACTCCAGTGAACAGAGCTGCGCAGAATTAACTCTCATTAGTCAAACTCGATTAGCTTAATTACTCACACAACCCAGATCAATCCATCACTGACACAGACCCAGGAGGAGAACAAACGAATGAATCATCTCTCTCTCGCTCTCTCTCTCTCTCTATCCCACCTATTCCTCCTCTCTCTCCATCCCATTTGCTCCCTCTCCCTATATCCTCCCTATCTTTCTTTTTCTCTCTTTTCTGCTTTCAGTTGCTTTCTTTTCTTGAGGTAAATGTAACACAGGAGTAAAGTTCAGATGGTCCTGATGAATATTCCGGATAAATGAGATCTTTATTTATCAGAAACTCATCAGCTTTCCCAGCTTCTGTTTGCCAGTTAGCCAACCGGTGTAACACTAACTAACTAGCTATATTTAATACTGCTGTTTATGGAGATATTGGCCTGCTAGTTATTTATTTAGTGAATGGTGCAGTGATGGATTCGTCCTGCACTGTGGCTCAGAAGAACAGCTGACAATCAGGACAATTTATTAACTGTTTGCGTTTTAATGTGTTCTGAGACGGTCCACTGTTTCACCAACAACACCAACAACACCAACACCAACACCAACAACTACACCAACACCACCAAGAACATCAACAACACCACCACCAACTACAAGTACAACAACTACTACAACATCACCAACACCAACACCACCGCAAACACTAACAACAGCAATACCAACACCAACAACTACACCTGTTGAAAAGGAGCATGTTTAGATCAAGAACACACACACACGCGACTGAGAGGATTGAGTATATAGATGAAGTCATCGTTTCTGCCGGAGTGTGTTCCTGCAAACACACACACCCAGACCCTTTGTGCTAAAACTGAAAGCACAAGAGCTGTTGCACACGCACACACACACACACACACACACACACACAAAACCAGCACTCCTTCATGCACTCAGCTCTAATCCCCTGGTGAACAGACAGATAAAAGCAGGGAGTCTGACTATTTTAATTCATCACACTAATAAAAACATTGGCAGGTCACATGACTCACGTACACAATTCACACGTTGTGTGAAAGTTTTGAGCAGCTGGGACGTTAACGCAACGAAACAGTAAGGGAAAATCTGCTGCTTTTGCCTCCATTTTGAACAAGTTATAATTTAATCATGATTTATTAATTTAAACTCAGAAGTAACTAGTTTGTTTTTCAGCTTTGTAAAATCAAATCTACTTTACAAGGCTAGTTTAGGGATGTGAAATCATACAGCTAATCATACAGCATTTCATACAGCTAGTCATAATGCATTTCATACAGCTAATCATACAGCATTTCATACAGCTAATCATACAGCTACTCATACTGCATTTCATACAGCTTCTCATACTGCATTTCATACAGCTACTCCTACTGCATTTCATTCAGCTAATCATACAGATAATTATACTGCATTTCATTCAGCTAATCATACAGCTACTCATACTGCATTTCATACAGCTACTCCTACTGCATTTCATTCAGCTAATCATACAGCTACTCATACTGCATTTCATACAGCTACTCCTACTGCATTTCATTCAGCTAATCATACAGCTAATTATACTGCATTTCATTCAGCTAATCATACTGCATTTCATTCAGCTAATCATACAGCTAATTATACTGCTTTTCATTCAGCTAATCATACTGCATTTCATTCAGCTAATCATACTGCATTTCATTCAGCTAATCATACAGCTAATCATACAGCTTCTCATACTGCATTGCATTCTGCTAATCATACTGCATTTCATACAGCTAATCATACTGCATTTCATACAGCTACTCATAATGCATTTCATACAGCTACTCATACAGCATTTCATACAGCTAATCATACACATAATCATACTGCATTTCATTCAGCTAATCATACAGCTAATTATACTGCATTTCATACAGCTACTCATACTGCATTTCATTCAGCTAATCATACACATAATCATACTGCATTTCATTCAGCTAATCATACAGCTGATCATACTGCATTTCATACAGCTACTCATACTGCATTTCATTCAGCTAATCATACACATAATCATACTGCATTTCATACAGCTAATCATACAGCTGATCATACTGCATTTCATACAGCTACTCATACTGCATTTCATTCAGCTAATCATACAGCTGATTATACTGCATTTCATACAGCTACTCCTACTGCATTTCATTCAGCTAATCATACAGCTAATTATACTGCATTTCATTCAGCTAATCATACTGCATTTCATTCAGCTAATCATACACATAATCATACTGCATTTCATTCAGCTAATCATACAGCTAATCATACTGCATTTCATACAGCTACTCCTACTGCATTTCATTCAGCTAATCATACAGCTAATTATACTGCATTTCATTCAGCTAATCATACTGCATTTCATTCAGCTAATCATACAGCTAATCATACTGCATTTCATTCAGCTAATCATACAGCTAATCATACTGCATTTCATTCAGCTAATCATACAGCTAATTATACTGCATTTCATTCAGCTAATCATACAGCTAATCATACTGCATTTCATTCAGCTAATCATACAGCTAATTATACTGCATTTCATTCAGCTAATCATACAGCTAATCATACTGCATTTCATACAGCTAATCATACAGCTAATTATACTGCATTTCATTCAGCTAATCATACAGCTACTCATACTGCATTTCATTCAGCTAATCATACAGCTAATTATACTGCATTTCATACTGGTAATCATACAGCTAATTATACTGCATTTCATTCAGCTAATCATACTGCATTTCATACAGCTACTCATACTGCATTTCATTCAGCTAATCATACAGCTAATCATACTGCATTTCATACAGCTACTCATAATGCATTTCATACAGCTAATCATACACAATCATACTGCATTTCATTCAGCTAATCATACAGCTAATTATACTGCATTTCATTCAGCTAATCATACAGCTAATTATACTGCATTTCATTCAGCTAATCGTACAGCTAATCATACTGCATTTCATACAGCTACTCATACTGCATTTCATTCAGCTAATCATACAGCTAATCATACTGCATTTCATACAGCTACTCATACAGCTAATCATACTGCATTTCATACAGCTACTCATAATGCATTTCATACAGCTAATCATACACATAATCATACTGCATTTCATACAGCTAATCATACAGCTAATCATACTGCATTTCATTCAGCTAATCATACAGCTAATTATACTGCATTTCATTCAGCTAATCGTACAGCTAATCATACTGCATTTCATACAGCTACTCATACAGCTAATTATACTGCATTTCATTCAGCTAATCATACAGCTAATTGTACTGCATTTCATTCAGCTAATCATACAGCTAATCATACTGCATTTCATTCAGCCAATCATACTGCATTTTATTCAGCTAATCATACTGCATTTCATTCAGCTAATCATACAGCTAATTATACTGCATTTCATTCAGCTAATCATACAGCTAATTATACTGCATTTCATTCAGCTAATTGTACTGCATTTCATTCAGCTAATTGTACTGCATTTCATTCAGCTAATCATACAGCTAATTATACTGCATTTCATTCAGCTAATCATACAGCTAATCATACTGCATTTCATACAGCTAATCATACAGCTACTCCTACTGCATTTCATACAGCTAATCCTACTGCAATTCATTCAGCTAATCATACAGCTTCTCATACTGCATTTGATACTGCTAATCATACTGCATTTCATACAGCTAATCATACAGCATTTCATACAGCTAATCATACAGCTTCTCATACTGCATTTCATACAGCTACTCATAATGCATTTCATACAGCTAATCATACAGCATTTCATACAGCTAATCATACACATAATCATACTGCATTTCATTCAGCTAATCATACTGCATTTCATTCGGCTAATCATACAGCTAATTATACTGCATTTCATACAGCTAATCATACAGCTACTCATACTGCATTTCATACAGCTAATCATACAGCTAATTATACTGCATTTCATTTAGCTAATCATACAGCTAATTATACTGCATTTCATACAGCTAATCATACTGCATTTCATTCAGCTAATCATACAGCTAATCATACTGCATTTCATTCAGCTTATCATACAGCTAATCATACAGCTAATCCTACTGCATTTCATTCAGCTAATCATACTGCATTTCATTCAGCTAATCATACAGTTAATTATACTGCATTTCATACAGCTAATCATACAGCTACACATACTGCATTTCATTCAGCTAATCATACAGCTAATCATACTGCATTTCATACAGCTAATCATACTGCATTTCATTCAGCTAATCATACTGTATTTCATACAGCTACTCATAATGCATTTCATACAGCTAATCATACAGCATTTCATACAGCTAGTCATAATGCATTTCATACAGCTAATCATACAGCATTTCATACAGATAATCATACAGCTACTCATACTGCATTTCATACAGCTTCTCATACTGCATTTCATACAGCTACTCCTACTGCATTTCATTCAGCTAATCATACAGATAATTATACTGCATTTCATTCAGCTAATCATACAGCTACTCATACTGCATTTCATACAGCTACTCCTACTGCATTTCATTCAGCTAATCATACTGCATTTCATTCAGCTAATCATACAGCTTCTCATACTGCATTGCATTCTGCTAATCATACTGCATTTCATACAGCTAATCATACTGCATTTCATACAGCTACTCATAATGCATTTCATACAGCTACTCATACAGCATTTCATACAGCTAATCATACACATAATCATACTGCATTTCATTCAGCTAATCATACAGCTAATTATACTGCATTTCATACAGCTACTCATACTGCATTTCATTCAGCTAATCATACACAATCATACTGCATTTCATTCAGCTAATCATACAGCTGATCATACTGCATTTCATACTGGTAATCATACAGCTAATCATACTGCATTTCATACAGCTACTCCTACTGCTTTTCATTCAGCTAATCATACAGCTAATTATACTGCATTTCATTCAGCTAATCATACTGCATTTCATTCAGCTAATCATACAGCTAATTATACTGCATTTCATTCAGCTAATCATACAGCTAATCATACTGCATTTCATTCAGCTAATCATACAGCTAATTATACTGCATTTCATTCAGCTAATCATACAGCTAATCATACTGCATTTCATTCAGCTAATCATACAGCTAATTATACTGCATTTCATTCAGCTAATCATACAGCTAATCATACTGCATTTCATACAGCTAATCATACAGCTAATTATACTGCATTTCATTCAGCTAATCATACAGCTATCATACTGCATTTCATTCAGCTAATCATACAGCTAATTATACTGCATTTCATTCAGCTAATTTACTGCATTTCATTCAGCTAATCATACAGCTAATTATACTGCATTTCATTCAGCTAATTTACTGCATTTAATTTAGCTAATCATACAGCTAATTATACTGCATTTCATTCAGCTAATTTACTGCATTTCATTCAGCTAATCATACAGCTAATTATACTGCATTTCATTCAGCTAATCATACAGCTTCTCATACTGCATTTATACTGCTAATCATACTTTTCATACAGCTAATCATACAGCATTTCATACAGCTAATCATACAGCTTCTCATACTGCATTTCATACAGCTACTCATAATGCATTTCATACAGCTAATCATACAGCATTTCATACAGCTAATATACACTAATCATACTGCATTTCATTCAGCTAATCATACTGCATTTCATTCGGCTAATCATACAGCTAATTATACTGCATTTCATACAGCTAATCATACAGCTATCATACTGCATTTCATCAGCTAATCATACAGCTAATTATACTGCATTTCATTTAGCTAATCATACAGCTAATTATACTGCATTTCATTCAGCTAATCATACAGCTAATCATACTGCATTTCATTCAGCTTATCATACAGCTAATCATACAGCTAATCCTACTGCATTTCATTCAGCTAATCATACAGCTAATCCTACTGCATTTCTACAGCTAATCATACTGCATTTCATTCAGCTAATCATACAGTTAATTATACTGCATTTCATACAGCTAATCATACAGCTACACATACTGCATTTCATTCAGCTAATCATACAGCTAATCATACTGCATTTCATACAGCTAATCATACTGCATTTCATTCAGCTAATCATACTGCATTTCATACAGCTACTCATAATGCATTTCATACAGCTAATCATACAGCAATCATACTGCATTTCATACAGCTAATCATACAGCATTTCATACAGATAATCATACAGCTACTCATACTGCATTTCATACAGCTTCTCATACTGCATTTCATACAGCTACTCCTACTGCATTTCATTCAGCTAATCATACAGTAATTATACTGCATTTCATTCAGCTAACCATACAGCTACTCATACTGCATTTTATACAGCTACTCCTACTGCATTTCATTCAGCTAATCATACAGCTAATTATACTGCATTTCATTCAGCTAATCATACAGCTAATTATACTGCATTTCATTCAGCTAATCATACAGCTAATCATACTGCATTTCATTCAGCTAATCATACAGCTAATTATACTGCATTTCATTCAGCTAATCATACAGCTAATCATACTGCATTTCATTCAGCTAATCATACAGCTAATTATACTGCATTTCATTCAGCTAATCATACAGCTAATCATACTGCATTTCATTCAGCTAATCATACAGCTAATTATACTGCATTTCATTCAGCTAATCATACAGCTAATCATACTGCATTTCATTCAGCTAATCATACAGCTAATTATACTGCATTTCATTCAGCTAATCATACAGCTAATCATACTGCATTTCATACAGCTAATCATACAGCTAATTATACTGCATTTCATTCAGCTAATCATACAGCTAATTATACTGCATTTCATTCAGCTAATCGTACAGCTAATCATACTGCATTTCATACAGCTACTCATAATGCATTTCATACAGCTAATCATACACAATCATACTGCATTTCATACAGCTAATCATACAGCTAATTATACTGCATTTCATTCAGCTAATCATACAGCTAATTATACTGCATTTCATTCAGCTAATCATACAGCTAATCATACTGCATTTCATACAGCTACTCATAATGCATTTCATACAGCTAATCATACACATAATCATACTGCATTTCATACAGCTAATCATACAGCTAATCATACTGCATTTCATTCAGCTAATCATACAGCTAATTATACTGCATTTCATTCAGCTAATCATACAGCTAATTATACTGCATTTCATTCAGCTAATCGTACAGCTAATCATACTGCATTTCATTCAGCTAATCATACAGCTAATCATACTGCATTTCATACAGCTACTCATACAGCTAATTATACTGCATTTCATTCAGCTAATCATACAGCTAATTGTACTGCATTTCATTCAGCTAATCATACAGCTAATCATACTGCATTTCATTCAGCCAATCATACTGCATTTCATTCAGCTAATCATACAGCTAATTATACTGCATTTCATTCAACTAATCATACAGCTAATTATACTGCATTTCATTCAGCTAATTGTACTGCATTTCATTCAGCTAATTGTACTGCATTTCATTCAGCTAATCATACAGCTAATCATACTGCATTTCATACAGCTAATCATACAGCTAATTATACTGCATTTCATTCAGCTAATCATACAGCTAATTATACTGCATTTCATACAGCTAATCATACTGCATTTCATACAGCTACTCATACTGCATTTCATTCAGCTAATCATACAGCTAATCATACTGCATTTCATACTGGTAATCATACAGCTAATTATACTGCATTTCATTCAGCTAATCATACAGCTAATTATACTGCATTTCATACAGCTAATCATACTGCATTTCATTCAGCTAATCATACAGCTAATCATACTGCATTTCATTCAGCTAATCATACTGCATTTCATACAGCTAATCATACAGCATTTCATACAGCTAATCATACACATAATCATACTGCATTTCATTCAGCTAATCATACAGCTAATCATACAGCTAATCATACTGCATTTCATTCAGCTAATCATACAGCTAATTATACTGCATTTCATTCAGCTAATCATACTGCATTTCATTCAGCTAATCATACAGCTAATTATACTGCATTTCATTCAGCTAATCATACAGCTAATTATACTGCATTTCATTCAGCTAATCATACTGCATTTCATTCAGCTAATCATACAGCTAATCATACTGCATTTCATACAGCTACTCATAATGCATTTCATACAGCTAATCATACACATAAAAAAAAAAAAAAAAAAAAAAAAAAAAAAAAAAAAAAAAAAAAAAAAAAATTATACTGCATTTCATCAGCTAATCATACAGCTAATTTACTGCATTTCATTCAGCTAATCATAAGCTAATATACTGCATTTCATTCAGCAATCATACTTAAACCTATCATACTGCATTTCATTCAGCTAATCATACGCATTTAATCATTTAATTTAGCTAATCATACAGCTAATTATACTGCATTTCATTCAGCTAATGTACGCATTCATTCGCAATCATACAGCTAATTATACTGCATTTCATTCAGCTAATCATACAGCTAATCATACTGCATTTCATACAGCTAATCATACAGCTATCTACTGCAATTCATTCAGCTAATCATACAGCTAATTTACTGCATTTCATCAGCTATCATACAGCTAATTATACTGCATTTCATACGTAATCATACAGCTAATATACTGCATTTCATTCAGTTTAAATTTCATACAGCTATATATGCATTTATTAGCTAATCATACACTAATATACTGCATTTCATCAGCTAATTATAACTGCATTTCATCAGCTAATCATACAGCTAATATACTGCATTTCATTCAGCTAATCATAAGCTAATTATACTGCATTTCATACAGCTAATCATACACCTACTCTACTGCATTTCATTCAGCTAATCATACGCATTTATTCGCTATCATTCAGCTATCATACAGCTAATTATACTGCATTTCATTCAGCTAATCGTACAGCTAATCATACTGCATTTCATACAGCTACTCATACTGCATTTCATTCAGCTAATCATACACTAATCATACTGCATTTCATACAGCTATCATACACTAATTATACTGCATTTCATTCAGCTAATCATACAGCTAATTTACTGCATTTCATTCAGCTAATCATAAGCTAATATACTGCATTTCATCAGCAATCATACTCATTAAATTCAGCTATCATACTGCATTCATTCAGCTAATCATACAGCTAATTTAATGCATTTAATTTAGCTAATCATACAGCTAATTATACTGCATTTCATTCAGCTAATTACTCATCTTCATTCATCATACAGCTAATTATACTGCTTTCATTCAGCTAATCATACAGCTAATCATACTGCATTTCATACAGCTAATCATACAGCTATCTACTGATTTTCAGCTAATCATACAGCTAATTATACTGCTTTCATACAGCTATCATACAGCTAATATACTGCATTTCATACGGAATCATACAGCTAATTATTCATTCATCGCATCATCTGCATTTCATACAGCTATTATACTGCATTTCATTCAGCTAACAACATAATATACTGCATTTCATTCAGCTAATTACACATAATCATCTGCATTCATAAGCTAATCATACAGCAATATATCATTTATTCAGCTAACATATCATTATCTGCATTTCATACAGCTAATCATACACCTACTCATACTGCTTTCATTCAGCTAATCCTACTGCATTTCATCAGCTATCTACAGCTAATTATACTGCATTTCATACGCTAATCTACATATCATACTGCATTTCATTCAGCTAATCATACAGCTAATCAACTGCATTTCATACAGCTAATCATACTGCATTTCATACAGCTACTCATACAGCTAATTATGCATTTCATACTAATCATCTATCTGCATTTCATACAGCTAATCATACGCATTTCCTCGCAATCATTCAGCTAATTATACACTTTCATACATTTCATACACTAATTACTCATTTCATACTAATCATACACTATCATAATCCATTTAATATATCATCATTTATACAGCATATCACAATAATCATTGCATTGCGGCTATTAGTATTCTCCCATCATGCAATGTCTGTTTATTCAGCCAATCTCAACCAGCACTGGATATGCGTCCCAACCGAAAAAAAAAAAAAAAATGGAGGGTTGGCAGGAAGGATCCACTAAACCTGTCCAAGTTATCGGACAGTTGTCCACTGTGCACCCCAACAGGGAGCGCAAATCGTAATCATACACTAATCATACTGATTTATTCAGCTAATATACCTAATTATACTGCATTTCATCAGCTAACATACAGTAATCATACACTAATTATCTGCATTTCTTGTATCATCAGCTAATTACTGCTTTATTCAGCTAATCATACAGCTAATCATACTGCATTTCATTAGCTAATCATACAGCTATCAAGAACATGCATTTCATTCAGCTAATCATCGTAATTCCTACTGCATTTTCAGCTAATCAACTGCATTTATTCACTAATCATACAGCTAATTATACTGCATTTCATTCATAATCATTACACATACTGAATTTCATTCAGCTAATCATACAGCTAATCATACTGCATTTCATACAGCTAATCATCTGCATTTCATTATAATCACTTATTTCTACATTTATCATTTCATACAGCTAATCATACAGCATTTCATACAGCTAATCATACAGCATTTCATACAGCTAATCATACACATAATCATACTGCATTTCATACAGCTACTCATACTGCATTTCATTCAGCTAATCATACATATCATACTGCATTTCATTCAGCTAATCATACAGCTAATTATACTGCATTTCATACAGCTAATCATACACCTACTCATACTGCATTTCATACAGCTAATCATACAGATAATTATACTGCATTTCATTCAGCTAATCATACAGCTAATCATACAGCTTTCATACTGCATTTCATACAGCTACTCATAATGCATTTCATACAGCTAATCATACAGCATTTCATACAGCTAATCATACACATACTCATACTGCATTTCATTCAGCTAATCATACAGCTATCATACAGCTAATTATACTGCATTTCATACAGCTAATCATACACCTACTCATACTGCATTTCATACAGCTAATCATACAGCTAATCATACTGCATTTCATTCAGCTAATCATGCAGCTAATCATACAGCTAATCATACTGCATTTCATTCAGCTTATCATACAGCTGATCATACAGCTAATCCTACTGCATTTCATTCAGCTAATCATACACCTACTCATACTGCATTTCATTCAGCTAATCATATAGCTAATTATACTGCATTTCATACAGCTAATCATACACCTACTCATACTGCATTTCATTCAGCTAATCATACAGCTAATCATACTGCATTTCATTCAGCTAATCATACAGCTAATTATACTGCATTTCATTCAGCTAATCATACAGCTAATCATACTGCATTTCATACAGCTACTCATAATGCATTTCATACAGCTAATCATACAGCATTTCATACAGCTAATCATACACAATCATACTGCATTTCATACAGCTAATCATACAGCTAATCATACTGCATTTCATACAGCTACTCATACTGCATTTCATTCAGCTAATCATACAGCTAATCATACTGCATTTCATTCAGCTAATCATACAGCTAATCATACTGCATTTCATACAGCTACTCATACTGCATTTCATTCAGCTAATCATACAGCTAATCCTACTGCATTTCATTCAGCTAATCATACAGCTAATCCTACTGCATTTCATTCAGCTAATCATACAGCTAATCATACTGCATTTCATTCAGCTAATCATACTGTATTTCATACAGCTACTTATAATGCATTTCATACAGCTAATCATACTGCATTTCATTCAGCTAATCATACTGTATTCATACAGCTAATCATACTGCATTTCATTCAGCTAATCATACAGCTACTCATACTGCATTTCATTCAGCTAATCATACAGCTAATCCTACTGCATTTCATTCAGCTAATCATACAGCTAATCATCCTATTCTGAATAATCTTCGCTTAACACCTCAAGTGTTTACTTTTTAAAGCATTTTTAAAACTAATTTAAATTCATTACAATCAGAAATGAGAGAAAGTATTCAGTAAGGAGGGGGAAAAACAGAGCTAAAACTAACACTGCAGCTGTTGGTGCCTGGACTCCTGATGAGAGAATACACACACACAAACATACCACACAAACAAACAAACAAAAACACACAAAAAAACAAACAGCGTAATATTAAAGCTTCGACTGATTTTAAGCAAAAGCTATAAAACTGCTTTGATCTAAACTGTAGAGCTTTGAACAGTGTGATTAATGATGAAGGAAAAAAAGAGATGAAACAGCAGCTTATTCAGCAAAAACACACCTCCTGGGATCAATACAGAGAGAGAGAGAGAGAGAGAATATGCAGCAAGAGGAGGGGAGGAAGAGGACGAGAGGGAAAAGAGATGGAAGAGAAAAGCAACAACAGCAAAAGAAGAAGTTGAGTGGAGGAGAAAAGGAGTAGAAGAAAAGAAGAGGAAAAAGAGGGAGAGGATGAGAAGAAGAAGAAAAGGGTAAGTAGAAGAGGGCATGGAGGAGGACAGAACAAGATGGAGAGAAAGAGGAAGAGAGGAAGAGAAGAAGGAGAGATGGAGAATAGAAGGAGGGCAGGGACAAGATGGAGAGAAAGAGAGGAAGAGGAGAAGGAGAGATAGAGAATAAAAGGAGGGCAGGGACAAGATAAAGAGGAAGAGGAGAAGGAGAGAGAGAGGAAGAGGAGAAGTAGAGGTAGAGAATAGAAGGAGGGCAGGGACAAGATGGAGAGGAAGAAGAGAAGTAGAGATAGAGAATAGAAGGAGGGCATGGACAAGATGGAGAGAAAGAGGAAGAGAAGGAGAGATAGAGAATAGAAGGAGGGCAGGGACAAGATGGAGAGAAAGAGGAAGAGAGGAAGAGAAGGAGAGATAGAGAATAGAAGGAGGGCAGGGACAAGATGCAAAGAAGGACAAATCAGCAGAAAGAGGAGAAGAGGAGAATCAGCAGGTGAGAAATGAAACTTTTCCTCTCAGGGGGAACAACAGATGGAGCGAAGAAAGATGGGGGCAAGGACGACTTCCTCCTGTCCTCTCTGTACTACCACCTACAGAGATCACACACACACACGTACACACACACACACGCGCACACATCACTCTCATGCCATCACTCCATCACTTTCAATCACTCTCACTCCATCACTTTCACTCCATCACACTCACTCCATCACTCTCACGCCATCACTCCATCACTTTCAATCACTCTCATTCCATCATTCTCACTCCCTCACACTTACTCCATCACTCTCACGCCATCACTCTCACTCCATCACTCTCGTGCCATCACTTCATTACTCTCACAATCTCTGGTTTCCTGCCATTGCATCTGAGCCTTTTGTTCCATGTGTGTGTGTGTGTGTGTGTGAGAGAGAGAGAGACAAAACAGCTTGTGCACATCCTTGGTTCTCATGCAGGAGAATCGGGCTGAAATCTGGCAACCTCACCCAGGAGAAAAGGTCACAATGCAGCACATTCATCTGGAGGAGGGGGGGGGAGGGAGAGAGAGAGAGAGAGAGAGAGAGAGAGAGAGAGAGAGAGAGAGAGAGAGAGAATGTCGCAGTACACAACAGTGTGGCACTGCTTAGCTTTTGACTGTTTTGTTTTCTACCTGTCTGTCTGTCATCAATGATATCAATCAATACATTTGTCTATCTGCCTGTGTGTGTGTGTCTATGTGTTCATGATACTGTCTGTCTGTCTTGATTTCCAATCTCAGTGCAGGAGAATCAGTTAGGGACCTTACACTAAACCTTATCTGCAAACAGAGAAGGGGGGGGGGGAGACAGACACATGCACACGCAGAGAGAGAGAGCCGTGCACACACACACAATATATATATATATATGAGAGAGCGAGAGAGAGAGAGACAAACACATAGAGTGAGTGAGAGAGAGAGGTAGAGAGAGAGAGACACGCACACACACACACAGAGTGAGAGAGAGAGAGAGAGACACTCGCACACACACACACAGAGAGAGAGACAGGGAGAGGGAGAGAAAGAGACAGGGTGAGAGAGAGAGAGACCGAGAGAGAGAGAGGAAGATGCTTTGCTAATGCATGCAAATGCTCATCTCAGTACAGCCTGTAGAATTGAAAGAGAGAGACAGTCATGGGTTTGAGAACTCAAAGTTATAGCTGAGAGCTCTTTTTACTACTACTACTACTAATAATAATAAAAATTCTTTTTGAGAAAAATCAGATTTTCAATGAACTAAGATTCAGAAATGAAGTGATTTTTCCTCCTCACCTCAAACAAAAATAAAAAATAAACACCACACAACACACACTAGTGTACAGCCACCGTTTATTAAAATTGGGTTTTTTTCCTTTATATATATATATATATATATATATATATATATATATATATATATATATATATATATATATATATATATATATATATCCAAATACTGATAAATAAAGCCTGTTATAAAAAGCTTGATTCAAAATCACCAAGAAAAAAAAAAAAAAATACACAATTAATACTTTGAGTTTAATTTGTACATTACAGATATTTACAGAGACTTAGCCCTTCTTTACACGAACACAACAGTACCTTTTAGTAAAATACCTAAAGCTGAAGGCACAGTTAGGAGCTGCTGGTTTCGTCAAGTGCGCTCTCGTCATCATGCAAAATTCAAAACAAACAAACAAACTTGTGAATTTTGCATACCGACTCCACTGAGCCTCCACACACGCGTATTTATTAGTACTGAATAATGGAATAATTAATTTAATAAACTGATGATCCCTAAAAACACAAACATGATGCAAAACACAACATTCTGCTGCTGTTGTTTGGATGTTTGACTTTTTCTTGTCCTTCGTTTGTAGTTTGGTTGTGTGTCAGTTTGCTTGTTGTGTATTTCTTGCGTATTTGATCTCCTTAAAGTGTGTGGTGATGTTTTATTCAGAATCATTTTATAATAAACACAGACGGACACAGTAGGACTTTGGCAATGTGATGCAGCGCACAAATAATGCTCTCTAGTGGTCAACAAAAGTAACACAACTGTCAGGTGCAGGAGTGATCAAGTGCACTTGAGAGGGAGGCTAACAAGGGCACATCCCATCATCTTTTGGTTTGCTTTAGTGAAATTAATCCGGTGTGTGATGATGAGGTACGAGTCTGATTTGTTGGAATCCTCGACACGTAACACAAGCGTGATACCCGTCTTAGCCAATCAGCTGAGAGAGAATGACATCAGAATATTCATGGCGGGGAAAAAAGGATTATTCCAAAATGCAGTCATATAAAACTGAACAGGTTAGTGTGCAGATTCGATTGTGTTACCGTTTCTATAGCAACGGCGACTTTTCTAAGTAAGGAGATGTTTATTTTAATATTTGTGGAAGGAGTCTCCAGTGTCAGGGCTTGTGTAACTGTTACACAGTAACACAGAGGAGTTTACGCTTCTTCGCGGTTTTACAGCAACATAACGATCTTTTCTCTACTTAACTGAATAGAGAATAAAGAGAGACGGCTGAAGGACGCACCGATTAAGCTGCTAGAGGAGGAGCGATGCTTTCACGGATGCGTTTTCGGAACATTAACATTAAAATATAGCTATTGAGAAAGGATAAAGTGAATGGCGTGTCACTCCTTAATTGTAATCGCTGTCGGATTGTTGTGGAGTTAAAGGAATAACACACTTCAGGATTAAAAAGAAAATGAAAAACCGCAAGTGGACGCGCGGAGTCAAAATACCCCCACCATGTTGGTGTTCCACTCTAAAGTAGGCTGCCTACATAGGGAACTCGGATAAGGCTAAATAAAGACAGCGGTTTAAAAAGCGTCCTCATGTTGTGAAGAATCAAATGTCAATTTTGTGATAAAAAAAAAATTTAAAAATCAGCAAAAAAAAAATTTTTTTAGCGTAAAATTCTGCTTTTTTTTTTCATTGTTTTTGTTTTTCGGAGGTTATTATTAACAGACGTGCCTGTCCTGCAGGCGAGGACTCCTTCATCGACCCACGTTTCATCACGCCACTTTGAGCTCCACGACATTCACACGGTACAAAAACTAATCGAAGCGATTGTCTCGGATTAAAGCCGGATTCTTCTGACGTGATGTAAAGTGCTAAATAATAAAGAAGAAAAGAAAAGAAACTCCTCAGAGGAGCGAGAGCAGGAGCAGATTCACTGCAGTTACACGTTTCTGCTGTTCAGCCCTGACTGAGGAACCAGGGGAGAGTTAAATTACATGAAAATAAAATAGAAATAAAGTCAAATGAAATAGAAATAAAGTCAAATAACTTCAGTACAGGCAACAGATCACACAGTCATTCTTTATCAAATAGTAAAAAAAAAAAAAAAAGGAAGACTACACCAACTCAATCGTTGTTTTGTTTTTTGCCATGCATGTGACTTGAGATTAAAGCCAAAATAAATTAGTTTAAAAAAAAAAAAAAAAAAAAAAATGGATCCATATTATTTCACAAAAGTCCAGAGAAGCCGTGGGTTTTTGTCATTTTTTCTAATGAAATGTCGCGCATAAGGGCGCTTGGTGATGACGGTCACTTGGGGGCGTGGCCTATTTCTTTTACTCAAAGGAAATCAGTAAAACTTTTTTTTTTAATCGGGTGTGTGATTTTCTAAAGTGACAGAATGTTGACGGAAATTTCTAGAAATTCTCGTTTCCTCGGTTCCATGTGTTGAACTAACTTGCTGTTAGTTTGTTAGTTGAATATCCTTCAATAAAAGTGTGACTTTTTCTCACTGATATTGGAGAAATCCGGCGGATTTGAGTCTACTGCTGTCTGAAAAAAACTCTGCTCTTTTTTCAAAGAAAGTTTTTAAATAAAATAAAACGACACAAAAAAATCATCAAACATTTTTAAAAAGTGCGCGTAGTGGTGTGATGAACGCTGAGCTGACGCCTGCTCCACACACCCAAACCCCCGGGTGCACAAATACACAGTGTGTGTGTGTGTGTGTGTGTGTGTGTGTGTGTGTGTGTGTGTGTGTGTGAAGGAAAGAACTTTTTCCCCGGTGCTGAACCACTGGACCTCTCAGCCTCCGATCCGATCCGAGCCGCACAGCATTGTGGGAAGATGGAGAGAAAAAACGGAGCGTGAGATCAGCAGAGAAATACGTCTCTGTCTGCTGACGACTCGGGCGCCGCTGCACCTTGGGTTTCTGTCACACACACACACACACACGTTTGACTGTTAAAGTGAATGTAAACACATATATTCCTATATTTCCAAAAGGATTAAACCACCGTGTGTGTGTGTGTGTGTATGTGCATGGGTTCTTGTGTGTTTGTGCGTGTGTGTATGTGTGTGTGTGTGTATATATGTGCATATGTGCGTGAGTGTGCGCATGTGCATGTGTGTGTATGTGTGTGTGTGTGTGTGTATGTGCGTGAGTACCTGTAGACTGGTTCTGCTGGCCTCCTTTTCCTTTCTTCTTCTTCTTCTCCTTCTTGTCTCTGGGTTTAGCGAGCTGCAGCAGGCGGTTGGGGATTTGGCCGTGAGGCTCAGCGGAGCCGCTCTTGTGTCCGGAGCCGGAAGAGAACGGGTTCAGGTTCAGGTTCTTGGCTTTGCGTTTGGAGTCGGCGCGAGAGAAAATCTCCACACCTTCAGCCACCTCGGTGGAGCTCAGGAACTTCAGCGAGTCTTCTGAGGCTGTGGAGGAAGAGCGAGGTCTCTGTTCCATCGAGTCCTGCTGAAATACAGACAGGAGGAGGAGCAGGGTGAAACATCTACGGGAGCACTGCATACAGGGGTGTGTGTGTGTATGTGTACCTCTGTGTAGTGTAGCTGTGTGTGTGTACCTCTGTGTAGTGTAGCTGTGTGTGTGTGTACCTCTGTGTAGTGTAGCTGTGTGTGTGTGTACCTCTGTGTTGTGGAGCTGTGTGTGTGTACCTCTGTGTTGTGCAGCTCTGTGTATATGTGTGTGTGTGTGTGTGTGTGCGTACCTCTGTGTTGTGTAGTTGTGTATGTGTGTGTATCTGCTCTCTCTCTCTCTCCAGCCTCCTCTGATCGTCTCGGAGTCTCAGCAGTTCTCTCTGATACTCCTCCTTCTTGTTGTTGAGTTCCTGCTGCTCCTGCTCAAATGCCTCGTGTCTCCTCTGTGTCTCCTCCTCCATGGTGGCAACTCTCTCCTCCCTCAGGGCGAGGTCCGCCTCCCGTCTCCTCCTCTCCTCCTCCTCCTCTCTCCTTTTCCTTTCGTCCTCCTCTCTCCTCCTCCTCTCCTCTTCCCGGACCTTCTCCTCCTGACGTTGCCTCTCCTGCTCCATCAGAGAACTCGGGCGAGACGAACACGACGACGAGGACGAGATGGAGGACGAGGACGAGATGGAGGGGTGACGGAGGGATGGTGAGCTCAGGGCCTGACGCTGCTCCTCAATGAAGGTGTCCTGCTGGACTACCACAGCCTGAGAGACAGACAGACAGACAGACAGTTATAAACACATCAGTTTAATTCTACAGAGCTGTAAACATCAGACTCGCTCCGTCTCAAATGACTTTACTGTCTTCTGTCTAGAAATGAGTGTGTGATTTGAGACGTTAGAGACACCCCTCTGGTAGCTCCTCCCCTTGTGATATGTGCAGTAGACTGTGACTGCAGAACGTGAAGAAGTGTCCTGTGTTCTGCATCCTCACATCATCCCCAGAGTTAATCAGCCCCATGTCACAAAACACTAATCAACACAGCACAACCTACACACTAGCTGACTAACACACAATAACTAAGACACTAGTTAGTTAGTTAACTAACATGCAGGAACTAACTCACTAACACACAGCAACACACTGAAGAACAGGGGACGCTTTCACTACCAACATTCTGACTCCAACACAGTAACTAACACACTGTAACACAAAAACTAATTCACACTAACTGGAACACTCGAGTGTCCTGCACAGAGCCCTGACTCTGACTCAACCCCACTCAACACCTTCAGGATGAACTGGAACTGGAGTCTCCTCAACGTCCCGACATCAGAGTCTGATCTCACTAATGCTCTTGTAGATGAATGATCACTAATCCCCACTAACACAATCCAACAGCTAGTGGAAGAACTTCCATTGGAGTGGAGCTGGTTAGAACAGCAAAAAGAGATGGAATGAATCTTAGTTCAAGTGAGTCGGTCACGCAACACTCGGGTGTCCACATACTTTTGGCCCTGGGGTGTAGAGTCTAGTGGAAGAATGTAGTGTATTTCGTCTGAGCTCAGCCTGAGGTCTGATTGCCTGCTATCATAGACAGAGGGAGTACGACCCACTGGACGAGGGGGGTTGGGGGTGTGTCTGACTCACCTGTAAGGTGTTCAGCAGGTCATGAAGACGAGTGACACTCAGGAGAAACTGCTGTTTTAGACACACACAGAGAGAGAGAGAGAGAGAGAGAGAGAGAGAAAGAGAGAGAGGGGGAGAGAGGAAGGGAGAGAGGAAGGGAGGGAGACAGAGAGTGTGATTTATGGGGAGCTAGTGCATAATATTGGTGCCATAAAAGTAATGGTCACCCACCATCTATTTCCCACACACACACACAAACACACACACACACACACACACACACACACACACACACACACACACACACAGAACGCCTACCTCACTGTTCCTCTTGTGTAAAAGCAGCAGGTTTGCAGTGCCCCCCTGTGCAGAAACAGAGTTATTACAGTTATTATTAATATAAAGAAATTAATCTTTATAATATTCAGATTTTAATTAGGATATGATTTAAATATTAAACAATACAACAATAATAATGACCCTGTTGTAAAGGATTTTTATTTATTTATAAACAATTTAATTATTTTTAACCTTCGAAAATTACTTTACGCTTCTGACCAAAGACACACACACAAAAACACACATGCACACCTTCTTCAGAACGCTGTCTGACTCGGTTCTCCGCAGATCATCTGCTTCCTCGCGGTCTACATCTGCAAGTGTGAAGATCAGATAGACATAGTTAGGGATACAGACACACACAAACACACACACGCGCACACACACACACACTGTCTCTTACTCTTTGAGATATTCATCTGGTGACAGTCGAAGCCCCCGAATGTCTCGGCTCTGCGCGGTAAACTCACAGACCCTGCACACACACTCGAGTCCTCCTGTCCCACACACACCTGCTGTCCCACCACACTGCTGTTCACCAGCTCCTGTAACGTTTCAACTGTACACACACACACACAAACATCAATGAAAATACAATAAATAGGGCCCTAATGAGCGATCTGAGGAGTCCAAACACTCCTGAACAGAACAATGAAGAGACTGTACATGATCATAAAGACTGTACATGATCATAAAGACTCTACAGGATCATAAAGACTCTACAAGATCATAAAGACCATACAGGATCATAAAGATTCTACAGGATCATAAAGACTACATGATGATGTACACATGATCATAAAGACCATACAGGATCATAAAGACGCTACAAGATCATGAAGAATCTACAGGATAATAAAGACCGTACATGATCATAAAGACTCTACATGATCATAAAGACCGTACATGATCATAAAGACTCTACAGGATCATAAAGACCGTACATTATCATAAAGACTCTACAGGATCATAAAGACCGTACATGATCATAAAGACTCTACATGATCATAAAGACCGTACATGATCATAAAGACTCTACAGGATCATAAAGACCGTACATTATCATAAAGACTCTACAGGATCATAAAGACTCTACAGGATCATAAAGACCATACAGGATCATAAAGACTGTACATGATCATAAAGACGCTACAAGATCATAAAGAATCTACAGGATAATAAAGACCGTACATGATCATAAAGACCATACAGGATCATAAAGACCGTACAGGATCATAAAGACGCTACAAGATCATAAAGAATCTACAGGATAATAAAGACCGTACATGATCATAAAGACCATACAGGATCATAAAGACCGTACAGAATCATAAAGACGCTACAAGACCATAAAGACTCTACATGATCATAAAGACCGTACAGGATCATAAAGACTCTACAGGATCATAAAGATTAAGACCAAGATCCAAGATCATAAGACTAAGACTCTGCTGAGAGCTGGCCATCTAAAGGAGAAAATTATTTTAATTTATGGTTTATTAGAAATCCAGTTACAGATGAGCAGAAAGATGAAATGCACCAAATTTCAGCTCAGTTGGACTTTTGGTGTTTGAGCTCTCCGAATTTGGACCCTGAACTCTATAAATTTGAATATGAACGTGAACAGCACCCCCACCGGCTAATTTGAGTGATACTGCATCAGGTACTACTGCAGCCTTCAGCCACAAACTGAGTAAATCAGGCTCCGCCTCCTCCAACATGATCACATGTTATGGAAATTATATATTATAAATATAGCAAAAAAGAGATTCAGCCTACATGGAAAGATGAGCAGTGAGATGGTGTATTAACTCTACAGCAGTGTTTTTATTCACTCTACATCACTCCAGGACTGACCTTCCTTAAGAGCATCTCTGATGACTGGCTCTCCTTTCGTGACATCATCACCTGTCGCCCTGAACAACATCCTGTTACGGAGAGAGGTTTCGTCCTGATTCGCACAGTCGCACAACTCGCGGAACAGACGGGCTTTTTCTTCTAACAGAGTCACGATCTGTTCGTCCTTCTTCTGCAGTTGATCTGAGGAGACACACACACGATTATTAACTTTCACACACTAACAAATGTCCTATATATTATTCACAAAAAAACTAGCAAAAATGGATAAATAGTGAAGAGAACTGAAATACAATAAAAGCTGCTGTGTGTGTGTGTGTTAACCTCTCATCTCTTTAGCTTTGCTCTCTTGCACTCTCTTGTCTTCTTCATTTTCACTTGGGATTCCTTCATCATCGTCCTTATCTCTACAGGAACACAATGTAACACATTAATGCTAATGTAGCTAACAAGTAATAGAATTGTATAGCCTTCAGTTTAGCATCGTAATCCAAACGGTACACCAAAATCATCACATAGCCACAGTTTCAGGTGTATACAATTTTATATATATATATACATATATATATATATATATATATATATATATATATATATATATTTTATATATATAAGGTTTTTATTATTAAGGAAAATAAAATCCAAAACTACATGACACCTGAGTTCAGTTTCTCTAGCCACACCCAGGCCTGATTACTGCCACACCTGTTCGCAATCAAGACCTCACTTAAATAGGACCTGCCTGACAAAGTGAAGTAGACCAAAAGATCCGCAAAAGTTAGACATCATGCCGAGATCCAAAGAAATTCAAAAACAAATGAGAAAGAAAGTAATTGAGATCTATCAGTCTGGAAAAGGTTATAAAGCCATTTCTAAAGCTTTGGGACTGCCACGAACCACAGTGAGAGCCATTATCTACAAATGGTGAAAACATGGAATGGTGGAGAACCTTCCCAGGAGTGACTGGCCGACCAAAATTACCCCAAGAGCGCAGCGACAACTCATCCAGGAGGTCACAAAAGACCCCACAACAACATCCAAAGAACTGCAGGCCTCACTTGCCTCAGTTAAGGTGAGTGTTCATGACTCCACCATAAGAAAGAGACTGGGCAAAAATGGTTTGCATGGCAGAGTTCCAAGACGAAAACCGCTGCTGAGCAAAAAGAACATAAAGGCTCGTCTCAATTTTGCCAGAAAACATCTTGATGATCCCCAAGACTTTTGGGAAAATACTCTGTGGACTGACGAGACAAAAATTGAACTTTTTGGAAGGTCTGTGTCCCATTACGTCTGGCGTAAAAGTAACACCGCATTTCAGAAAAAGAACATCATACCAACAGTAACATATGGTGGTGGTAGTGTGATGGTCTGGGGCTGTTTTGCTGCTTCAGGACCTGGAAGACTTGCTGTGATAAATGGAACCATGAATTCTGCTGTCTACCAAAAAATCCTGAAGGAGAATGTCCGGCCATCTGTTTGTGACCTCAAGCTGAAGTGAACTTGGGTTCTGCAGCAGGACAATGATCCAAAACACACCAGCAAGTCCACCTCTGAATGGCTGAAGAAAAACAAAATGAAGACTTTGGAGTGGCCTAGTCAAAGTCCTGACCTCAATCCGATTGAGATGCTGTGGCATGACCTTAAAAAGGTGGTTCATGCTCGAAATCCCTCCAATGTGGCTGAATTACAACAATTCTGCAAAGATGAGTGGGCCAAAATTCCTCCACAGCGCTGTAACAGACTCATTGCAAGTTATGGAAAACACTTGATTGCAGTTGTTGCTGCTAAGGGTGGACCAACCAGTTATTAGGCTTAGGGGGCAAATACTTTTTCACACAGGGCCATGTAGTTTTGGATTTTGTTTTCCCTTAATAATAAAAACCTTCATTTAAAAACTGCATGATGTGTTTACTTGTGTTATCTTTGACTAATATTTAAATGTGTTTCATTATCTGAAACATTAAAGTGTGACACACATGCAAAAAAATAAGAAATCAGGACCACACCACTGTATATATACACAATTTTACACACACACATTATTTATATATTTATATATACACGTGTGTGTGTGTGTGTGTGTGTCTCACATGGAGTTTGTGGCGTTCTGGATGAGCTGCATCCATGTGTTCCTCTCGTCTTTGGAGCTGGCGTGAACCTCCACCATCTCAGGCTTCTCGATGCCTGCTGTGATGAAGAACAGGCCGCGCTCCTCGTTTGCCACCTCCCTCACAATGAGCTTCTGCAGTGAGATCACTGTGCTGCGCTGATCCTGTAGCACGCCACAGAAACACCATTATTACATGCACATATTATTATTATTATTATTCTGTGTGTGTGTGTTGAACATACCAGTGAGGCAAAAACGTATTTCTGATCTTTTTCTTGCAGGAATACAAACACATCGGACAGCAGCAAAGCTTGAACATCTGTGAGTATGCACACACACACACACACAATTTCTGTTAGGTGATGTGCAATAAAACAATGCATTTTTAGCAGTCTAACTGCAATACAACACTAACAAACACTAGTATGATTAATTAAGTCTAATGTAACAAACACTGACACACACACTACCTGTACTACAACACATACAC
>JAUCMX010000009.1:23715906-23723406 GCA_033459395.1 Hemibagrus guttatus | reverse complement strand
ACCGCATCACACAGACACACACACACCATCACACAGACACACACAGTCTGACTGTATAAACACCACAACTTTATCAAATCAAATCCTACATTTTCCTCGTGAGACAGCTCCAGGTGCAGGAGCAGAGTCTGGGACTGTCTGCTGCTGCTGAGGACAGAAAGAAAGAACATCTAGTTATTCCTCATACAATCATCACACATATACAACCTGTCCTTCAAACACACACACACACACAGATACGCACACTCTCACACAGACAGACACACACAATCATATACACACACACACCACAGAGACACACACACTCCCACATAGACACACACTCACACAAACACACTCATACAGACACACACACCACACAGACACAAACACACTCATACAGACACACACACACACACTCATACAGACACACACAGACACACACTCCCACACATACTATCACACATACTATCACACAGACACAAACACAGACACACACTCACACACACCCACAGACAAAAACACACTCTCATACAGATACATACACACTCCCACACAGACACACACACACTCAAACAAACACACACTCATACAGACACACACACACCACAGACACAAACACACTCACACACACTCATACAGACACACACAAACACACTCATACAGACACACACACACACACTCATACAGACAGACACACACTCCCACACATACTATCACACAGACACACACTCACACAGACACACTCACTCACACACCCACAGACAAAAACACACTCTCATACTGATACATACACACTCCCACACAGACACACACACACTCACACAGACACACTCATACAGACACACACAAACACACTCTCATGCAGACACACACACACACACAGACACAAACACACTCTCATACAGACACACACACACAGATATACACAAATAGACACAAAGAAACACACACACACAAAGACAAACATACACACACACACTTGTCGGTGTAGTCATGTACCTTCATCTTGACTTTAGCACACACAGGAAGTGCGTCTCTGCAGCCTTTATGGACCTGAACATTGCAGTCTGTAAATAAAGACAATTTTCTTCAGTGGAAAGTTAAAGTGGTTCGCCGCATTGCCTCACACACACACACACACACACGTTTCCTGATCTGATCCTTCCTCGGAGATCGGACTCGTGATTTACACACACCCTGACTCACACACACCCTGTTCATGCTGACCTTTACCCTTTACTGTGTTTGGCTTTTTACAACACAAACCATAAACTTCAGCAGAAAAACACCACAACAGTGCAGTGAGAGAAGTGAAGGTTATGTTGTGTAGAGAACACAGAGGTGAGGAGGGCAGTGTGACCGTGTGTAATGTCCTATAAAAGTCTGCTGACCGTCTCAGTAAAACTGACCAGAAATGTAGACGTGAATTTAATAAAAATAGATTGTTTTAATAAAAATATGAAACTGTCATTTTGTTACTTTTCTCGTTATTGTGATGTTTATTGAGCTGAGCGTGTTGTGGGTTTTTTTCTTACTTTTTCCTTCTTACTAATTGTTGTGTCTCTCCTGTTACTCTTTCTGCTATTTTGTCTCTTTTGTCACAGTTACTGCTGCTGTTGTGTCATGTCAAGTTGTGTTGTATCATGTTGTGTTAGTTGTGTTGTGTCGAGTTGTGTTGTGTTGTCATGTCATGTTGTGTTGAGTTGTGTTGTATCATGTTGTGTTAGTTGTGTTATGTCGTGTTGAGTTGTATCATGTCATGTCGAGTTGTGTTGTATCATGTTGTGTTAGTTGTGTTGTGTCGAGTTGTGTTGTGTTGTCATGTCATGTCATGTCGAGTTGTGTTGTATCATGTTGTGTTAGTTGTGTTATGTCGTGTTGAGTTGTATCATGTCATGTCATGTGTTGTATAATGTCATGTTGAGTTGTGTTGTATCATGTCATGTTGAGTTGTATCATGTCATGTCGAGTTGTGTTGTATCATGTCATGTCGAGTTGTGTTGTATCATGTCATGTCGAGTTGTGTTGTATCATGTCATGTTGTGTTGTATCATGTCATGTCGAGTTGTGTTGTATCATGTCATGTCGAGTTGTGTTGTATCATGTCATGTCGAGTTGTATCATGTCATGTTGAGTTGTGTTGTATCACGTCATGTTGAGTTGTGTTGTATCATGTCATGTTGTATCATGTTGTGTTGAGTTGTGTTGTATCATGTCGTGTTGAGTTGTGTTGTATCATGTCATGTTGAGTTGTGTTGTATCATGTCATGTTGAGTTGTGTTGTATCATGTCATGTTGAGTTGTATCATGTTGTGTTGAGTTGTGTTGTATCATGTCATGTAGAGTTGTGTTGTATCATGTCATGTCGAGTTGTGTTGTATCATGTCATGTCGAGTTGTGTTGTATCATGTCGTGTTGAGTAGTGTTGTATCATGTCGTGTTGAGTTGTGTTGTATCATGTCATGTTGAGTTGTGTTGTATCATGTCGTGTTGAGTTGTGTTGTATCATGTCATGTTGAGTTGTGTTGTATCATGTCATGTTGAGTTGTGTTGTATCATGTCATGTTGAGTTGTATTGTATCATGTCATGTTGAGTTGTATCATGTCATGTTGAGTTGTGTTGTATCATGTCATGTTGAGTTGTGTTGTATCATGTCATGTTGAGTTGTATCATGTTGTGTTGAGTTGTGTTGTATCATGTCATGTTGAGTTGTATCATGTTGTGTTGAGTTGTGTTGTATCATGTCATGTTGAGTTGTGTTGTATCATGTCATGTTGAGTTGTGTTGTTTCATGTCATGTCGAGTTGTGTTGTATCATGTCATGTCGAGTTGTATCATGTTGTGTTGAGTTGTGTTGTATCATGTCATGTTGTGTTGTATCATGTCATGTTGAGTTGTGTTGTATCATGTCGTGTTTAGTTGTGTTGTATCATGTCATGTTGAGTTGTGTTGTATCATGTCATGTTGAGTTGTGTTGTATCACGTCATGTTGAGTTGTGTTGTATCATGTCATGTTGAGTTGTGTTGTATCATGTCATGTTGAGTTGTATCATGTTGTGTTGTGTTGTATCATGTCATGTTGAGTTGTGTTGTATCATGTCATGTTGAGTTGTGTTGTATCATGTCATGTCGAGTTGTGTTGTATCATGTCATGTCGAGTTGTGTTGTATCATGTCATGTCGAGTTGTATCATGTCATGTTGGGTTGTGTTGTATCATGTCATGTCGAGTTGTGTTGTATCATGTCATGTCGAGTTGTATCATGTCGTGTTGAGTTATGTTGTATCATGTCATGTTGTGTTGTGTTGTATCATGTCATGTTGAGTTGTGTTGTATCATGTCGTGTTGAGTTGTGTTGTATCATGTCATGTCGAGTTGTGTTGTATCATGTCATGTCGAGTTGTGTTGTATCATGTCATGTTGTGTTGTATCATTTCATGTTGAGTTGCGTTGTATCATGTATTGTGTCGTCCTGTGTCGTATCATATATCGTCGAGTTTTACTGGGTTGAGTTGAATCGTGTTGAGTTGTGTTGCTTTCACACACAGTCGGTCTGTTATTTGAGTAAATGTTGTGATGCCGATCTGCATTAGTTGTGTGTCAGTTGTGTGTCCTCTCCCTCACGCCTCAGCTCCAGGCTATTTTGGTTCTTAGAAGAAGCAGGAAACGGTTTAGAGACTTAAACAGCAGAAGAAAATGAAGAAGGGAAACGACAGAAAAAAAAACGGCAAGAAAAAAGAAAAGCCAAAAAAAAAAAAGTGCATTTGCCTATATGTGCACAGATGTGTGTGTGTGTGCTCGCAGCCAGTCTTGCATAAGGTTGCATCACTCCACCACCCCACAGCCCTCCACCCTAACACAGCTGGATAAGCGCACACACACACACACACACTGCATTACTAAGACTGTGCAGGAAACACTCACTGTGTATTTAGAAGTCAGCAAGAAAGTGAGCACTTTATTTTTTTGCAATATTTGAAATCATTTCCTGTTTTCTGATTTAATCTGAACTCAAACCGAGTAACGAGACAAATTTCACACACTTCAGACATGAAACTATAAGAAAAGGTAAAGAAAGAAAGAAAGAAAGAAAGCTTGTGTTCATCGTACTTGTGCAGGTGAGGGCATCCTTTATGCTGATTGGTCGGCTGCACTGTAGGCAGGGGCTGGGGGGCGGAGTTAGGGAGGAGCTAAACAGGTGACCATTAGAGCTCTTCTTCTCCTTCTCTTTACCATCTTTATTCTTGTCACGATCTTTTTCCTGTGCGCGCACACACAAAATGATCAACATACAGTCATCAAACGACAACAGAACAAAACACACGTGACAAACACATCAACAATGCACAAGTCAACACACACACGACATATAAAACACTCTGGAGAATAAGTGAATTTGACCAAATACTTTTTCCAGAACAGACTGAAAGTCAGAAATCGCTTGTCTGCAACGTGTTTTAGTTTCATCTGTCAGAACCACAGTGATGAAAAAACATACAAACTTCTGCTATGTGCTCAGAGAAATCACCAAAATGAACGAAAGAAAGAAAGACAAAAATTTAAAAGAAAATTAAATATCCTTATTAACATAAACTAATCAACCTGCGTCTCATACTGACAATAAACAACAATCAAACACATAAGTAGTGTGCGTGTGTGCGCGTGCGCGTCCATCCTGGAATGACCCACCTCTCCCCCTTTCGGTAACTTCAGCGATCGGCCATGCGGCATAAACCTGCTCAACGTGGACATCATAAACACTCACACATTCACACACACACTCACACTGAAGTTCCCATGACAGCAAGCCACCCATACAGACAGAGGAAGTGAGATTGTGTGTGTGTGTCTGTGTGTGTTTCTTTCTCTCTCTCTCATCTTAAAGACACACACACTTCCGATTTAATTCAGATCAGCTGAGTTCAGATTACACACACACTGCTTTAACATACACACACACACACACACACACAAAAAAAAAAAAGTCTCTCTCTGATGCTTTATCCAGATGAGGTTCTATCAGAACTAGAATTTGTTTTTCCACAAAAAGAGAGAGAGAGAGAGAGAGAGAGAGAGAGAGAGAGAGAGGGTGTGTGTGTGTGTGTGTGTGTGTGTGTGTGTGTGTGTGTGTGTGTTTCAGAAGTGAACCAGAGAAACCGCAGCATGCTTTTGCTTCCTGCAAGCCTTTGCAGCACACAGATGACACATAGACGCCAAACTGAACTACACAACCTACACACATGCATAACAGAAGGAAAAAAAGAGAAGAGAGTGCGAGAGAGAGAGAGAGAGAGAGAGAGAGAGAGAGAGAGAGAGAGAGAGAGAGAGAGGGGGGGCGGGGGGGGGAGAGAGAGGAGGAGAGGGGGGAGAGAGATGGAGTGGGGAGAGAGAGATGGAGAGGGGTGAGAGAGATGGAGAGGGGAGAGAGAGATGGAGAGGAGAGAGAGAAAGAAGAGGGGAGAGAGAGAGGAAGAGGGGAGAGAGAGAGGGACAGGAGAGACAGAGATGGAGAGGGGAGAGAGAGAGGGAGAGGGGAGAGAGAGAGGGAGAGGGGAGAGAGAGGGGAAGAGAGAGATGGAGGGGGAAGAGAGAGATGGAGGGGGGAGAGAGAGAGAGAGAGAGAGAGAGAGGGGAGAGGGGAGAGTGAGAGAGGGAGAGGGGAGAGAGATGGAGAGGGGTGAGAGAGATGGAGAGTAGAGAGAGAGATGGAGAGGTGTGAGAGAGATGGAGAGGAGAGAGAGAGATGGAGGGGTGTGAGAGGGATGGAGAGGGGAGAGAGAGATGGAGAGGTGTGAGAGGGATGGAGAGGGGAGAGAGAGATGGAGAGGTGTGAGAGAGATGGAGAGGAGAGAGAGAGATGAGAGGTGTGAGAGAGATGGAGAGGAGAGAGAGAGATGGAGAGGAGAGAGAGAGATGGAGAGGTGTGAGAGGGATGGAGAGGGGAGAGAGAGATGGAGAGGTGTGAGAGAGATGGAGAGGAGAGAGAGAGATGGAGAGGTGTGAGAGAGATGGAGAGGAGAGAGAGAGATGGAGAGGAGAGAGAGAGATGGAGAGGTGTGAGAGAGATGGAGAGGAGAGAGAGAGATGGAGAGGTGTGAGAGAGATGGAGAGGAGAGAGAGAGATGGAGAGGAGAGAGAGAGATGGAGAGGTGTGAGAGGGATGGAGAGGGGAGAGAGAGATGGAGAGGTGTGAGAGAGATGGAGAGGAGAGAGAGAGATGGAGAGGTGTGAGAGAGATGGAGAGGAGAGAGAGAGATGGAGAGGTGTGAGAGGATGGAGAGGGTGAGAGGGATGGAGAGGGGTGAGAGAAAAATGGAGAGGTGTGAGAGGATGGAGAGGGGTGAGAGAGAGGAGAGGGGGAGAGAGAGATGGAGAGGGGAGAGAGAGATGGAGAGGTGTGAGAGGGATGGAGAGGGGAGAGAGAGATGGAGAGGTGTGAGAGAGATGGAGAGGGGAGAGAGATGGAGAGGTGTGAGAGAGATGGAGAGGAGAGAGAGAGATGGAGAGGTGTGAGAGAGATGGAGAGGTGTGAGAGGGATGGAGAGGTGTGAGAGAGATGGAGAGGGGAGAGAGAGATGGAGAGGGGAGAGAGAGAGGGAAAAGGGGGAGAGAGAGAGAGGAGACCTGAATGCCCGCACCGGTTCTCTCTTTGACCTCAACACAGAGGATGGAAGAAATTTTTATATTTGGACATTACCCAAGAAACCTGCCAACCTTCCCCACCACAACTTCGGTTTGCAGGTCAATAAAAAAGGACCTGCTGCAGCTCTTGAAAGCCTGGGTCTGTACACTGTAAACAGAAGCACACGAGGAGACTCTTTAGGCAGGTACAGGTTCTGCTCTCCTCTTGGCAACAGCCCAGTAGACTATATGACAACCCATTTAGACCCTTTCTATGTCAGCGTATTCACTGTTAAGCCACTAACCCCTCTGTCTGACCACAGCCAAATTACTGTGTTCATTAAAAGGACAGAAACTAATCCCACTACACACACACACACAGCCCAGTAAGCTGTACAACAACTGCACAAATAAGTCGATTAAAACAATTTACTAACACACCAAAAAATCCAACCGATGATAAGTGGTTTGACACAGAATGCCAAAATATTAGAAAAGAATTAAGAAAATGATCCAATCAAAAACACAGATCCAAATAATGCGGAATTACGCCTTCGTTACTGTGATACTTTAGGACTTTATAAACGTACACTCAGAATCAAAAAAGCCCAATATACCAAAAAAACAACTGACACTAATTGAGGAGTCCATAAACACTAACAGTTTCTGAGAGCACTGGAAAAATCTAAATAAATCTAAAACCCAACTAGCGATACAAAATGGTGACATATGGGTCAGTCACTTCAAATCAATTTTACTCCTAATAACAACAACAAAACGGGAAAAAAACATCATCATTAAAAAACTGAACACATTAGAATTGGCTATAAAAGACTCCCCAAATCCACTGGACTCCCCCATTACTGAGCAGGAACTTTCAAAAACATTAGTCACTCT
>JAUCMX010000009.1:23704750-23709750 GCA_033459395.1 Hemibagrus guttatus | reverse complement strand
CTCTCAAAAGCAGTTACGCTAGCAACACACTCACATGTCCAGACACAACACACACACAACAAGTGACATTCACACACATGGATACAATCAGACACAACTGTCAAGCTCAAACACACACACACACTCTCCACTTAAAATTCTATAGAATTTCACACACACACTCCTGATTAGGACACACCCTTAAGTGAACCAACATCTTCATCTCAGACAAGTTTCCATCCTGTTTTTCATCTTTATGCTGAACTAACACAAGGACTTAAACTTTCCTCAAAACACACACACACGGTACCCTGATCAGCAGCACATCCTCTGTGCGTTCTCCCCTTGTCCACAGTGTGTATCGGCGCCGGTGTCGCTCGTACATCTTCTCCGCACAGATGGAGTAAAAAAATGGAGACGAAAAAGAAGAATGTGCCGAAATATTCCACCATGAACACAAGTGTGTGTGTCTGTGTGCTGAAAACATCTGCGCCGGGAATCAGACCTCCCTCTCTCTTTCTCTCCCTCTCCCTTTCCCTCTCTCTCTCTCTCTCTCTCTCTCTCCCCCACACACACACACTTATTCCTCCCCCTCTCTCACTCCTCTTTCTCACTGCTCCAGCACACACACACACACACACACACACACACACTTCCTTCTTGGCTCTCCATGCTGTCTCGCCTCTTTTTCTCTTTTCAAATTCAGTTCTTTCGTTCCTCCTCTCATTTCTCCATCCATCTGTTTCACATTTTCTTTATTTTTTTCCCTCATAAATGTTCTGAGCACTCAACTGATCCCATCTTTCCATCACTACATCAGAACGGCAAATCAGGACTGAAATTTTAAAAAAGAAGTTAAAAAACTTTTAAAACACTGAATTTAATACTCACTGGTGTAAGATTATTTTGTAAGTTTATTTTGAATTTTAATGTTTATATATTTCTCAGTTCCACAGATCCCACCCACAATACCACTGTAACCAATCAGAGCACAGATCCCACCCACAACACCACTGTAACCAATCAGAGCACAGATCCCACCCACAACACCACTGTAACCAATCAGAGCACAAATCCCACCCACAACACCACTGTAACCAATTATAGCACAGATCCCACCCACAACACCACTGTAACCAATCAGAGCACAGATCCCATCCACAACACCACTGTAACCAATTATAGCACAGATCCCACCCACAACACCACTGTAACCAATCAGAGCACAGATCCCATCCACAACACCACTGTAACCAATTATAGCACAGATCCCACCCACAACACCACTGTAACCAATCAGAGCACAGATCCCATCCACAACACCACTGTAACCAATTAGAGCACAGATCCCACCCACAACACCACTGTAACCAATTATAGCACAGATCCCACCCACAACACCACTGTAACCAATCAGAGCACAGATCCCATCCACAACACCACTGTAACCAATCAGAGCACAGATCCCACCCACAACACCACTGTAACCAATCAGAGCACAAATCCCATCCACAACACCACTGTAACCAATCAGAGCACAGCTCCCTACCCACAACACCACTGTAACCAATTATAGCACAGATCCCACCCACAACACCACTGTAACCAATCAGAGCACAGACCCCACCCACAACACCACTGTAACCAATCCGAGCACAGACCCCACCCACAACACCACTGTAACCAATTATAGCACAGATCCCACCCACAACACCACTGTAACCAATCAGAGCACAGATCCCATCCACAACACCACTGTAACCAATCAGAGCACAGACCCCACCCACAACACCACTGTAACCAATCAGAGCACAGATTCCACCCACAACACCACTGTAACCAATCAGAGCACAGATCCCACCCACAACACCACTGTAACCAATCAGAGCACAAATCCCACCCACAACACCACTGTAACCAATAATAGCACAGATGCCACCCACAACACCACTGTAACAAATCAGTGCACAGATTCCACCCACAACATCCCTGTAACCAATTATAGCACAGATCCCACCCACAACACCACTGTAACCAATCAGAGCACAGATCCCACAGACAACACCACTGTAACCAATCAGAGCACAGATCCAACACACAATAGCACTGTAACCAGCAGCACACGCCCACAATATCGTGGTAACCAATCAGACAACAGTTCCTGCCCACAATACCATAGTAACTAATTAGAGCACAGTCCCGTCCACAATACCACTGTAACCAATAAAAGAAGGTTAAATGAAAGTCCCACCTGCATTCCTGAACAGTTTTACTATTTTTCACTTTGCTGTTTGGACTTTACAGTTTATAAAACATTTAACAAAAGATTTAAATCAGGAATTTATTGTTCGTTGTTTATATATTAGTTTTTTTCTTTCTGAACAAAGAACAGATGAACTGTTTCACTGTGTTTCAGTGACTCTAGAGGGCGTCAGTGAGCTTCTCTCAGCTCAAATCTTCACCATCCTCCACTGCAGCAGGTTTCACTCCGTTCTGCTGCTTCCTCCATCCTTCCTTCAGATGAAACCCTCAAGCGTCATTACAGATCACTAACATCACTCTCAGCTAATTCAACACATCCTGCACCTCACCACATCGTGTACCTCACCACATCCTACACCTCACCACATCGTGCACCTCACCACATTGTGCACCTCAACACATCCTACACCTCAACACATTGTGCACCTCAACACATCGTGCACCTCAACACATCGTGCACCTCAACACATTGTGCACCTCAACACATCCTACACCTCAACACATCGTGCACCTTAACACATCCTGCACCTCACCACATCCTACACCTCAACACATCGTGCACCTCACCACATCCTACACCTCAACACATCGTGCACCTCACCACATCCTACACCTCACCATATCCTACACCTCAACACATCCTACACCTCACCACATCGTGCACCTTAACACATCCTGCACCTCACCACATCCTGCACCTCAACACATCGTGCACCTCACCACATCCTGCACCTCACCACATCCTACACCTCAACACATCCTGCACCTCACCACATCCTACACCTCACCATATCCTACACCTCAACACATCCTACACCTCACCACATCGTGCACCTCAACACATCCTGCACCTCACCACATCCTACACCTCAACACATCCTGCACCTCACCACATCCTACACCTCAACACATCCTGCACCTCAACACATGCTACACCTCAACACATCCTGCACCTCAACACATCCTGCATATCCTACACCTCACCATATCCTACACCTCAACACATCCTACACCTCACCATATCCTACACCTCAAAGATTTTAAAACCATGTTTAAACACACAGGCTTCGCTCTCACTCGTTCCCTACCACTCATCTCTCTCTCACTCGTTCCCTCTCATTCGTTCAATCTGACTCATCTCTCTCTCTCACTAATTCCCTCTGACTCATCTCTCTCTCACTCATTCCCTCTCTCGCTCGTTCCCTCTGACTCATCTATCGTGCACTCATCTCTCTCTCACTCGTTCCCTCTCTCATCTCTCACTCGTTCCATCTCACTCGTTCCCTCTCATTCGTTCCCTCTCACTCATCTATCTCTCACTCATCTCTCACTCGTTCCCTCTCATTCGTTCCCTCTCACTCATCTATCGCTCACTCATCTCTCACTCGTTCCCTCCGACTCATCTCTCTCTCGCTCTTTCCCTCTCACACGTTCCCTCTCTCGCTTGTTCCCTCTCACTCATCTCTCTCACTCGTTCCATCTCACTCGTTCCCTCTATCACTCGTTCCCTCTCACTCATCTCATTCGTTCCCTCTCTCACTTGTTCCCTCTCTCACTCATTCCCTCTCTCACTCGTTCCCTCTGACTCATCTCTCTCTTGCTCGTTCCCTCTCACACGTTCCCTCTCTCGCTTGTTCCCTCTCACTCATCTCTCTCTCACTCGTTCCCTCTCACTCATCTCTCTCTCACTCGTTCCCTCTCACTCATCTCTCTCTCACTCGTTCCCTCTCACTCATCTCTCTCTCACTCATTCCGTCTCACTCGTTCCCTCTCACTCATCTCGCTCGTTCCCTCTCATTCGTTCCCTCTCTCGCTCGTTCCCTCTGACTCATCTCTCTCTCGCTCGTTCCCTCTCACTCGTTCCCTCTCACTCATTTCTCTCTTCTGTGTTCAGTGAAGATGATGTACGCAAAGTCTTCAGCAAACAGAAGATAAGGAAAGCCAAAGGCCCAGATGGTGTCTCTCCAGCCTGCCTCAAAGCCTGCGCTGTTCAGCTATCATCCATCTTCACAGTAATCTTCAACAGATCACTTCAGCTCCGCCTTCAACACCATCATCCCAGGTACCCTCCTAAATAAACTGACACAGCTCTCTGTACCCACCTCCATCTGTTAGTGGATCAACAGCTTCCTGACAGACAGGCAGCAGCGAGTGAGGCTGGAAAAACTCACATCCAACACCCACACCATCAGCACTGGAGCTCCTCAGGGCTGCATTCTCTCCCCACTGCTGTTCTCTCTCTACACAAATGACTGCACCTCTAAACACCCACCTATCAAGCTCCTGAAATTTGCAGATGACACTACAGTCATTGGTCTCATCCATGACGGAGACGAGTCTGCATACAGACAAGAGGTTGAGCAGCTGGCTGTCTGGTGCAGTCACAACAACCTGGGACACAACACGCTCAAAACTGTGGAGATGATAGTAGACTTCAGGAGAAACCCCCCTGTTCTCCACCTCACTCACCATCATGGACAGCACTGTGGCTGCAGTGGAGACATTCAAGTTCCTGGGAACCACCATCTCCCAGGACCTGAAGTGGGACATTCAAATTGACTCCATTGTGAAAAAGGCCCAGCAGAGGTTGTACTTCCTTCGTCAGCTGAAAAAGTTCAACCTGCCACAGGCGCGGATGACACAGTTTTACTCAGCTTTTATTGAGGTGGTTCTGTGCTCTTCTATAACCGTTTGGTTTGGGTCAGCCTGCAAATCAGATATAAGACGACTGCAACGGACTGTTAGGACAGCAGAAAGGA
>JAUCMX010000009.1:23487250-23699750 GCA_033459395.1 Hemibagrus guttatus | reverse complement strand
GAGGGTTAGAGAGGGAGAGAGAGAGTGTGTGAGTGAGTGAGAGAAAGAGAGAGAGAGAGAGAGAGAGAGTGAGCGAGAGTGTGTGTGTGTGTGTGTGTGAGAGAGAGAGAGAGAGAGAGAGAGAGAGAGAGTGTATGTGTGTGTGAGAGAGAGAGGGAGAGAGAGTGAGTGTGTGCGTGTGAGTGAGAGAGAGAGAGAGAGAGAGAGAGAGAGAGATGTGTGTGTGTGTGTGTGTGTGTGTGTGTGTGTGTGTGTGTAGAAGTTAAAGTGCCTCTGGATAAATACTTGACATTGATGTGTTTCTCTCACTGCTGCTGAGTTCTGGACTCTGATTGGTGGATCAGGTGTTGATTAATTCTCTCTAACAGCAGCTCTGACTGTAGCGCAGGTTTATATCAATGCACTCTGATACCTTATCGTTTCCATAGCAACAGCTCATTCACAGATTTCCTCTTTTTTTTTTCTCCATCGCTGCTTCCTCTTTAATTCAGTTTGAGGAAGTCTTTACGCTCACTTCAGTCGTTTTCCTCACTTTTCTTTAACCAATCCACAGCGGTGTTTCTTTTTAAATCATATCAGGAACAAACACTTGTTTAATCAGACTCGAATCTCCTGAACACACACACACTCTCTCTCTCTCCAGCCTCATCACACTCACACACACACACACTCTCTCCACCCCATCACACATTCACACACACACACTCTCTCTCTCTCTCACACACATTTTTTAGTAACACTGGAACTCAAGCTCACTCAAGTTTCAGTTTTTCACAATAACTCCATGTTTATCCTTCAAGTTGTTTCTCGTTTTCTCCTCAAACCTGTGTCTTGATTGGTCAGAGGGCTTAAAAATATATTTTACAATTTGTGAGGACTAAAACTACCCTGTGTCTGACCCTGTATCTGTGCCCGACCCAGTGTCTGTGCCTGACCCAGCGTCTGTGCCCGACCCAGTGCCTGACCCTGCGTCTCTGACCGACCCCGTGTCTGACCCTGCGTCTCTGACCGACCCCGTGTCTGACCCTGCGTCTCTGACCGACCCCGTGTCTGACCCTGCGTCTCTGACCTGCCCCCTGTGTTTTGGACCCCTCCCCGGTCTCTGCCCTGACCCTGTGTCTCCCGGGTTTTGACCCCCGTGTCTGACCCTGCGTCTCTGACCGACCCTGTGTCTGACCCTGCGTCTCTGACCGACCCCGTGTCTGACCCTGCGTCTCTGACCGACCCCGTGTCTGACCCTGCGTCTCTGACCGACCCCGTGTCTGACCCTGCGTCTCTGACCGACCCTGTGTCTCTGTCTGACCCCGTGTCTGACCCTGTGTCTCTGACCGACCCCGTGTCTGACCCTGCGTCTCTGACCGACCCCGTGCCTGACCCTGCGTCTCTGACCGACCCCGTGTCTGACCTTGCGTCTCTGACCGACCCCGTGTCTGACCCTGCGTCTCTGACCGACCCCGTGTCTGACCCTGCGTCTCTGACCGACCCCGTGTCTCTGTCTGACCCTGTGTCTGACCCTGCGTCTCTGACTGACCCTGTGTCTCTGTCTGACCGTGTCTCTGTCTGACCCTGTGTCTCTGACCGACCCTGTGTCTTTTGTTTTTTGGCCCCTTTTCCCCCCACCCTCCAGCTATTAACTACATCTCTGTATTTATGTAGATTTTTATTAAGCCTATGATAATAAAATACTATATGATAAAGATATTAAGATCATTTTAATTATGATTGCGATATCCTAGCACTTTTTTTAAAAAATTTAAAAACCCTGACTGAAAGCATGCAATATTTTTGCCTTTTTTTTTTACAGATTCAATTTTTTTTTTTGCATCTCAGTATTACATTTTTATATAAATAAATTTTATGTGTTTATTGTACAAACACGTTACAATATTATTAAACGTTATATGTAGCATAAAAATGCCTTCCAGCATCATGATGGGATCAGTTATATATGGCCCCACCCCTTTTCATTACTCCTCTAATTATATAAAAATGTCTACTAATGAAAACTGGAGCTTAAAATACCATCCCATAATGTTGGTAAGTTTGTTAAAACTGATGTAAAATGTTAATATGTTAAAAATATAATAAACTTCATATTAATATAAACATTAGATCTGAAGATAAATAGAGGACTGTTCTATAAGAAGTGTGTATTGTGTGATTATTTACATCATGTGACTGGATACCATCATCAGAAGAGTTCGCAGCTTAACGTTAAACGTTAAAACGTTTCTATCTGGTGTCTAACGGAAACAGACCCCAGCTGGGCCTCGACTTTTTACAGCACGATGGAACGATGGACGTCTGAACACACTGCACTGAAAATAGAAATAAATGAAGAATAAACAAACGCTATTCTTCAGAGCTGCTCCTGAGCGAGCGTGATAACGGATCTCCACGTCTACGCTCCACACCAAATCACACCAAACAAAGAGCTCTGTTCTAAATACACACCTGCTCTTTACGGATATTCTGAGACACAATGCCGTTGAGGAGAATGTGAATGAATCTACGGGGAACGTGATGGAATGGAGAAATCCAGATGTGGGCTGATGAATGACATCAGTCAGGAGACACCAGCGAGAATGAAGCATGAAACAATAGAAAAAAATCTCTACCTTCTTACATGAACTAATACACAAATATCTTCTCACCTGCTATTTCTTCCTTCTTTGGTTCCTCTCCACATTCCTCCTCCATGTGACTCTTCTCCTCATCCAGAGTTACATTTTTATTAACACTGACACTGTCCATCGGTGGCAAGTCCCGGATCAAACCACTATCCACTTCTACAGCGGAGCCGCTGTCCGTATCCAAACCAGTACCACTGTCCAGATCCACTGGCTGGTCAGAGATCTTGAGTGAGCCTGAGGTGGAAATGTTCTCCAAAGCTAAACCAGAATCACTACAGGAAACAAGAGGGCCCAGAACTGCAGTCTCATGCTGAACTGGAGCTTCAGGAAAACATTCATCCTTTTTAGAGCTCAAGACCTCAGGTAAAGGTTCCAGAGATGTCCTGAGGTCTTCCTCACAGGTTGTTTTCTCAAGCTGGGTGTGATCAGGTGTTTCTCTGATGCTCTGCTCAAAGGCTGTGATCTCAGGTTGCTGATCAAAAGCCGTTTCTGCAAGAGTCACCTCGTGGTGTGGCCTTTGAATGCTGCTCTCTGAAGCTGTGACCTCAAGGGGTTTGCCATCGCCTTTGGGATCTTGAAATGTTCCATTTTCATTCTTCTCACAGGTCGTCGCTTGAGGTTGTAGGTCTAGAACGTTTTCCTCAACTGTGTTGACCTCAGGACAGGGGCCAGTTGTTTCCTCAGAGGACACGGTAAGATCATGATTGGGTCCCAGGGATGTTTCTCTAACATTCTCCTCTGGGGTCATGACCTCAAGTTGGTGTAGAACAATTTCCTCAGAGCGGTTAACCTCAGGAAGTGCGTCACAAGACGTTCCTCTGATTGTCTCCTCAGAAGGCGTGAGAGGATCATGATGGGATTCAAAACTTTCATTAAAGCTCTCTTCAAAGGCGGTGACCTTGTGTTCAGGGTCATGAGGGTCATTCGTGCTCTTCTCAAGTTGTTGGACTTGGATGCTTTCTTCAGAGCTGGTGACCTCCAATAGTGGACCAAGTAACCCTTCTCCAGTCATCTCCACAGGGGATGTGAAATCATGATTGGGGCTCAGAGATGTTCCTATAATGCTCCCCTCTGAGATCATGACATTAAATTGTTGGTCTTGAACGCTTTCCTCAGAGATATTGACCTCAGAAAGTGGATCAAGAGATGTTTCTACGACTGTCTCTTCAGAGGATGTGATGAGATCATGATGGAAGTCAAGAGACGTTTCACTAATGCTCTCCTCAAAAGTCCTGATCTCAGGTTGTTCTAGGATGTTTTCCTCAAAGTTGCTAACTTCCAGATTTGGGCCAAGAGATGTCTCTACACATGTCTCTGTTGAGGATGTGATCTCAATCTGTGTGTCTTCAGATGTTTTGCTGTTATCCTCCTCAAAGGTTATGACCTCAGAATGTTGGTCAGTGATGTTCTTAGAGACAGAAGTGGATACAGATAATGATTCATATGGCAGTGACAAAATTTCTGGATTCTCACCCAGCTGTGTAGGCATCTTCATACACTCCTTCTGAACATCCTTCGATTCTGGAGGTTGATCATTTTGTGTTTCAAGACCTACAGTGTATGTATTTGCTGCTGTTCCTCTAAGGTTCTCCTCTGATCCAAAATCACAAGAAGGTTCTGCAGGCATATTGCTCACCATCTGTGATGTTTCTGATCTCGCCGACGTCTCAACCTTCTCTAGTTCTATCTTCATATCCTCCTCCTTGGTTTCCTCCATCTCTGAAGAAAGCGTAGTGGAGGTTTCTGAATCTCCAGCATGTGCACTTGTTGCTATTTTCTCAATGATCACTGAAGCTGTGCTTTCGAACTGAGGATCAAGTGGGCTTCCTCTGATGGTCAGTTTGGAGAAGGAACCACACAGAACTGTTACTGGTGACTTTTTAAAGCTTTCGCACATCTCAAGCAGTTCCGTTTCCACCTTCACACCCTCCTCAATGGTCTCTTGAGAACCTGTAGTACTGCCAAGTTCCAGAGAAGCTGAACATGTTGCTTCAATGGAACCGCTGGTACCGATAAAGCCGTCTATTGAGAAAAACTCACAGGGTGACTCTGGAGGTGTTTGAAATGCTAGCGGCTCCTTTTCAAGCTTAAATTCTAAAACACTTCCTGTTTCTTCAGGGTTGGAATCAGACACCAATGATCTTGAAGGAACTGTTGAAATTTGGTCCCAAAAGAGCAGCAGACTCTGAGCAGACTGTGAGTCCTCACCTCCATATTGGGACTTGGTAAGTATTTGAGAAGTTTCTTCTGATGTTTCTGGAGATATGAGAGATTGGATATCATTTTCAGATCCTGCTGAGAAACTTTCTTCTGTCTCAGGAAGTGAAGTCTGATCAACACGGGCTTCTCCACCACTTTCCTCATGCGTGAGAGAAACGTCTAGCTCTAGTCTGTCAGGTTGTTCGAGTGCAATAGTGACATCATCACAAGGTGGAGGATCTTTTACAGAATCTGCTCTTACCTGCTCCGAGCAATCCAACGCTGTTTCTGGATTAATGTCCATTTGGTGTCCAGAGGCTGCATCGAGCAGCTGTTTGACATCCGGAGCCGGTTCGAGACGTACGTTGTGGATGGGGCCTGGAGCCATGTTGGGTCTGAAACTTTGGGAATCCAAATCTTTACTGATGTCTTGTGAAGCCGGTGTTGTGCTGCTGGTGGACTCGTGTATCCGTTCGCTGCCGTTTCCTGTTTCCTGGACCTCCTTCCCGTTTTCCGAGGCATTAATGTCCAAATTTAAGTAAAAACGCGAGTGTGTCTCTTCGTCCTTTTGTCCATCAGACTGCCGCATATTCCCGCTCAGCGAACGGGTTTCCTGGCCGGAGTTACGCTCTCCTTCCCTTTCCTCTGGTAAGTCCCCTCTCTCCTTGTTCTTTTCTTCTTTCTCGGGGAGGAGTCCCTGGGTTTGACCCATCGTTCCCTCCTGCCTGTTGCCAGATTGGACTTTATTGTGCGTCTTTGACTCGGACACAGCGTCGCTCCTCGGTGAACGAGGCGCCTCCCTGATTATGCTCAGCTCACTATCTACTTCCTCCTGCTGCTGCTGTTCTCCACAGGAAGCAGTGCTGACAGCTGCACAGTTCTCCAGCTTCCCCACACACACTCCCTCACCCTCTAACCGGACCTCCACAGTCCTATTCTCAGAATCCGAGGCTCCGCTGGACACTGGCGCTTCACACTCCTCTGATCGGATGCTGCCATTCGGCCACTGAGCGTGCTTGTGGTTCTCTTCGGCGGCTTTGATGTCAACTTCCTGATGCTCGCACACCGGTGGTTTGTGGAGGGAGGTGTCTTCTGAGGGAGTCACTGCAGATGTCTGCAACTCGCCAACGAAATCCCGGCTCAGGATCAACGGGAAGGACTGGCGCTGCTTCCGAGATACTGCCTGAAGACAGAGACAAAGAATTAGTGAGAGAATTAAATAAAAAGAAAACAGAAGCGACTTAAATAAAAAGAAAACAAAAGATTTAGACAGAAATAAAGAAACATGTGGCACAAGTTAAAATCTAATCTACTGTATCTAATCTAGATAACAATACTAAAATATACTCACTGGATCCAAAATATCAAAAAACCAAATATTACTGTGTAGATTTAAAGTTTTGGTAAAAAAAAAAATAATAATTTCTACGAAACAACTCATTGACTGTAAAAACTTTGTGATGTGTGACAAGGTAGATATGAAAAAAAAGCACTCCTCCATCTGATCATCCTCCATCTAATCATTTGTTTAATTAAAAGGTCTCTAAAAGTTATTAATTCATGAAAAAGCCTTCATGAGGACACATACCGCCCACTGATTGTGGTTGGATTCTGTGCTGAAGAGTGAAATACAGAAGAAAAAACAATAAAGCTGATTGAACTTTAACACACACACCAGCACACACACACATTAACACCCAAAGGTAAACAGAGTGACTGTATATACTTCTGATCACTGATGGAAAGGAAAAAGAATGAAAAGAAGAAAGACTTGATTAAAATATAAAACATTAAAGATGTAACTGATATTATTATTACAAGCCGATTAATACTGGAATAACAAAACACATATTTCACTGACACATTCTCAACCAATCAGCAACAAGCAACGCCGATAGCCCCACCCACTAAGTGATGATACATTCTGTACAGCTGGAAGTTCTGGGTGCCAAAACTTCTGCTACAGTTAGAAAGGAAAGAATAAAAACCAGGAAAGAAAAAGAGAAATTGAGAGAAAGAAATACTAGGTGTTGAATGACACACATACATGCGCACACACACAAACACACACACACACACACACACACACACACACACACACAGAAAGGTAAAGAATGTGATCTATTCTTGCAGAGCATAAACCCACGGAAACGAGGCGATGACTCACAGCTGCCTATCAGATCTCCATCACAAACTCCCACGCACTTCACACTTGCCTTTATGTTATTAACAGGTTATTACCGTGCTGTCGCGGTGAGAGAGGGCGTAGCGGCGCAGCTCCTCCACGTCTCGCTGCAGGTCTTGAGGATCTCCGTCTGCCTCGGTCTCCACCGTCAGAGAAAAGGTGTTCAGCCTCGGGTGGTGCAGGAACGCACGACCTGCTGGGTAATGCCGTCTGGGAGCCTTTGTCTCAAGGTGTGGAGATTTCTCAAGCCTGACCCCCAAAAAAACACACACACACACACACACACACACACACACACACACACACACCCAGGTGATTCAGAGGCACCACACCTTCAACACCTACACAAAGCCACACCTCTCTCTCTCATAACACACTCCCCATCAGTCACAGCAGCCTCAAAACACACACGCATACACAAGTGCGCGCACACACACAGCTGTGTGCACCTGGAGAGAGTGTAAATCACACATTGACTTTTTTAATTTAGCGATCCTGCTGCAACCCTGAAGACAGAAGTGTGTGTGTGTGTTACATGTATACAACATGTAACACACACACACACACACAGACACACATCACATGTATAAATACTGAGCATGTTTAAACCAGAAAACCGGTTTCAGTGCACAATGGATAGAAACACTTCTGCTAAAGGAACGCAGAGAAAGAGCAAAAACAAGAAAGAAAGAAAGAAATTAAACAAAAATAAACAAATAAACAAACTTAAATTCTGCCATTTATGTTACTTGATCATAACATTTTTTTCCTTTCAACAAAAAAATATTAAATTATTACAATTATTTATTTTTCTTATTATTATTATTACGTTTTTTATTTTTAGAAATCAGTCGTCTCAGTAACGACGTCGCTAAAATAAAATCAAACACGGAAATATCTGAGGTAAAATTACACTCTGAGGGAAGTTAGTCACATTCCTAAACCCGAGCAAACGTGGATCAACTTCCTGTTTTATGGCTTTTTCAGGGAGAACAAGACGAGTTAGCTGTAGATAAACTGCCAAATTAGCGCTAAGCACAAATCGCTAAACTGTACACTGGAGCAAACCAGTGTAGCACAACGGCTAGCGTTAGCATCACAAAGACCATTTAACCAAGATCAAAATTAGTCACAGTAACTAAATCACACAGAAGCATGCCCCACACAAGGACACTGATTCCGACACACCTACTAAAACAGACAGCAAAAAACATACAGTGTAACTGAACATATACACACTCAGGAAACACACACACCCCTGAAACCACACACACTCACAAATAACCGATCATCCAAGTCTTTATTCTGAAACCTCTCACAGCCACAGAGCACCTCCCTGATTACCACACACACTCACAGAAACTACACACACACACACCACAGAACTAACATGTTAATGCAGGAACATATTTTAAGCAAATGTTGCTGCTGAATAAAATAAAACCGGTTTCATGTATAAGCAAATACACACACACATGCAAACATACACACTCCCTCTAAGAAAAACCCACTTCCTGTCACAAATAACCGAAATGATAAGGCTAATGGACATGGCCTAGCTAGACAAGGTTAGCTAACGTAGCCGGTTGCTAACAGCTCAGTCGTGTGTTTTCAGTGTAAATATTTAAATACAATGAAAAGCACTGCTCAGGACTGGTGTTAATCAAATACCACTTTAGTGTTAGATTCAGAATCAAATTAAATACTTTGGACATTATATTATTATTAACCACAGAACAAACAAAATGACTCAGTGCCTCAGTAAACAATACTGAATCATTCAGCTAAACAACTCAGTGCCACAGTAACCAATAATGAATCATTCAACTAAATGAATCAGTGCCTCAGTAACCAATACTGAATCATTCACCTAAACAACTCAATGCCTCGATAACCAATATTGAATCATTCACCTAAATGACTCAGTGCCTCGGTGATGATACAGAATCATTCATCCAAAACGACTCTTGCAGAAAGACTGAATCATTCCTGAGAACTAAGACTGTGTGTGTGTATTGCAAGTGTGTGTGTACTGTGAGAACATACTCTGAAACTGCACTATAAGTGTGTGTACTGTGAGTGTGTGTAGGTAAGCATACTATAAAGTAAGTGTGTACTGTGTGTGTGTGTGTGTGTGTGTGTGTGTGAGTGAGCGCACTCACTCTGAGAGCAGGTGGTGTAGCTGTGTGTGTCCTCTGCTCTGCGCCACTCGGGCAGGTGTGTGTCCGTGTTTGTTGAACAGCTGCAGGGCGTCCCGTCCCCCAGGCTGCTGCAGGAGGAACAGGGCGACTCTCCGGAGACCTCGATGAGCCGCAAAGTGCAGCAACGTCTCATGAGGACTGAAATCTGATGAGAAAAAACATCAAATCCTATTAACTCGAGTCCAACTTTATAGAGAGAAATAAAACACAAGCCCCAATAATAACACAACATATAAATTAACACAACACACAAAGTATTTATTCGTGTCTGAGGCACAGCAGCATCAAGAAATGATTCAAAATCAATAAAGGGATCTTCAGGAAAGAAAAGCAGCAGATGGAAATTCAGTCCCATTTTTTCTTTGTTGAAATCTGCTGAATATCTCTGAAAAACAAAAACTCTTGGCTAAGAACATCATCATGTGTGGAAACAACGTCTGCTAACGGTGAAAAAAACACCACCTGAGTCCATAAACACACCACCTGAGTCCAAGGCTGTAACATTCTTCAGGTCGAAGAAATAAAATAAAATAAAATGGATCATAAATTTGTTTAAAATATTAAGACGTTATTCCCAGAAGTTCAGGGATCTTTTGAATCATTTCTCAGAACCTCAGGATCCCAGAAGTTCTTGAAAAATGTTTTTTGTGCGTTTATATCTAGAAATATTTTGATTTATGAAGCTCTACAAGGTTTTCAGGCAGAGTTTTGGGAACCCAGAACCCTTTTCAGGAACCTTTAAAGAGCCCTAGGAACTTTTTGTCAGGAACATTGGGGACTTGTGTGAAATCTGAGAATCTTTAAAGTTTTCTGTTGTTGTTGTTGTTTTTTTTTTTTAGTATATAAAGATCTGAAGAATCCCAGAAACATTTTTTTTTTTTTACATCCTTTTCAGGAACCCTGTTTTTTCAGACAGTCAACACTTTTATCAGGAAGCCGGGACCATTTCCAGGAACCCTGGAACCCTTTTTACAAAAACCGAAGAATCTTCTTTTAATGTCAGAGAAAAAATTTCAGAAACACAGCAGTGTGCAAAATGTTAAATAAGCTTTCTTTTTTTTTTTTTTTTTTTTTTTAGGAAAACAGCAACCTATGAACATTTATCAGGAAACCAGGAACCTTTTCGGAGACCTGGGAACATCAGAAACCAGGATCCTGGGAGCGCTTTCAGAACCATTATGTTACTACAAAAATGTAGTAAGGAACTTTGGAGAATATGAACATTTTTAGAAACCAAGGAACCCTTCAGTCTTCCTGGGGACTTTTGCCAAGGTCCAAGAAACATTTTTCCTTCCAAGTGAATCTTTTCAGGAAGTAAGGAAGAAAAAATCCTAGGAACATGGAAGCTTCCCAGAAACTGTGAAGTTTCAGAAAAGGTTTTCGAGACTCAACAGATTTTCAGGAAGTCAAACAATTTTAGAAAGCCGGGACTCTTTTCAGGACCTTTTTAGAAACCTAGGACCCAGCACCAATTTGAGTTCCTGTGGCAGAGTTCTAGTAGGCTTTTGAGTTCCTGTTCCAAAGTCTGTTCTTTTCTGCAGGAGCATGCTGCGTATGTCCAGACGTTTAAGTGTTCCGTCTAAAAACTTTGTTATATGGTTCTACAGTGCTGAAAATGTTCAAAGAAGAAAAGTACATTTTAAAGAGAAGTAAAAGAATAAAATCAATACCAAAAAAAAGCAAACTTTAGTGTGTAATGCTGAGCAGCTTAAGCAGGAACTCGTCCAGGAACTGTGGAGATCTTGTTCAGGTTTGATCCACATCCAGCTTGAGAAGTTCCACAATCAGCACTGTCGCTAATATAACACTCACGTTCCTGCTGCGTCCGTGTGCTGCTGCGTTACTGACACTGAGTTTGAGGTAAGTGTTAATGCCGAGCGTTAATTAAATGATGAACAATAATTTGAAAACACTGCACCTCTTCCCTCGGTGTGATTTATTTCCTTCTCTTGAAATCCACACGCAGTCAGAACAGCTGGCGTAGAAGCCACAAACACAGCAACACGTCTGATAACAAGGGGACTCTGCATGCTAAGCCCCTCCCCACTGACCCTCTGAACATCACAGCTCCACCAATCAGAGGGAAGAGAACAGACTAGGCTTTCAGCAGAGCCTCTTTAACCCTGGTGAGAGGCGACCAAATAAATCATTTACACGTGACCAAAAAAAAATGTTTATTTTAGGATGAGGAAAAGGACACAATGTGTTCTCAAACCCAGACAAATTCAGACTGTTTACCGCAGCAGTGAGACATATTATTGAGAGACAGAGACGGACAGACAGACAGAAAAATACAAAAGGGAATAAAGAAACAAAGAGAGCAGTAGATGTAAATATGAAAGACTCATTTCTTATTTACAGACAGACTGTTACACAGAGAGACAGACAAAAAAAGTTTAAAAGTAGATTTTAAAAAAATCAGACACAGAGGTGGAGAGACCGACAGACAGACAGACAGACAGCTAGCCAAACAGACAACAGAGAGAGTAGAGAGAGACAGACAGACAGAGTAGGATAGACATGTAAATATTTATAAGAAACCTCAGGTAGAGAGCTAGTCAGACAGACACACAGACAGGTCTAGAGAAAGACAGATGAGACAGACAGACAGATAGATGAAACAGACAGAGAGAGGAGAGAGACAGATAGATGAAACAGATAGATCAGACAGACAGACACATAGGCAGGCAAACATGACAGACAGATAGGTAGGCAGACATGAGACAGAGACAGACAGACAGACAGACAGACAGATAGATAGAAGAGACAGATAGATGAGAGACAGAAAGACAGATAGATGAGAAAGACTGATGAGACTGACAGATAGGCAGGCAGACATGAGACAGACAGATAGATCAGACAGACAGACAGACAGACAGATAGATAGATAGATAGATAGATAGATAGATAGATAGATAGATAGATAGACAGATAGACAGATAGATAGATAGATAGATAGATAGATAGATAGATAGATAGATAGATAGATAGATAGATAGATAGATAAACAGGCAAAAAGATGGATGAGACAGACAGAAAAATAGATGAGACAGATAGATGAGAGACAGATAGATGAGACAGACAGAAAGACAAATAGATAGATGAGACACAGACAGACAGACAAATGAGAAAGACAGACAGACAGACAGATAGATAGATGAGACAGACAGGCAAAAAGATGGATGAGACAGACAGAAAAATAGATGAGACAGACAGTAGAATAGACATGTAAATAGTTATAAGGAACCTCAGGTAGAGAGCTAGTCAGCCAGAGACAGGTAGAGAGAAAGACAGATATAGATAGACAGACAGACATGTAGGTAAACATGTAAACAGAAAGAACTAATAATTTGTGGTCTGTTAAGTACACAAAGAAAAAGACACTAAAATTTCCCTGAACACACAGACTCAAGTACCAGACACACTCTATGTGTGTGTGTGTGTGTGTAAAATACAGAGTGTGTTCTGTTACTGCAGTAAAAATGAAATGGTTTTGGTGGAGAAGAAAAACGATGATGAATTTCATCACATGCTGCGCTGCTCCCTGACAGGAAGTGATGTAACGCTCTGGAGCAGATTGCTCTAGTGTAGAGTCACGTTACAGCTGATACACAAACAAGAACACACAAAAACACACCAAAACACATCACTTAGCATCAGCAACTTCCTGATTCATATTCTATTCTAATGAGCTGAATGTGTTTCCACACACATACACACACACACACACAGGTCCACAAAACGTCCGTCACGTGTCCTAACTGTGCAATTTTTACATGATTTATACAGCAGAAACTCACGTGTCCTTCTGGAGACTCTGAAGAAAAACCTTGACTCTATTCTGCCATCTTGTGGCTGAAACCGGAAATGAACCGACTTTTATTCTGCTCACGTTTAATAAAAAACAGAAATAGAGGAAGAGGGGGGCCAAGAAGCCTTTATTATGGCCACACATACACTACAGCACAGTGGAATTCTTTTCATCGCATATCCCAGCTGAGGAAGTTGGGGTCAGAGCGCAGGGGCAGCTATGATACAGCGCCCCTGGAGCAGGGAGGGTTAAGGGCCTTGCTCAATTGCCCAACAGTGGCGCTTGGTGGTGCTGGGGTTTGAACCCCCGATCCTCCGATCAACAACCCACAGCCTTAACCACTTGAGTCACCACTGCCCCCCGTAACTGTAATTGCCCCCACCACTGCCCCCCGTAACTGTAATTGTCCCACCACTGCCCCCCGTAACTGTAATTGTCCCACCACTGCCCCCCGTAACTGTAATTGTCCCACCACTGCCCCCCGTAACTGTAATTGCCCCCACCACTGCCCCCCGTAACTGTAATTGCCCCCACCACTGCCCCCCGTAACTGTAATTGTCCCACCACTGCCCCCCGTAACTGTAATTGCCCCCACCACTGCCCCCCGTAACTGTAATTGCCCCCACCACTGTAATTATTACAGAACAGTAATTCAGTTATTCTCAGGAACAGTTACAGATATTAATGATTTAAAATGAATGCGAATCCACAACATTTACACTATTTATATATTTAACTTTTATCTTATTCAATAAATAGTTGTTGTTTTTTGTGTGTGTGTGTACCTGCGTGTGTGTGTGTGTACCTGCTGGTGTGTGTGTGTGTGTGTGTGTGTGTGTGTGTGTGTGTACCTGCGTGTGTGTATGTGTACCTGCTGTGTGTGTGTGTGTGTGTGTGTGTGTGTGTGTGTGTGTGTACCTGCTCTTGTGTGTGTGTGTGTGTGTGTGTGTGTGTGTGTGTGTGTGTGTGTACCTGCTGGTGTGTGTGTACCTGCTGGTGTGTGTGTGTGTATGTACCTGCTGGTGTGTGTGTGTGTGTGTGTGTGCGTGTACCTGCTGGTGTGTGTGGGTGTGTGTGCGTGTACCTGCTGGTGTGTGTGGGTGTGTGTGCGTGTACCTGCTGGTGTGTGTGGGTGTGTGTGTGTGCATGTACCTGCTGGTGTGTGTGTGTACCTGCTGGTGTGTGTGTGTACCTGCTGGTGTGTGTGTGTACCTGCTGGTGTGTGTGTGTACCTGCTGGTGTGTGTGTGTGTGTGTGTATGTGTGTGTGTGTATATATACCTGCTGGTGTGTGTGTGTGTACCTGCTGGTGTGTGTGTGTGTGTATGTATATATACCTGCTGGTGTGTGTGTGTGCACCTGCTGGTGTGTGTGTGTGTGTGTGTACCTGCTGGTGTGTGTGTGTGTGTACCTGCTGGTGTGTGTGTGTGTGTATGTGGTGTTTTTGTGTGTGTGTGTGTGTACCTGCTGGTGTGTGTGTGTGTGTGTGTATATACCTGCTGGTGTGTGTTTTACCTGCTGGTGTGTGTGTGTGTGTGTGTGTGCCTGCTGGTGTGTGTGTGTGCCTGCTGGTGTTTGTGTGTGTGTGCCTGCTGGTGTATGTGTGCCTGCTGGTGTGTGTGTGTGTGGCCTGCTGGTGTGTACCTGCTAGTGTGTACACCTGCTGGTGTGTGTGTGTGTGTGTGTGTATGTACCTGCTGGTGTGTGTGTGTTTTATATATACCTGCTGGTGTGTGTGTGTGTACCTGCTGGTGTGTGTGTGTGTGTGTGTACCTGCTGGTGTGTGTGTGTGTGTATGTATATATACCTGCTGGTGTGTGTGTGTGTTTTACCTGCTGGTGTGTGTGGGGTGTGTGTGTGTGGTGTGTGTGACCTGCTGGTGTGTGTGTGTGTGTGTTTTTACCTGCTGGTGTGTGTGTGTGTGTGTGTACCTGCTGGTGTGTGTGTGTGTGTGTGTGTGTGTGTGTGTGATGTGTATATACCTGCTGGTGTGTGTGTGGTGTGTACCTGCTGGTGTGTGTGTGTGTGTGTGTGTGCCTGCTGGTGTGTGTGTGCCTGCTTGGTGTGTGGGGTGTGCCTGCTGGTGTATGTGTGCCTGCTGGTGTGTGTGTGTGCCTGCTGGTGTATGTGTGCCTGCTGGTGTGTGTGTGTGTGTGCCTGCTGGTGTGTACCTGCTAGTGTGTACACCTGCTGGTGTGTGTGTGTGTGTGTGTGTGTGTGTGTATGTACCTGCTGGTGTGTGTGTGTGTGTATGTACCTGCTAGTGTGTGTGTGTGTGTATGTACCTGCTGGTGTGTGTGTGTGTGTGTGTGTACCTGCTGGTGTGTGTGTGTGTGTGTGTATGTACCTGCTGGTGTGTGTGTGTGTGTGTGTGTGTGTGTGTACCTGCTGGTGTGTGTGTGTGTATGTACCTGCTGGTGTGTGTGTGTGTGTGTGTGTGTGTGTGTGTATGCGTGTACCTGCTGGTGCGTGTGGGTGTGTGTATGCGTGTACCTGCTGGTGTGTGTGGGTGTGTGTGCGTGTACCTGCTGGTGTGTGTGGGTGTGTGTGCGCGTGGGTGTGTGTGGATGTGTGTGCATGTACCTGCTGGTGTGTGTGTGTGTGTGTGTGTGTGTGTGTGTGTGTGTGTGTGTGTGTGTGTGTGTACGTACCTACTGGTGTGTGTGTGTATGTGTGTGTGTATATATACCTGCTGGTGTGTGTGTGTGTGTGTGTGTACCTGCTGGTGTGTGTGTGTGTGTGTGTGTGTGTATATATACCTGCTGGTGTGTGTGTGTGTGTGTGTGTGTGTGCGCCTGCTGGTGTGTGTGTGTGTGTGTGTGTGTGTGTGTGTGTGTGTGTGCCTGCTGGTGTGTGTGTGTGTGTACCTGCTAGTGTGTGTGTGTACCTGCTGGGGTGTGTGTGTGTGTGTGTACCTGCTGGGGTGTGTGTATGTGTGTGTGTGTGCCTGCTGGTGTGTGTGTGTGTACCTGCTAGTGTGTGTGTGTGTGTGTGTGTGTACCTGCTAGTGTGTGTGTGTGTGTGTACCTGCTGGGGTGTGTGTGTGTGTGTGTACCTGCTGGGGTGTGTGTGTGTGTGTGTGTGCCTGCTGGTGTGTACCTGCTGAGGTGTGTGTGGGTGTGCGTGTACCTGCTGGGGTGTGTGTGTGTGTGTGTGTGTACCTGCTGGGGTGTGTGTGTGTGTGTGTGCACCTGCTGGTGTGTGTGTGGGTGTGCGTGTACCTGCCTGTGTGTGTGTGGGTGTGCGTGTACCTGCCGGTGTGTGTGTGGGTGTGCGTGTACCTGCCGGTGTGTGTGTGGGTGTGCGTGTACCTGCCGGTGTGTGTGTGGGTGTGCGTGTACCTGCCGGTGTGTGTGTGGGTGTGCGTGGGTGTGCGTGTACCTGCTGGTGTGTGTGGGTGGGTGTGTATGCGTGTACCTGCTGGTGTGTGTGTGTGTGTGTGTGTGTGTGTGTGTGTGTGTGTGTGTGTGTGTGTGTGTACCTGCTGGTGTGTGTGGGTGTGTATGCGTGTACCTGCTGGTGTGTGTGGGTGTGTGTGCGTGTACCTGCTGGTGTGTGTACCTACTGGTGTGTGTGTGGGGGTGTGTGTACCTGCTGGGGGGGGTGTGTGTACCTGCTGGGGGGGGGGGGGGGGGGGTGTACCTGCTGGGGGGGGTGTGTTTACCTGCTGGGGGGGGGGGGGGGTGTACCTGCTGGGGGGGGTGTGTGTGTACCTGCTGGTGTGTGTGTGTGTATATACCTGCTGGTGTGTGTGCGTACCTGCTGGTCTGTGTGTGTGTGTGTGTGTGTACGTACCTGCTGGTGTGTGTGTGGGTGTGTGTGTGGGTGTGTGTGTGTACCTGCTGAGGTGTGTGTGTGTACCTGCTGGGGTGTGTGTGTGTACCTGCTGGGGTGTGTGTGGGTGTGCGTGTAGCTGCTGGTGTGTGTGTACCTGCTGTTGTGTGTGTGTGGGTGTGCGTGTACCTGCTGAGGTGTGTGTGTGTGTACCTGCTGGGGTGTGTGTGTACCTGCTGGTGTGTGCGTGTACCTGCTGAGGTGTGTGTGTGTACCTGCTGAGGTGTGTGTGTGTGTGTACCTGCTGGGGTGTGTGTGTACCTGCTGGTGTGTGTGTGGGTGTGCGTGTACCTGCTGAGGTGTGTGTGCGTGTAACTGCTGGGGTGTGTGTGTACCTGCTGGTGTGTGCGTGTACTTGCTGGTGTGTGTGTGGGTGTGCGTGTACCTGCTGGTGTGTGTGGGTGTGTGTGCGTGTACCTGCTGGTGTGTGTGGGTGGGTGTGTGTGGGTGTGTGTGCGTGTACCTGCTGGTGTGTGTGGGTTTGTGTGCGTGGGTGTGTGTGCGTGGGTGTGTGTGCGTGTACCTGCTGGTGTGTGTGGGTGTGTGTGGGTGTGTGTGCGGGTGTGTGTGCGTGTACCTGCTGGTGTGTGTGGGTGTGTGTGGGTGTGTGTGCGTGGGTGTGTGTGTGTGTGTGTGTGTGTGTGTGTGTGTGCGCGCGCACGTGTACCTGCTGGTGTGTGTGTGTGTGTGTGTATACCTGCTGGTGTGTGTGTGTGCATACCTGCTGGTGTTTATGTGTGTGTGTGTGTGTGTGTGTGTACCTGCTGGTGTTTATATATGTGTGTGTGTGTGTGTGTGTGTACCTGCTGGTGTGTGTGTGTTGGTGTCAGGGCCCAGTACACTCCACCCAGGCGGTAGTGGGAGGTGCTTCAGCGCTAGCATTAGCGTCTCGTCCAGCCTCTCGCACTCCTGTACAGGGATGTGCGAGTCTGTGAGCAGCAATGCTCCCTCCAGACCGTCCCTGTGAGCCGCCGCACTAATCAGAAAGTGAGCCATGTCCAGAGCCAGATCCTGGACAAACTGGAACCGCTCCTCTGCCACCGGGTCCACAGAACCACCGGGTCGAGCCTGACACAGAGTGACCCGAACTGTCTCATCACGATCGTGAGCTGTAGGAAAACACACACACAAAAACACTACCTGTGAGTGATTAGCGCCCCCTAGTGCCTCACAGTGTGTTAAAAATTTCTGAATGAATCATGTTAACAGATTAAAGCTCATCCTTTTCCATGTGCTGTGTGTGTACTATCTGTGACCATGTCCAGTAGGGCCTATAAATACACACACACACACACACACACACACCTCCATCAACATTCCCATCATCAATCACAACTGCAGACATATTGAACTCTGACCTACTGTGTGTGTGTGTGTGTGTGTGTGTGTGTGTGTGTGTGTGTGTGTGTGTGTGTGAGTGAGAGAGAGAGAGAGAGAGAGAGAGAGAGAGAGAGAGACAGAGAGAGAGAGAAGGCACACACAGCCTCAAATTCTTCCAAAACTTAATAAAATAATGTTCTGAGAAACTTAATAATAAAGAGATGCTGTTGAGTATCTAGTTAACAAATAAACACACACGTGCACACACACAAGTGCGCACACACATCAATAATGCTGGGAGACACACCAAAACGTCACTAATCTACTAATCCCCATCACAATGTGTGTGTTCTTATACACACAATTTCTGCTGCTTCAGCAAGAAAACTCATGTCCCTGTCCAAGCATGTCCAAATCTTACACACACACACACACACAAAAATCCTTCTCTCCCTGTATGTGTGTAGTGGACGGGGCGACATTCAGGGGCTCGTGAACAGACAGCTGCTCTGTGTCTATTTCAGCGACTTTCCATTCAGCCCCCTATCAGTCACTCTCTAATAAAACTCATGCGTACTGACGTGTAGCAAAATAACACCACTGTCCACTTTATTAGGAACACCTGTACACCTGCTCACTGCACGCCGCTGTAGATTACTGCTGTCCCATCTCAAGGCTGTGCGTTTCTGAGATGCTTTTCTTCTCACCACGGCTGTGCAGACTGATCATCTAAGTTACTACAGCCTCATCAACAAGCTGTTTCCACCCACAGAACTGGCTCTCGCTGGAGCTTTTGTGTTTTTCTGTGTGAACTCTAAAGTCTGCTGTGTGAGAAAACTGCAGATCCAGGTCCTGATGTTCGTTATGAGACCGTATCTGCATCTGCTCAGCTTCTTCTGACACCTGACTGACTGACGAGAGTACAGTGTTCCTAATAAATCGGTGCGTGCGTGCGTGTGTGTGTGTGTGTGTAACACTCACCTGGACACACAGCCTGCAGGGTCACATGACCGAGCCTCAGTGTGGTGGTCAGGTGTCTCTGTGTACTGCCGGAGAAGAGCAAGTAAAACTCCACGTCCTCCTCATCCTCCACACACTCCTCCTCACTGAGCTGCACCGTCAATACACACTCACCCTGTGCAACACACACACACACACTTTTAATTAAGAAACTCCTCCACTGCACAACAAGAACATCATATTTGACTCATTTGACCGCCAAAAAAGGGTTTCATTTCCAGATAAATAGAAATAAGAACACGAAATATAAAAATATCTGAAACAGATCTGATTTTAACTTAAGTGAAAAATAAATATTCTAAAGTAAATGATCTTAGAGCAGACGAGCTACTTCTATTTGCTAAACCTCACTTCCTGTTAAGCAGATAAGCTTTATCAGCAAGCTAGCATTAGCACAGCTTTAAATAGCTAGCTTTAGTCAAATGTTTATGCTAGGTATAAACACAATCCAGTTTAATATCACTGTAGGAAACTCAGTAGCTGTGCAGTATTTTTGTTTAGTTACACTGAAAGTCTCCTAATTTACATAAAACCTAAGATATAAATGTTTGAGATTTGAGATGTTTAAAGCAAATCGTACCTCAAAGTTCAAAGCAAAGCAAACACATGATCAAATATGACTTTTTATATATTATTTAAATATATACATTTACACCACGTTCCAAATTATTATGCAAATTGTGTTTAAGTGTCATAAAGGTAAAGTTTTTTGTTTTCCAGTAAAAATCATGGATGGTATTGTGTCTCAGGGCTCTTTGGGTCAGTGAAATCAATCTCAGATACCTGTGCCAATTAGTCATTGTCTTCCGCTTATCCGGAGCCGGGTCGCGGGGGCAGCAGTCTAAGTAGGGATGCCCAGACCTCCCTCTCCCTAGCCACTTCCTCCAGCTCTTCCGGAGGGACCCCAAGGCGTTCCCAGGCCAACCGAAAGACATAGTCTCTCCAGACCTGGGTCTTCCCCGGGGCCTCTTCCCAGTGGGGCATGCCCGGAACACCTCTCCAGGGAGACGTCCCGGAGGCATCCGAAACAGATGCCCGAGCCACCTCAACTGCCCCCTTTCGATGTGGAGGAGCAGTGGCTCTACTCCGAGCTCCTCCCGGGTGACAGAGCTCCTTACCCTATCTCTAAGGGAGCGCCCTGCCACCCTACGGAGGAAGCTCATTTCGGCCGCTTGTATCCGGGATCTTACCCTTTCGGTCATGACCCAGAGCTCATGGCCATAGGTGAGAGTAGGAGCGTAGATTGACTGGTGAATCGAGAGCTTCGCCTTCCGGCTCAGCTCCTTCTTCACCACTACAGACCGGTACATAGACCGCATTACTGCTGCCGCTGCACCGATCCGTCTGTCAATCTCACGATCCATCCCTCCCTCACTCGTGAACAAGACCCCGAGATACTTAAACTCCTCCACTTGAGGAAGGACCTCCCCTCCAACCTGAAGGGTGCAAGCCACCTTTTTCCAGTCGAGAACCATGGCCTTGGATTTGGAGGTGCTGACCCTCATCCCAGCCGCTTCACACTCAGCTGCAAAACGCCCCAGTGCATGCTGTAAGTCCAGGCTTGAAGAGGCCAACAGGACAACATCATCTGCAAAAATCAGCGATGAAATCCTGTGGTCCCCAAACCGGACTCCCTCCAGCCCCTGGCTGCGCCTAGAAATTCTGTCCATAAAAACAATGAACAGAACCGGTGACAAAGGACAGCCCTGTCGGAGCCCAACATGCACTGGGAACAGATCTGACTTACAGCTGGCAATGCGAACCAAGCTCCTGCTCCGGTTATATAGAGACCGTACAGCCCTTAACAGAGGGCCACGGACCCCGTACTCCCAGAGCACCTCCCACAGAATGCCACGAGGGACACGGTCGAAAGCCTTCTCCAAGTCCACAAAACACATGTGGACTGGTTGGGCAAATTCCCACGAACCCTCGAGCACCCTGTGGAGGGTATAGAGCTGGTCCAGTGTTCCACGACTAGGTCGAAAACCGCATTGCTCCTCCTGTATCCGAGGTTCGACTAACGGTCGGACTCTCCTCTCCAGTACTCTGGAATAGACTTTCCCTGGGAGGCTGAGGAGTGTGATCCCCCTATAGTTGGAACACACCCTCCGGTCCCCCTTCTTAAAAAGAGGGACCACCACCCCGGTCGCCCAGTCCAGAGGCACTGTCCCTGACCGCCACGCTATGTTGCAGAGACGTGTCAGCCAAGACAGCCCCACAACATCCAGAGACTTAAGGTACTCAGGGCGAATCTCATCCACCCCCGGTGCCTTGCCACCAAGGAGCTGCTGAACTACCTCAGTGACCTCAGCTTGGGTGATGAATGAATCTAACTCTGAGTCCCCGGCCTCTGGTTCCTCTACAGAAGGCGTGTCAGTAGGGTTGAGGAGATCCTCGAAGTATTCCTTACACCATCCGACAATATCCCCAGTCGAGACCAGCAACTCTCCATCTCCACCATAAACAGTGTTGGCAGAGAGCTGCTTACCCCTTCTGAGGCGCCGAACGGTCTGCCAGAATTTCCCCGAGGCCGTCCAATAGTCCTTCTCCATGGCCTCACCGAACTCCTCCCAGACCCGAGTTTTTGCTTCCGAGACCACCACAGCTGTAGTCCGCTTGGCCTGCCGGTATGCCTCAGCTGCCTCCGGAGTCCCCCTAGCCAACCAGGCTCGATAGGACTCCTTCTTCAGCTTGACGGCATCCCTTACTTCCAGTGTCCACCACTGTGTTCGGGGATTGCCGCCGCGACCGGCACCAGAGACCTTACGGCCACAACTCCGGATGGCTGCGTCAACAATGGAGGTGGAGAACATGGTCCACTCTGACTCAATGTCCCCAACCTCCCTCGGGATCTGGTTGAAACTCTCCCGGAGGTGGGAGTTGAAGACCCCCCTAACAGAGGGATCAGCAAGACGTTCCCAACAGACCCTCACAATGCGTTTGGGCCTGCCAAGTCTGTCCGGCATCCCCCTCCGCAAGCGGATCCAACTCACCACCAGGTGGTGATCGGTTGACAGCTCCGCCCCTCTCTTCACCCGAGTGTCCAAGACATGCGGCCGAAGGTCAGATGACACGATCACAAGGTCGATCATTGATCTCCAGCCTAGGGTGTCCTGGTACCACGTGTACTGATGGACACCCTTATGCTTGAACATGGTGTTTGTTATGGACAGGCTGTGACTAGCACAGAAGTCCAGCAACAGGACACCACTCGAGTTCAGATCAGGGGGGCCGTTCCTCCCAATCACACCCCTCCAGGTATCACTGTCGTTGCCCACATGGGCGTTGAAGTCCCCCAGCAAAACTATGGAGTCCCCAGTTGGAGCACCTTCCAGCACCCCTCTCAGGGTCTCCAAGAAGGTTGGGTACTCCACACTGCCATTCGGCCCATAAGCCGAAACAACAGTGAGACACCTATCCACGGCCCGAAGGCGCAGGGAAACAACCCTCTCGTTTACCGGGGAAAACTCCAGCACATGGCGGCTGAACTGGGGGGGCTATAAGCAAGCCCACCCCAGCCTGTCGCCTCTCACCATGGGGCACTCCAGAGAAGAAGAGAGTCCAACCTCTCTCAAGGAGTTGGGTTCCAGAGCCCAGGCTGTGTGTGGAGGCAAGCCCGACTATCTCTAGCCGGTACCGCTCAACCTCCCTCACCAGCTTGGGCTCCTTCCCCCCCAGTGAGGTGACATTCCATGTCCCAAAAGCCAGATTCTTTGTCCAGGGTTTGGGTCGCCGGGGCCCCCGCCCATGACCGCTACCCAAAACACATTGTACCGGACCCTTATGCTCCTTCCTGCGGGTGGTGGGCCTACGTCGCTTCTTCGGGCTGTGCCCGGCCGAGTCCCGCAGGCAAAGACTCGGCCACCAGGCACTCGCCTGCGTGCCCCGGCTCCAGGGTGGGCCCCGGTGACGCCAGTCCGGGCGACGTAACGGTCCTCGATTTTACTTCCATAAGAGTCCATAAGAATGCCAGGATCTGACTTCTGGCAACTATTCTATTATGTGCCAATTAGTGTGCCAGGTAAGTCCAATTAAATGAAAAACTACTTAAGAAGAACGTTCCACATTATTAAGCAGACCACCATTTTCAAGAAATATGGGAAAGAAAAAGGATCTCTCTCTAGTGCCGAAAAGCGTGACATAGTTGAATACCTTGGACAAGGTATGAAAACCTTAGATATTTCACGAAAACTTAAGCGTGATCATCGTACTATTAAGAGATTTGTAGCGAATTCAGAGCACACACGGATTCGTGCAGATAAAGGCACAATGAGGAAGGTTTCTGCCAGACAAATATCGGATTAAGAGAGCAGCTGTTAAAATGCCATTACAAAGCAGCAAACAGGTATTTGAAGCTGCTGGTGCCTCTGGAGTCCCGCGAACATCAAGGTGTAGGATCCTCCAGAGGCTTGCAGTTATGCATAAACCTTCTATTCGGCCACCCTTAACCAATGGTCACAAGCAGAAACGGCTCCAGTGGGCCCAGAAATACATGAAGACTGATTTTCAAACAGTCTTGTTCACTGATTAGTGCCGTGCAACCCTGGATGGTCCAGATGGATGGAGTGGTGGATGGTTGGTGGATGGCTACCATGTCCCAACAAGGCTGCGACGTCAGCAAGGAGGTGGCGGAGTCATGTTTTGGGCCGGAATCATGGGGAGAGAGCTAGTCGGCCCCTTTAGGGTCCCTGAAGGTGTGAAAATGTAAAGTATGTGGAGTTTCTGACTGACCACTTACTTCCATGGTACAAAAAGAAGAACCGTGCTTTCCGTAGCAAAATCATCTTCATGCATGACAATGCACCATCTCATGCTGCAAGGAATACCGCTGCATCATTGGCTGCTATGGGCATAAAAGAAGAGAAACTCATGGTGTGGCCCCCATCCTCCCCTGACCTCAACCCTATTGAGAAACTTTGGAGCATCCTCAAGCGAAACATCTATGAGGGCCGGAGGCGGTTCACATCCAAACAGCAGCTCTGGGAGGCTATTCTGACATCCTGCAAAGAAATTCAAGCAGAAACTCTCTACAAACTCACAAGTTCAATGGATGCAAGAATTGTGAAGCTCCTATCAAATAAGGGGTCCTATGTTAAAATGTAACTTGACCTGTTAAGATGTTTTGATTGAAATAGCTTTTGATTTCAGTAATATGCTAATGCTTCTGATTGAAAAATAAACAAATTACCATTTTCAGTTCTTTACAACAATAACATGGTTTGAAACTCTCTTGTGCATAATAATTTGGAACAGTGCATTTTAAGTTTTTATTTTTGAAAAAATACTCAAATAATCATTGGGAGGTTTGTTCAATAAAATTCGAATTGTACTCTAAAGGTTGATGACTTGAAAATTATGATGACTGTCATTTATATTGACTATTTGGCAAAATCAGAGAAAAATATCATTTGCATAATAATTTGGAACGCAGTTTATATCATCAATAAATCACTGAGACTGTGTGGAGACATCACTTCCAACACGTGTTCATGCTAGTGACAGGATTCCGGATCTGTTCAGTGAGTCACATCACTCGACTCAAGTCGACTCTCCCCAAACGAATGGCTGGAATTTTTTCCTCTAAACCGTCTGATATTCTGAGCAGTGGTCACTCTCATATCCTTAACTACAGCTAAAAAAAAAGTTGCATGAACTCTTTTGATAAATATCTTGATTCAAAATTATATTTTTAAAAGAAGTAGGTGGATGATGGATCCTTCCAGAAATACTGAATCATATACAAGGATCTAAGAATCGAATACACATCTGACCGTTCGTATTAATGAACAGTTCAGATGTTAAAAAGTTTTTTGTTATACTAAATGATACAGTAAAAGTAATGAGCCAGAGCTGAAAGTTTGCTTTAAAGAGTCGACACGTGTGTGTGTGTGTGTGTGTGTGTGTGTGTGTGTGTGTGTGTGTGTGTGTGTGTGTGTGTGTGTGTGTGTGTGAGAGATGCAATAAAAATTCAGGAGGGAAAGCTGATATTTGCGTAAAGAAAATAATGAGGGGGTGTAGCAACAGTGCTATCAGTGTTCTCTCTCACACACACAAACTCTCTCTCACACCCTGTGTGTGTGTGTATATAAATATTTTTTTATTGCTGCACAGCTGCTAAAAAAAGAGGAATAAAGAAGGGAGTGAAGCTTCTGAACAGTGTGAGAGACTGAAGCCTGGACTGATAGGTGTGGCCTAATATTCTAATGATGGACAGCCGTTTGTCTGAAGCTCCGCCTGCAACGATATTATTAATGATACTTACATATTTCAGTAAAGCTGCTTTGTGATGATCTATACAAATAAAACTGAACAACAGTTGAACTTTTGGTCTCTAGGTTCATTTTCACGTGTTAAGCTTATGCAAATAGACCCAAGATTAGCTCTGCCCACATGCTTCCACTGAAAGGGGACAGAGTTAAAATTTTTATCAGGAATAAAGATGAAATTTAAACAGTTAATTGATTTCACTACAAGATTTCACACAGAAACCATGACTAGTGTCTTAACACACACACACACACACAACATAGAGCAAGAGAGAAAGCAAGCAAGAGGCAGAGTGATGTGTTTAACCCGATATGGAGAGCAGGTGCTGGAATAAACCGAGTGTTAAAAGATGAAAATATAAACACAGTGAGGTGCAGGACCACCCAACATGCAGAGATCACACACACACACACACACACACACACACACACACACACACACACATTCTCTACAGCTCTCTCTCTCACACACACTCCATACAGCGCGCACACACACACACACACACACACTCCTTACAGCTCACACACACACACTCCTTACAGCTCACACACACACACACACACACACACTCCTTACAGCTCACACATACACACTCCTTACAGCACACAAACACAAACACACACACACACACTATCAGCCTGCACTCCCTCTGTTTAATTAGCAGTCAGACAGAAGTGCTGACTCACGGCACTGAAGGAAAAACAAACCGAAACATTAACTCTGCTACTTATTAGCTTCCTTCCAATTAACAAATTAATTCATTTAAAATAAAATTAAAAACAATTACACTAAAACAAAAAATTTATCTTGAATTCATTTGAAATTGATCGAATTCGGACTTAAATTCTCACAGTATGCATCATATTCACTCTTTAAAATTTAAACAGGTCCCTCTCTCACTTCTAACACAACTCTACTACACTGTAACTCTACTGTATCTCTACAGTGCTGTAACTCTACTGTAACACTTCTGTATCTCTACAGTGCTGTAACTCTACTGTAACACTTCTGTATCTCTACAGTGCTGTAACTCTACTGTAACACTTCTGTGCTATAAACTCTACAGTGCTGTAACTCTACTGTAACACTTCTGTATCTCTACAGTGCTGTAACTCTACTGTAACACTTCTGTATCTCTACAGTGCTATAACTCTACTGTAACACTTCTGTATCTCTACAGTGCTATAACTCTACTGTAACACTTCTGTATCTCTACAGTGCTGTAACTCTACTGTAACACTTCTGTATCTCTACAGTGCTGTAACTCTACTGTAACACTTCTGTGCTATAAACTCTACAGTGCTGTAACTCTACTGTAACACTTCTGTATCTCTACAGTGCTATAACTCTACTGTAACACTTCTGTATCTCTACAGTGCTGTAACTCTACTGTAACACTTCTGTGCTATAAACTCTACAGTGCTGTAACTCTACGTAACACTTCTGTATCTCTACAGTGCTGTAACTCTACTGTAACACTTCTGTATCTCTACAGTGCTGTAACTCTACTGTAACACTTCTGTGCTATAAACTCTACAGTGCTGTAACTCTACTGTAACACTTCTGTATCTCTACAGTGCTGTAACTCTACTGTAACACTTCTGTGCTATAAACTCTACAGTGCTGTAACCTATTGTAACACTTCTGTATCTCTACAGTGCTGTAACTCTACTGTAACACTTCTGTGCTATAACTCTACAGTGCTGTAACTCTACTGTAACACTTCTGTACCTCTACAGTGCTGTAACTCTACTGTAACACTTCTGTATCTCTACAGTGCTGTAACTCTACTGTAACACTTCTGTATCTCTACAGTGCTGTAACTCTACTGTAACACTTCTGTATCTCTACAGTGCTGTAACTCTACTGTAACAATTCTGTGCTATAAACTCTACTGTGTTGTAACTACTATAGCTCTACAATGCTGTAACTCTACATTTCTGTAACTACAGTGCTGTAACTCTACTGTAACACTTCTGTATCTCTACAGTGCTGTAACTCTACTGTAACACTTCTGTATCTCTACAGTGCTGTAACTCTACTGTAACACTTCTGTATCTCTACAGTGCTGTAACTCTACTGTAACACTTCTGTATCTCTACAGTGCTGTAACTCTACTGTAACACTTCTGTATCTCTACAGTGCTGTAACTCTACTGTAACAATTCTGTGCTATAAACTCTACTGTGTTGTAACTACTATAGCTCTACAGTGCTATAACTCTACTGTAACTCTGCAATGCTGAAACTACAGTGCTGTAACTCTTCTGTGCTGTAACTCTTCTGTGCTGTAACTCTACTGTGACTACAGTTCTGTAACTCTTCTGTGCTGTAACTCTACAGTGCTGTGACTCTTCAGTAACTCTACTGTAACTACAGTGCTGTGACTCCACAGTGCTCTAACTCTACAGTGACTCCACAGTGCTCTAACTCTACAGTGACTCTACAGTGACTCCACAGTGCTCTAACTCTACAGTAACACTACAGTGCTGTAACTCTTCTGTGACTTTACAGTGCTGTAACTCTTCTCGGCTGAAACTCTACAGGGCTGAAACTCTACAGGGCTGAAACGTGGAGATTATTATATTTATTTTTAACATGTTTTAATTTACATATTTTTTAATTTAGTATTTCAATAATTAACAAACTGGCTGCTTGAAGCTGGGGTTAATTAAGATTTTGTAACTGTAATATTTTGTTTTCTGTGTTAAATTTTGTGTTTTTTTATATAGAAAATAAAACAGACACTTACATATAGCGGTGCTTGCTTTGGATTTAGCTTCATGGCATCAGTCACTGTGGGGAGAGGAAGAGCAGGTGAGCTGTTTGTTCAGGGAAATCATAACAATTCATGTTTCATCACGTCTTCATTTCATCTGACAAATCAGACGCCTCACAATTAGATGCCTCACAGACACTTCACAATTAGATGTCTCACAGACACTTCACAATCAGGTGCCTCACGATCAGGCGCCTCACGATCAGGCGCCTCGCAGACACTTCACAATCAGACTCCTCACCATCAGACCCCTCACAATTATATGCCCTGAAGACACTTAAAAATCAGAAGCCTCACAAACTTCACAGACCCCCAACAATCACTTCACAATAAGACGCCTCACAATCAGACGCCTCACAAACAATTCACAATCAGACCCCTCACACTCGGTCGCCTCACAGACAATTCACAATCAGACGCTCGGAATCAGATGCCTTACAGACGCCTCTCAAATCAGACACCTAGCAACCAGTCTCCTCGCAGCCATACTCCTCACAGACAATTCACAATCAGACGCCTCACAATCAGACGCCTCACAATCAGACGCCTCACAATCAGACGCCTCACAATCAGACGCCTCACAATCAGACGCCTCAGACACTTCATAATTAGATGCCTCAGACACTTCACAACCAGACGCCTCACAATCAGACTTACAGAACTCATGTATCTTCAAAAACAAAAAATACTGTCGAAATATCCGACCACCAGGAAACTTCCTTTCCTCCAGGTTTTAGTCCAACTTCTAGTGTTGAATGACGAGGTGTCTTTCGTCTCAAACACAGCTATCATATCCCACTTTCTAATTATTTCTGCAGTCAGCAGCTTCACACTTAACCCAGACTCGGAGTCTGAAACAGACAGAAGTATTTAAACACGTTGAGCTTTTCCCATACACGTGGACTTCATTTGAATTAAAATACAAGAACAAGCGAACAGCGCTTCACTCTGAAATCCCAACATGCAGAGGAATCTATAGAATCACTACACAGCTGACCTGAAGTGACCCGCAGTGGCCGCTTCACAAAAATAACCAGTGGGACTAAACAAATCATACTCACGTTGTTTGTGTGTGTCTGTGTGTGGTGTGTGTGAGACAGTGCAGGTGAATGAGCTGTTACTATGGAAACGACCAATCAGAATAAAGAATTCTTCAAAACAATGTGATTTTAATTAAATACAACTTTTAAGATTCAGTTTATTTCTTTATTTATCTACTTAACCTTATGTTTCTATTTAGTGTTAATGTTAGTTACTGAGACTTATTCTGGTTTAATTTAAAAGAATTTACACACTTTTTTTGTGTGTTAAAAAGTTACAAATGATAGAAAATACATCCAGAAATATTCTGACTAAAATCAGAATAATTAATAATTTTGACAAATTATTACTATTTTAAGGGATATTTACATATACATACAAACGCACTCATATATATCATTATATCACACACACACAATAAAAATATAAATAATCACCACACACTGTGTGTGCGCGTGTGTGTCTCTGTGAAATGTCACAGTTGGCTGCAGATTGTGATACCCACCTGTTAGCAAGCCACGCCCTGCTGAGAGGAAAATCTCAGCCAAAAATACACACACAAAAAAAAACAACAACTCACTGGTGTGTGACTCATGTATCCGTCACCGTGATATTGGAGTTTCAGTGTGTGTTTCTGTCTCCGTCACTTTCTTATAATCAATAAACTTTTGCTTAAGAAATCCTCACACTGGGAAATGAAAGAAAAAAGTTAGCTAATAAAGGCTAGTTAACGATGATTAAGAATTCTGTGTAAACCAGGATGTAGTGTATAAATATATCAATATTTTCTAGAAAACATTAGCCTGTTATCCAGCGTGAACTAGCAGCCCAGACTGCTAGCAACATGCTAATATTAAGTTGTAAAATTGTGTAGAGGAAGTTAGCAATTGATTATATAATAAAATCCATTAACATTATAAGTTAGCTAACATAAGGATATTTTGCAGTGTAAACCAGCTCTCAGGAATAAACTTTAACAAACAGCACCATAATGCTAACATTAGCTAGCTTAGCTAGCCAGTTAGCTTTCTGCTAGCAGACTAGAGTAGCTCACATCAGTGTTCCAGAGTCTCCTCATTTTCACAACGATTTATTTAACAGAACCACATGATTTATTTGACAACCACCACATGATCCCGGTGACATTAGCTATGTTTGATATGTTTGTTAGCTTAGCACAAGCATCTGAGGCTAAATTCTCATGATCCACAAACCGTTGTGGCGTAAGGCTGTGCAGATCAGACATGACTGTATACACCTTTACCGGGCGACACAAACCAAACGCAAGCGAAGCTCCGCCCACAAATCAGCTTTATACAGAAGCACTGAGAAAGTCCCTTTAGATACAAAATGATGACATCAGAATCAGGAGCCAATAGAAGGAGATCATCCTGGAACAGCAAACACACAGGGCTTTAGTTCTGGACCCAAATATGGACCCAGGAAGTGAGAGTCACAAATAAGAAAAAAACAAATCTGAATGACAAATCTTGCGCACACACACACAACATCTAAAGGGGATTGTTCTTTGTGTCTTTCTCTCGCTCACACACACAGCCTCTGAGCCAAACACCTGTTTGTTTGCTCTTTGCCACACTAGCTGCTTCTGCTCACCTCAAACACACAAACACACACACACACGAGTGTAAAAAAGTAATCTCTCCCATACCAGATGCAGTGAATGAAGAATTGACTCTGAATCTTCCACGCAGTCTCATCTGATTCATATTTGAACACAGTGGAAGTAAACACACCTCTGTCCTCACCTACAGCATGACTGCACATCAGAGTGAAATTAATGTTATTTTATCTGTGTTGAACTAGTTCACTACAAAAGATTTTACACACACACACACACACACACACACACACAACCAACAGGCATCAGAACTGAAACAGGCCACGCCCACAAGCTACAGCAGCAGCAGTAGATATACAAAGTTATTATAAATAAACAAAACCAGCTCAGAAGAAGATGCCTTGTCTCTGTGGAGGCTCATGTGTTTAACTCAGTAAGCCAAGGAGAGAGAGAGAGAGAGAGAGAGAGAGAGAGAGAGAGAGAGAGAGGGAGAGGGAGAGAGAGAGAGAGACAGACAGAGAGAGGGAGAGGGGGAATGCTGTGTCACACGGCTAAATGTGCTCGCCTGATTCACGCTGGAAGAACGCATGAGAAATCAGCAGCAGAAATCAGTTAGCTAAAGCTAATACACACAAACACACACACACACACACACACACACACACACACACACACACACAAATATAGCAGTCTATCTCTCTCACACATACAAACATACATTGTCTTCTTCTGACTGTTTTTCTCTCTTCTTCTCTATCTAACTGTCTCTCTCTCTCTCTCAAGGGCCTATGTCTGTTGCATGTGCAAGTACACACGCACGCACATACATGCATGCACGCACACACAAACACGCGCACACACACACACAGCTATTGCAGTTAAACCTGAAACACCACGTCTGAGAATGTTACAGAGGAATGACTGCAATTACAGCTCAATCACTCTTTGTGTGTGTGTGTGTGTGTGTGTGTGTGTGTGTTAGTGAGCAAGAGAGATAGGGTGAGTGTGTGTGAGTAAGTGAGTGAGTGAGTGTATGTGTGCGTTAGTGAACAAGAGAGAGAATGAGTGTGTGTCAGTAAGTAAGTGAGTGTGTGTGTTGCCATCTAAGCAATTGCGCTTTGTATCCTGGAACTGAACCAATCAGCTGTGTCTGTATCGCCATGCCAACCACAAAACAAAACCCACTCAGGCCAATGTGGAAAACACGCACACACGTGCACACACACACACACACACACACACACACACACACACACACACACACACACACACAGCAGGTCACATGACTGATCTAATAGGGAAAAGTGTAGAGATCTCACAGAAAAGTTCAGTGGAATTGTTCAGAATCAGATTCCTGATGCATCATTCGGTGTTACTTCTAATCGCTCATTAATCACTTGATCATGCGGAAGAATGAGGATCAGACTTTCTATTGTTTTGAATAAAAGCAGAAAATTTGGTGGAGACGTGAGCAGAAGGTTTCTATCCAAGCTCCATTTCCTTTCTTAAAATATTTATAAAAAACGAAAAAATATTACAAATACTTTTAAAAAGATGAAAATAAAAAATATGAATAATCTCTAGTTTATTAGTAATTACTGAAGTCTACGGAATATTTATTCAAACAAAACTGGAGTAAAATTCATTCATTCATTCATTGTCTGCCGCTTATCCGAACTACACTCGGGTCACGGGGAGCCTGTGCCTATCTCAGGCGTCATTGGGCATCAAGGCAGGATACACCCTGGACGGAGTGCCAACCCATCGCAGGGCACACACACACACTCTCATTCACTCACACAATCACACACTACGGACTATTTAGAGATGCCAATCAACCTACCATGCATGTCTTTGGACTGGGGGAGGAAACCGGAGCACCTGGAGGAAACCCCCGAGGCACGGGGAGAACATGCAAACTCCACACACACATGGCGGAGGCGGGAATCGAACCCCCAACCCTGGAGGTGTGAGGCAAACGTGCTAACAACTAAGCCACCGTGCCCCCCGGAGTAAAATTCAGACTTCATCTAATACAGCAGAGATATGCGGGGTCCAAGCACCTCTCACCAGCATCACCCCAGTGTCCAGCTTTCATCCAGATGTTAGGATGTTAAAGAGACCAGGTGTTCAGGTTCCATCACACTGTGTTCAATGCTAACTGTACAAAATGCTCAAAGCTGATTGGCTGACAGCAGCCATGGAGTTTTCAGAAACCAATTCACTAATAATATATTCACAGATATTTACAGCAAACACTCAACTGTTCAGTTTGATCAGGGCCCCTCCCCCCAGTGGATGACCACACCCCATAATGGTGTCTTATGAATCCACACAAGCAATCATCATGAATTAGAACTGTATGTTTAAAACAAGCTCCACCCACTAGGATTGACTGGGGCCATTAAAAAACACACTGAAGATCATGTAATTAAAAGTTTAATCAAATTTATTTCCTAAAAAAACACACCAACCAGTCAAATATTTTCAATAAGTTTTTAGGTATAATGACGAACACATTTGAGCGAGACACACTGATAAAATATTAATCACAATTGTTTTGTTTATTTGATTGTAAAACAAACAAAACGATAAAATTATAATAAAAGGGATACATGTGTGAAATGTATTCAAAACAAATAAGAAATAAACAATTAAAACAAACGCTTCAAAGATCATACGAGAAAATTTGTTAAATCTTCTTCTTCTTCTTTCGGCTTTTCCCTTCAGGGGTCGCCACAGCGAATCATCTCTCTCCACCTATCCCTATCTTCTGCATCCTCAACCCTTGCACCCACTAGCTTCATATCCTCATTAATTCCATACTAGCTTCATATCCTCATTAATTCCATGAGAAAATTTGTTAAATGATTAATTAAATAAAACGATAAAAGTATCTTGACCTTGACCTATCCATGCTAACTGTTAGCTACATTAGCATGTTTCGCTTTAGCACAACATAAGTTCGGTTAGTTTCTGTTTATTGACTTTTTATTAAAGAAAGAACATTAGCCTGGAAGCTGCAGTGTTAAACTAAAACCCCACTGAACGTCAGCATGTTGGAGAGTTCAGAACATCGCTTCTGTGCTAATGTTTCAGCTGACAATCCAGCGCCATTTTCTTGGCTGTTTAACCTTCAGGTGAAACACGACACACTGTGTGTATCTTCGCTCGACCCAACCGTCACAACTGTAACACTGTGTGAAACTAGCTGCCGTTAGCCTTGTGATAATCGCTCAGCCCTAACGTTCACTCAGTCATTCCTGGGATTCGTCCGAGCTAATCCTCTGAGGGAAACGATTTTTCCGAGCCGCACTCACACGACCTTGAGGTGAGCAGCGAGGTGGAACTAAAGTGTTTAAACCCACAAGCCATCTCACGCTAACAGACTGAACACAGTCAATATTTACACAGCGCTCATATGAACACCATTACACAAAAACAGTGCACTGAACTGACCGCCACCTTCATCTGACCTGCTGCACTTCATTTTCCTTTACACTTCATATCTACATTTCTGCTCAGCTCTAGTTTGTCCATGGCTATGTTCTGAACCTCAACCTACCTGTAGTGCACAACATTTAGCCCATTTTTCTACCGGGTAAGCGCTAATCAGCACAAACCTGCGTGTTACAGTTCATTTGTAAACTAGATTCATAAATTAAATAATACTGTAGTAAAATAAATATTAAAAATTACTCAGTCTTTCAAATTATTCTAGCAAGCTAGTTAACTGAGACATCTGCAGCAATCCAGCTATAAACACTTGCAGTGGTATACAGTTTAGAAACTGCTACGAGCTAGCATACAACTGTAATTTTAAAAATTCCATACACTAACAAGTTTTTATTTAGTGAGCTAGCTAAGTGATTAGCACTGCTGCTAAATGCTGCAATTAAATAACTTCTAAACAACTACAGTGGTTCTAGCTTGCTAGCTAAGGACTTCGCAGTTAAAAATATAATTAAATAACTATACCAAGATTTAGCAAGTGATCCTAGCTATGTGTTTAGTAGCTTCCTGAAAACGACATGCTAATATAACTCCATACTAAACAATGTTCACACTGTAAACAGTACTAGCTAACTTGGAAGATAGAAATGTTTAGCACCTTCCAAAACTCAATACCACTGTAAATAAATAATTATGAAATAAAATTACAAACTGATGATTAATAGACACCAGTATCTAAGTGTTATTAGCTAAGCTAGGTAAACAATTAGCAGCTTTTAACAGTATGTTACTGTAATTAGCAGATTTTTCAAGCTAGATAGCAAAGTGATTAGCAGCTGGGAAAACTACATGATGCTGTAATTAAAAAGCTTCTAAATAAGTCAAAATGTTTGTTGTGCCATTTTATCAATAGTGTTAGCGAGCTAGCTAGTTACAACTTTTACGAAGACAAGTATAACATTCTGACTTCATTTAATAAAGTGTTTAATTCAGAGTTTGTCAGAAGGTCAAAAAATAAATAAGGTTACTGATTGACTATGAGCTAGCTAACATGTAGCTACTGCAATAACGGCTTCTTCAGAGGAAGAGCTCTCCCAGCTTCTCCTGGCGCTTCACTAAAATTTATTTATCTATTTAGTATTTTATGTTGTTTTTTAATTGATAGTGTGATGGTAACTAGCAGGATAACCAGCTAGCTAATTAGTTATTTTTAAAAGCAATGCTAGATTAGCTTATTTACAAGACTTTGCTCAGTCACTATGACACTGTTTCTTCAGAAGAAATGAAAACTGGGCGTTTAAACCTCAGACAGGACGAAACTTTGATTAAAAAAAAAAAAAAAAAAAAAAAAAAAAAAAAAAAAAAAGCAACAAGAAAGAAAACTCTAAGGCTCTGTGATTAAAGCGCAGTGTGAGCAGTGATATGGAGAATCCGGACTCCCGAAAGGAAATGTCTCCACGCTATTAGCTGAAATGAGTGAAGTGGCCCGTGAAAGCACCGTCATTAGAGTTGATTTTCAACACGTGCACAGTCTGAGAGGAGAGATAAGCAACAGCCAGACAAAAGAACAAAGACGGAACAGGCGGAACCTCCCGAGAGCGCTGCAGCGTTCGTCCCTGTGGGGTCGTGCCGACACGCGGCATGATATTTTACACGGATATTTAACACAAGCTCCAAATTAAAGCCACCAGAAATTCCATTATTCATGTTGAGGAGCTAGATTAGCTACACAGCTAATTCCACTAAAGAAGCCATGACCTCTGTTTCTGTCAGTCCCAAGGAAGCAGGCGTGGCCTCTGGTCCTGTGTGTCACACTGTAGCTTAGATGTCTTTCAGCTATCATGAAGGAGGCATGGCCTATGCCTGCTAATAATAGGTAAGGGGGTGTGGCCTCTGGGTTCTGCCATTCCCAATAAAGGAGGCATGGCTAACTACTGTGCCTGTTATAGTGAAGGTGTGGCTACTGTCTGTCAATCATAGTGAAGGAGGCGGGGTCTCAGTTTCTGTGTCTGTCAATCATAAGGGGGGGTATCAGTTTCTGTAAATCAGAGAGAGGGAGGCGGGGTCTCAGTGTGTCAATCCTTTAGTGAAAACTATCGTACGCACACATGCACAGACCCACAAATGCACAGACCCACATGCACGCATAGACACGCAGACACACACAAATGCACAGATATGCACAGACACAAACGCATGCATGCATAGACACGCACAGACACACAGACACACGCACAGATGCACGCACAGACACGTACGCACAAACCCAGACACACACGCACGCACAAATGCACAGACACACACTCACAGATGCGCACACACACAAAACATATAAGAGCTCAGTTATTATTACAGCATACAGTGTAACGGTATAAAATAATTTACATCAACATTTTATTAATAAGGAAAATTATACAAGTAAAAACTTTTAACTGCAGGAGTGTGTGTGTATTTTGTGTGTGTGTGTGTGTGTGTAGGAAATAGACCAGACACACCTCTCGATTAAACACGCAGATGTTCAAACACACAAAGAGTGTTGTGTTCTCCGCCCAGCTCCACTCTCGGGTCACTAAAGGTCAAAGCATTTGCCCATCAACAGCTGAGGAGTGTGTTCAAGTCTGCAATTTTCTCCATACAGAACATTATCAAATGTTCTGTCCCAGATTCTCCCTTTACACTTAATAGTGTGCGTGTGTGTGTGCGCGCGCGCATGCTCAGGTGAGGGTGGTTAAGAGTTTTAAATGCATGCATTTGTACAAAAGATCCTTAACATCACCTTCTGTTTAAAAAAATCAAAAAAAGATTTTTTGAGATTAAGCATGCGTTTCTCCTCCCACTCTCTCAAACACACACACATTCAGACAGCTGTGGCCAAGCTAAAAGCCGACAAAGGAACAATTGTATCTGCTGAAAGCGTGTACGAGACGACTTTAATTCGTCAGAAATAAATTCAATTCTGTAATAAACAAAGTTCAGAAAAAGGCAGGAGAGACAAGTTCGCTCTTCACATGAGGAGAAACAGGAAATGTGGGCATGCACTATAACATGCACAATGCAACATGGATAAAAACATGCAACAGAGGCATGCAGGATAATCTGTAACCTGAGCACCATCTGCATGCAACAGGAATGTGGAATAAACATGCAGAGGAGCACGCGAAATGCAACATTAACACTAACCTCTAACATGAACATGCAACAATACAATGCAAGCATGCAACACAACCAACCCTAGTGACCTACACTAACACGAGTCAGGCGTGTAACCATTCTACAGCAGTCCGAAAACCTTAACACAGAATTTAATGATAAACATGTAACATTAAAGTAAACCTTTAATATCAGAAAAAAATGTTCAACATGTGACAATAATAACATGAAACAAAGCACAACGCAAGAGAACGACACATCACTGCTGCGAGAGGACGCGTCGCTGCAGAACAAGGATGCGACGATGCTGTCCAAAGACAATGACGCGCTAGACAAGAACACAGCGCTGCAAGGCTGCAGTCGGAGGATGCGACGCTGCTGTACAAGGACACAGCGCAAGGATTCAGTCTCCTGCATTTCCTCAGCAGCTGGTGAAGTTTCTGTATGGATTGAGTTTCTGTTCTTTCAGAAAAGAAGGCAAGATTTCAGTGCTAAGAGCAACGAAGGAAAAGAGAAAGTAAACACTAAAGCGTATGATTTTCCACTGCACTGTGGAAATAAGGCTTATATAACAGTTAAGGTCTCCAACAAATCATCATCTCAGACACGACCAGGCCTGCACCAATAACCACTCACTAAATCCACGCACAGAGTCGTCCAGCCCACAGCACCATCACCACACACCGTCACTCAGAGCTCCTGCTCCCGGGATTAACTCCGCCCCTCTGGGAATGTGGCGTGAGAACATCAGGGTTCTGAGGATCCTTCATTCGGCACGTCTCTGATCAGAAGACTGAGACGTCAGAAATCAGGAGAAACAGAGTAATAAAATGATTGTGTGGCTTTTACACACACACAGAAGAGAGAGAGAGAGAGAGAGAGAGAGAGAGAGAGAGAGAGAGAGAGAGATATGGAGAGGAGACATGTTGAGAATGTGACAGGATTTCAGCAGTGCAGTCATGTGTGTTAAAAGAGGAAACACTCCAGGAAGCTGCAGCAGCAGACAAATATAACTTACACCAGTACAAAGTGTCTCAGCTATACAACACACACTAACACCAACACCACCAAGAAAACAACAACAACAACATAAACAACATAAACAAGAACAACAACAAATACAGCATGCAGTGTTTCAAACCCTCCACGTGTCAGCTGAAGGTAAGACAAGGGGAAAACAACATTAGAAAACGATTCATAAAATACCGAGGAGTTTTTGGATTCTGAATAAAAAAGTTGAGTTTGATTCCAGCTGTACATCATGTGACCGCTGCAAGCAACAAGACTCTCATGCCATCTGTAGCCTGGCACTTGGGGGCGTGACCGGTCTACTGAGAATCAGGCTCCGCCCACAGCAGAGGGGTCTGAGTTTAACGTTACACAGACGCTGAAGTGCTTGTAATAAGTGACACAAAATGATTTCATTCTATTCATCACAAACACCTTCAGCTCCACACACACACACACCTCTAAACACACACACCTACACATCCACACACCCACACACCTCTAAGCACACACACACTTACATTTCTACACACATCCACACCCACACAGTTACCTCCACACACACACACACACACACACACCCCTACAACTCCACAGACCCACAAATCAACCACACACCTACACACCCACCCACGCCTGATTAGCTAACGAGCTTAACTAGCTAACTAACCACCTCCAGGTGAGCTGGTGTCCCGATATTCTGAACAGATTTTCCTGCAGCTGCCAGGAGGTTACAGCACATGATGCAAATCACCATGGCAACGTTAACATGGACCTTTCACACATCCTCCAATTCTTTAATGCTAACATATAAATCTCCGCCGCTAACGCTTCACTTCATGACTTATTGCATTTTTGAGCGCATAAATGAAGGTTCACACAGTTTCCCCATCATGAACACACAGGACACTACAGTGTGAAGTTAGTGATTAACAGCCGCACGCTAATCTAGCGAACACTCGGATGAGTTAAACTGAGCTCTGTTCCAGTAAATCCTCTCTGAACTGCAGCATCTGTACCTTTTTTTTTTTTTTTTATAGCTATCGCACTTTAGAGCGAATTCTGATAAGAAGTCTTTAATCAAACCCCACGGCCTTTTTGTCAGAGTTTGAAGGGAAAACTATGTGCTGCTAAATGCAGCAGAAAGAGTCTCAGAAAAAAACGAGAAAACCGACGAATCCATCCTGCCAAAGCCCACAGAATGTGGAATGTGTGGAATTGGGATTGAGCTCACAAAGCGAGAGAAAGAGACGGGGGGGGGGGAGAGAGAGAGAGAGAGAGAGAGAGAGAAAGAGACACACACAGAGAGACACACACAGAGAGACACACCGAGAGAGAGAGACACAGAGAGAGAGAAAGAGACAGACACAGAGGGAGAGAGAGAGAGGGAGAGACAGACAGAGAGAGAGAAAGTGAGTTTGACAGAAAAGCAATGAGAAAAGACTGGTCTTTCTCTCTGAAGGTCTTTCTCTCTCTCTCTCTGCTCATCTCTCTCTCTCTCTCCGTCCGTCTCTCCATCTGTGACAGAGAGAGATTACCAGTCTTTTCTCAATGCTTTTCTGTCAAACTCAATTTCTCCCTCTCTCTCTCTCTCCTCATCCCTCCCTCGGTCTGTCCTTTTCTCTCCGTCTCTCTCTCTGTCCCTGACTGATGGTATACTCCAGTATGTAAGACACATACAGTACAATAAACTTCTTTCACTTATCCGTTTCTGCAGCTCTGATTATTCCTTTAGCAGAGGTTTATCCAGAGGGAATTACAGAACACAGTCTGTTCCCACAGCTACAGGAAACGTTTGGCAAAATAATAAATACGTCTTGTTTATAAGGGAGTAAAAAATAATTTAGATATTTACGATTTAACTAAAAATTGATTTCTTCATCACTTCACATGGTACAATTTTTATGACGTCAGAATCTCAGTGGGCGGAGCCTCAGAGCCCCGGCTGATACCAGACTTCACGGAGGAATAAACTGATTTCAGTTCAAGATGGCGTCTCCTTAACCGTGATGAATTTTAGTTATTTGTTCTGTTACAGATGGAAGGATGAGGTTCGAGTGACTTGTAACTACAGATAAAACAAACAGCAGCAGATGAAAAGAAGAGTCACCACCTGCAGGTCTGGAGTCCCGTGCAATGACCAAAAAATCGTGACCAGAAAGAATTTTGTAAAATGTTTATAAAGATTTAAATAAATGAAAAGAGGATCAAAGTGGTTTCAATGTGGTTCAACTGTAACAAAGTTCTTTCCATGTGTTAAATCAGGAGGATTTACTAAAATGTCCTCAACGTTTTAGTTTCTGCTCTTTATTTAGCCTCACGGCAGAGTCACTAAACATCCCGCTGTAGTTTTCTGTTTGTTTACTGATTTCGGTTGGTCCACTGATTCAGAGTCTCAATGTTTTTGAGAAACTCACAGCAGCAGATGGAAAGAGAAGTTTGTCCCTTTTATTAGTTCTGCTCACCTGTAACTCAACAACGATTCAAAACATCTTCACACAAGCAATTTTTACAGATAGTCAAAATAAAACACAAGCTGAGATCGTGATTTTCTCTCATGGCCCGAACCATGTCAGATCTGGAAGAGGTTTAAATATTAGCCGTGTTAGCATGTCTCAGCTTAAGTCTGAAATTAGACGGACGTTTGGCGTTTGTTTCAATTCTCTTTTAATCCCAAAAATCAGAGCAGCAGCACAAAGGCAGACGTAAAGAAGCTACGACGAGATACTGATTCACGACTGACGCAGAGCTCATACTGTAACACACAGTCCAGTTTATTCTACTCACTTCCTTTTGTAACACACACACACAAACACATACATACACACAACCATCTGTTTTGTGTCCCGTCTTAAACCGTGAGCCAAGTGTTTCAGCATAAGCGCCTCTCTTCACTAACACACAAAGGCTGGTCTTTCACATGCTGAATGAGCTGACAGTGAGAGTGGCGAGGGGGCGGGGACAGCGATGCTTCATTCCAGCTGAGACGGACCATGACATCATCACAGCCTGACGTATAAACTGTTCTGAGTGAACGCTCGTTTCTCTCAGACCGCAGTCTGAATCTGTAATGTGGAGAGCGAAGCTAACTTCACAGACATTTCACAACAATACATGTAGCTAAAAACGGATAAAAACAATGATAGACACGATGAAGAATAAAACGCTGGTGCACATGTGCTGGTCCATGTGCTGGTGTAGAGAAATAATTCATAGAAACTCACCAGCCTGCCAACAGCATCAGAGCAAACATCACTAAACTATTTAGCTTAAGTAGACTGCAGCTCCTATTACACTCCTAACACACAGGAATTTTTAAATAATCTGCACAGGCCACGCCCACAAGTGATGACATCAGCAGTCACTATACGCTTTATGAAAGAAAAGCTAGAAAAGACACTAGAGACTTTCCTTTCAACTTCTAACCCTTCAGTCTGAACTATAGTAACATGTTTATTTTTGTGAAACGCCAGCTCTGTGTGTGTGTGTGTGTTTCCCTGCTGAAGGTCAAGTCCAGTTTATTTATAACGCCCAAAATCACAAGTACGTCCCAGTGAGCTGTAAAGACCTTAACGCCATGGTGCTAATGTTGCTAACATCTGGAAAATCTGAGGAAGCAGAAAGGGAAAAAAACAAAATAATAAAAATTAAATAGAAGTAATTGTTTGGCTTGTTGTTTTTTCAAGACTGAGAACAAGAATATTGAGGCGAAAGTTTGTTTATTACTAAGTAAAGGTTATCCCACAATACCGTTATAACCAAACAGAGCACAGGCCCTGCCCACACTGCTACTATATTCTTCTGGACATGACGGAAAATAAGGTATCTCAGGACACTAACCCCTACACCCTAAGCACTAAACACAAACCCTAAGCACTATACCCTATGCCCTAAACCCTACACCCCTCTCACTGGCTCTAGAATGTTTTTTCGGCTTTCATTAAATCCGAAATATCTTGGACGGGATGAATCCCCAACAAATCCTCACTCTAAACAAAAGTCTTTCAAAATTTTCCACTATTTCATCTTGCTGTGGAACACAACTGGTAACACTTTCACCATCTCCCAACATTCTAAACACAATAAATCCAAAACGTGTGTGAGAACAATGGAGGATTTACACAAAACCTAAACCTGATCATCGTCCTGCTTGAATCCACACATGCTGCTTGTTAAGGAAAACCTGCTGGAGCACACACTGTTAGCTTAGCCACCGAAGCCGCACTCGCCTGGAAATACTGGTTTAAAAGCCATGATAGGAGCAGAGCATGTTAAAGTGTGAAGCTGGAATCTGGAACATCCAGCTGGAGGTCAGACGTGATCTCACTCCGGCTTTAACATGTTCCTAATCGGATGAATTCATTAATTAGCTGATCTGCTTCAACATCATTCTCTTTATGTTCTTATTTTCTGTGTTTGATTGTCTAATCAATCAAACCACAGTTCCCGCCCACAATGCCACTGTAACCAAACCACAATTCCCACCCACAATGCCACTGTAACCAATCAAACCACAGTTCCCGCCCACATTGCCACTGTAACCAAACCACAATTCCCACCCACAATGCCACTGTAACCAATCAAACCACAGTTCCCGCCCACAATGCCACTAACAGAGCAAACCACAGTTCCCGCCCACAATGCCACAGTAACCGATCAAACCACAGTTCCCGCCCACAATGCCACTGTAACCGATCAAACCACAGTTCCAGCCCACAATGCCACTGTAACCGATCAAACCACAGTTCCCGCCCACAATGCCACTGTAACCGATCAAACCACAGTTCCCGCCCACAATGCCACTGTAACCAATCAAACCACAGTTCCCGCCCACAATGCCACTAACAGAGCAAAACACAGGTCCCGACCACAATGCCACTGTAACCAATCAAACCACAGTTCCCGCCCACAATGCCACTGTAACCGATCAAACCACAGTTCCCGTCCACAATGCCACTAACAGAGCAAAACACAGGTCCCGACCACAATGCCACTGTAACCAATCAAACCACAGTTCCCGCCCACAATGCCACTGTAACCGATCAAACCACAGTTCCCGCCCACAATGCCACTGTAACCGATCAAACCACAGTTCCCGCCCACAATGCCACTAACAGAGCAAAACACAGGTCCCGCCCACAATGCCACTGTAACCAATCAAACCACAGTTCCCGCCCACAATGCCACTGTAACCGATCAAACCACAGTTCCCGCCCACAATGCCACTGTAACCGATCAAACCACAGTTCCCGCCCACAATGCCACTGTAACCAAAACACAGTTCCCACCCACAATGCCACTGTAACCAAACCACAATTCCCACCCACAATGCCACTGTAACCAATCAAACCACAGTTCCCGCCCACAATGCCACTAACAGAGCATACCACAGTTCCCGCCCACAATGCCACTGTAACCGATCAAACCACAGTTCCCGCCCACAATGCCACTGTAACCGATCAAACCACAGTTCCAGCCCACAATGCCACTGTAACCGAACAAACCAGTTCCCGCCCACAATGCCACTGTAACCAATCAAACCACAGTTCCCGCCCACAATGCCACTGTAACCGATCAAACCACAGTTCCCGCCCACAATGCCACTAACAGAGCAAACCACAGTTCCCGCCCACAATGCCACTGTAACCGATCAAACCACAGTTCCCGCCCACAATGCCACTGTAACCGATCAAACCAGTTCCCGCCCACAATGCCACTGTAACCGATCAAACCACAGTTCCCGCCCACAATGCCACTGTAACCGATCAAACCACAGTTCCCGCCCACAATGCCACTAACAGAGCAAAACACAGGTCCCGACCACAATGCCACTGTAACCAATCAAACCACAGTTCCCGCCCACAATGCCACTGTAACCGATCAAACCACAGTTCCCGCCCACAATGCCACTGTAACCGATCAAACCAGTTCCCGCCCACAATGCCACTGTAACCGATCAAACCACAGTTCCCACCCACAATGCCACTGTAACCGATCAAACCACAGTTCCCGCCCACAATGCCACTGTAACCGATCAAACCACAGTTCCAGCCCACAATGCCACTAACAGAGCAAAACACAGGTCCCGACCACAATGCCACTGTAACCAATCAAACCACAGTTCCCACCCACAATGCCACTGTAACCGATCAAACCAGTTCCCGCCCACAATGCCACTGTAACCGATCAAACCACAGTTCCCGCCCACAATGCCACTGTAACCGATCAAACCACAGTTCCCGCCCACAATGCCACTGTAACCGATCAAACCACAGTTCCCGCTCACAATGCCACTAACAGAGAAAAACACAGTTCCCGCCCACAATGCCACTGTAACCAATCAAACCAGTTCCCGCCCACAATGCCACTGTAACCGATCAAACCACAGTTCCCACCCACAATGCCACTGTAACCGATCAAACCACAGTTCCCACCCACAATGCCACTGCAACCAATCAAACCACAGTTCCCACCCACAATGCCACTGTAACCAAACCACAGTTCCCGCCCACAACGCCACTGTAACCCATCAAACCACAGTTCCCGCCCACAATGCCACTGTAACCAGTCAAACCACAGTTCCCGCCCACAATTATTAAACAAAGACCTCAGCTATTCTCCTGAAAGATGTCCATTATGTTCCCGTGTCCAAATTTCAAAGTAAAATGTCTTCAGGATGTTTTCACCGATAGAGACTTCAAAACTCCTCTGTAAATCCATCTGAAGAAGAACGTCTGCCAAAAGTCAGCTAGGTAAATGTCTTGTCACAGTAATAAACAATAAATCAGAGCACAGACCCCGCCCACAATGCTGCTGTAGCCAATCAGAACTCAGATTAAAGAAAAACAATTCAAAGACTCCTTTTATGTTCTTATGTCTAAAAGTTAATGAGTAACACCACGTGTAGCTAAACACGCCAACTACAGAAGAACAAGAGAACAGTCTAAGAATATCACACACACACACACACACACACACACAGACAGAGAGAAAGAGAGAGCAGTGGTTATGTTTGGATCTGAGCCGTTACATCTCTGGCATGGTTAGAATAGTTTCAGCAGCACCAGCAGGCCGTTAGATCAGCGAGCTGCTCATTCACACAGAAACATGTTCCTGAGGTTCTCATGAGTCCAAACTAGAACCTGGTCAACATTCACAGACCTGCGGACCTCTTATTTCTGCCAGTTTTGCAAAAACAAAAAAACCTTATAAATTGAGCTGATTAAACAATGTTATGGAGCTTAAGTCTTTGGTATGACTATCAGGAACCCTCAGGAACCCCCGGGGGATCTACATTTCTACCTGAGCAGGCAGGTCAGCATTCTTCACTCTTACCTGCTCAGGTGTGTCAAAGAACATAAGAGACTCACTGGGGGTCTTTGATGAAATTCCTCTGGAAATATGTCATTAGAGGAGCAGCACTGTGCTGGAACACTAACCCTCTAAACTTCTCTTGTGTTTTGTTTCCTGAAGTCCACAAACTTTTTTTTCTAAGAGAAGTGAAGAGCCCCAGTGGAGCCTGTTCAACTGTTTAGTTAAATGAGGTCAGTAAAAACATCTTACCTGATAGATGATTGTGGCTGAAAGTGGAATCCTTTCCTCCAGACACGCCAGCATTCCCCTTTTTTTTCCTCTTCTTTCTCTTCACTGGGTTTGTTGGGAATTACAGCCCGCACAATCCCGCATTGTTTCCTTTCCTCTGCTTTGAAGTTAACAAACGCGCCGCAGTAAAAGTTTCAGCACAAACGAGACTGATGTTGAAGATGATATCCTCAAGATCGCGACTTGCCTTCTGGCTTAAAACAGGACGGAAATGTACAAACAGAAAGAGAGGGAAACAGAGAGAGAAAAAGAGACAGAAAGAGAAAGAGAGAGAGAGAGAGCACTCACTCCACGCTACATTAAGACTCTCCACTGCTCTAAATGACTCCATATGGAGCAGAGAGCCGACTCGCCTCATGCGCCCTCTAGCGGCCAAAGCCCTCTACTGCACATGAAATCCCCAAAAAACGTTTTGTCTATTTATTTATTCAAGTTAAATAAAAGAATAATAAAACCATCTGAAATATGGACTCTCGTAACATTTAGGCACCAAATCGTTACTCCAAATGTGTTCTGTACGCATCAGGTCAGCTTTAGGGGATCAAGACGTCACTTCCGGCCCAAATTTCACCACCGGATGTCCCATCAGCCTATAAACCATCGATATAAGTCTATCTGTGGCATTCTTTTATAATGTATTTATATATATATATATATAATATATATATATATATATAGATATATATATACATATATATATATATATATATATATATATATATATTGTATAATATTTATTTATTTATTCTTTTAATTTTTCACTCTAACTGTTTTTCAGGATTATATATATATATACTTGTATTTTATTGCAATTCAAATGGCTTTGTTGATGAAATGTTTGGTTTAAAAAGTCTGGAACTGGACACCAGAATAAAGACAATATCTGGTGCCTTTCATGTGAAACTTTCACACTAACCTACAAAATTATAAGAACTCAATTTATCAATCAGTACCAATTATCAATTTTCATGAATATGATTTTTGTGTGTAAATGATGAAATGGTTGAAGTAAACCTTTAATCCATGATAAAGTTTTAACTGGTTTGTTTATAAGAGCTGTTTTCTTCTATATGTTACTTGGCAGGCTATTTATTGCTTTATTATAAGAATGAAAACTTTAGAAGACTTTCTGTAAACGTTAATCATCGTTACATGTCTGTATTCCTTCCAGGTGACTCAGTGAACGCACTACAGGTGTGTGTTTGTATTCTACTGACATCTAGTGGCCAACTGATGCAGCACAGCTTACTCCTCTCTCACTCTCAGACTTTGACTACGAAGTATTGTATATTTATATGTACTGTTCAACGTGTAACACTTTCAGTTGGATTTGCTATAATATATATATATATATATGCACTGTATATATATAATTTATATATATATATAATATATATATATATATGCACTGTATAATTAAGATGACAGAAAATGTACAGTAAAGATTCTGATATTAAAATTAATTTTCCTTTTGTTCTTGCATTTAACTACTACATTAATGCAGAAAAAATTCGACTCCCAATGTTCACCTAAATGACTCTTCACTAATTCACCTCTGTTTAAAGCTGTTTATAAAGCTCCAGTCAAATACTGTGAGAGAGAAATTATTGTTATTTTCTGTGTACTTTGATTGTTTTCTGTTCACTCTGTAGTGCATGAAGTGTGGACCCTTGGACCCTCAGTACATTTTATAATGCTTTATTTTAAAAAAAAATTCCATTAATGATCTGCAAATTTTTATCACTTCCTTCTGTGACTTTCCCTAAAGTGTGTACTTCTAACACAGGAACGAGATTCAAGGAACATATAAGTCATATAAATTTGTACAACATCAGCTCTCTCTCCAGCTTGTTACAAATTAAAATAAGGCACTAATCAGTGTTGAAATGGTGTATGTGGTTTATATGTAACGCTCTCAGCTTCATACAAGTTCTGTGTTTTAATAGTGTGTGAAGACAGCAGAATTTTCCGGAAGCATTAGGTGTAGCACTGCGTCTCCTCAGAGCGAGCGTGTATGAGCTCCTGTCAGCTCGATAATGCTGAATTATTAATCTGTTAACAGCTCTCTCTGATGCTCACTAAAGATTTTACACACTGAACCTCATTACACTCACATTGTAGACATTTAATAAAACTGAAGGTTCTACTTTTCTCCCCTAAATAGCAGGAAAACTCTTTGTTATAGGGTTCTACATGGAGGCTGAAGACTTGTTAAGGATTCCAAATAAAATAAAATTCTTTGTTTGTTTGTCTTTCTTGCCCTAAGGGTGTATAAATCTACCATCTCAGATGCCTAAAGGACTTTAAACTGCCCTGAAAGATGCTAAAGACGTTCTACACCTGCACCATTGAGAGCATCCTGTCGGGAAGCATCACAGTCTGGTTTGGAAACAGCACCAAGCAAGACAGGCAAGCTCTCCAGAGGGTGGTGCGATCAGCCGAGTGTACCATCCGCACCAAACTCCCTGACCTGGAGACAATATACAGCAAGCAGTGCTGGACCAAAGCCAGGAAGATAATGAAGGACCTCAACCATCCAAACAACGGACTTTTCTCTCTGTTGCAGTCAGGGAAACGTTTCCGCTCCTTGAAGGCAAACACAGAATGAAGAGGAGCTTCTTCCTGCAGGCCATTTGGGCCCTCAACCAGAACACATAGAACCTGGACTTTTTCTGGACTTCCATAAAATACTACCTCAGCAGACTGTTGCACGCACAGTAACTGCACTACACTGCACAGTTTGTTCTCACTAAACCATTTATATGTACTCTGTTTTTGCACCGCCACTTTACTGAAATTGTCACTCTACTCTGACATTCCTGCTACACCCAGGTATATATATCTACATGTTATATATATCTACATATATAAAAGATATAAAAGGATATAAATAAAATAAAGATTTAAGGAGATATAAATATAAAAAACTACAAAGAAACAAATATGATAAAAATGTGAAAAACCAATAAGTTATGCATATATATATATATATATATATATATATATATATATATATTGGTTTTTCACATTTTTTATCATATTTGTTTCTTTCAAATATTTTTTATATTTTGTAGTGTTTTATATTTATATCTCCTTAAATCTTTATTTTATTTATATCCTTTTTTAAGTTCCTCTCTTGTAACAAGGACAACCGAAAAAAAAAAGCATTTCACTACACGTCATACTGTGTATGATTTTGTATGTGATAAATAAAATTTGAATTAGAAATTTTGATTTAAGCATTTAATGGTACAACACTATTTATATAGTAGCATGATAAACCTGTTTTAATGAATAAATGTATTATCAAAAATATATATATAATCAAAAATAATTAATTAGAGTTAAATCGTTGTGTCTTAATGTCTTTGTGGCCTAAACAAACTAATCTGTGATAAATGACTAATCACGATCACGTGCTTACATTTAGCCACGCCCACAAAATCCCTTAGTAGACGGAAAAGAGCACCTCCTAGGCACATCAGCTAGCAGAGACACACGCTAACTCCTCCTACTTTTAAAGGGTGCCATTACTTTTGTCCTGATTAACCTGAGAATGTTATTAGTCTTAATTTACAAATTTGTTTGCCGTAACTAAGGTTAAGATAAGCAGACAGGATCCAGGCTTCCTCAAAGGGAGATCCCTGAGCACCAAGAAGTGTGTTAGTGTTAGTGTTAGTGTGTGTGTGTGTGTGGTGGGGAAAAGCCTTCTGATCAGCATTCAGACCGTGTACACACTGCATCAAGAATATCTCTCTCTCTCTCTCTCTCTCTCTCTCTCTCTCTCTCTCTCTCTCTCTCTCTCTCTCTCTCTCTCCCTCCCTTCCTCCCTCTCCCTCCCTCTCTCTCCCTCCCTCTATCTCCCTTTCTCTCTTTCTCTGCATCACTCCATTGAATCCAACGCTAAAAGGAAAACATCAAGCGTCACAGACCTGCAGATAACAGGTACAGATTTTATCTCACTTTAATTCAGTTCATTTATTCAACAAGTTAGCAAACACTCACACACACACAGACAGTGCTTTCTGTTTTGCTATATACTGAACATCTAGCTTTTTACAATATAAGATAAAACTGAATGTGGCTAGTGTGTGTGTGAATATTTGCATGTGTGTGGGGGGGTGCAGATGGGTGTTAGGTGTGTGTGTAAGACAGTAACTGAAATACAGCATTAACTCTAACCCCACCCCTCACTCAACCTCCACATCTCATTCTTCACTCTAACCCCACCAAATGATTAACACTGATTATCTCCTCATCATGGCACCTGTTAGTGGGCGGGATATATTAGGCAGAAAGTGAACATTTTGTCCTCAAAGTTGATGCGTTAGAAGCAGGAAAAATGGGTAAGCGTAAGGATTTGAGTGAGTTTGACAAGGGCCAAATTGTGGTGGCTAGACGACTGGATCAGCGCATCTCCAAAACTGCAGTTCTTGTGGGGTGTTCCCGGTCTGCAGTTGTCAGTATCTATCAAAAGTGGTCCAAGGAAGGAACAGTGGTGAACCGGCGACAGGGTCATGAGTGGCCAAGGCTCACTTATGCACATGGGAGGCGAAGGCTGGCCCGTGTGATCCAATCCAACAGACGAGCTACTGTTGCTCAAATTGCTGAAGAAGTTAATGCTGGTTCTGATTGAAAGGTGTCAGAATACACAGTGCATCACAGTTTGTTTTGCGTATGGGGCTGCATAGACGCAGACCAGTCAGGGTGCCCACGCTGACCCCTGTGCACTGCCGAAAGCACCAACAATGGGCACGGGAGCATCAGAACTGGACCACGGAGCAATGGAAGAAGGTGGCCTGATCTGATGAATCACATTTTCTTTTACATCACGTGGATGTCTGGGTGCGTGTGCATCGCTTACCTGGGGAAACACATGGCACCAGGATGCACTATGGGAAGAAGGCGAGCCGGCGGAGGCAGTGTCATGCTTTGAGCAATGTTCTGCTGGGAAACCTTGGGTCCTGCCATCCATGTGGATGTTACTTTGACACGTACCATTTACCTAAGCATTGTTGCAGACCATGTACACCCTTTCATGGAAACGGTATTCCCTGATGGCTGTGGCCTCTTTCAGCAGGACAATGCTCCGTGCCACAAAGCAAAAATGGTTCAGGAATGGTTTGCTGAGCACAACAACGAGTTTGAGGTGTTGACTTGGCCTCCAAATTCCCCAGATATCAATCCAATCGAGTATCTGTGGGATGTGCTGGACAAACAAGTCAACGTACAGGACTTAAGGGATCTGCAGCTAACATCTTGGTGCCAGATACAACAGCACACCTTCAAGGATCTAGTGGAGTCCATGCCTCGATGGGTCAGGGCTTTTTTGGCAGCAAAACGGGGACCAACACAACAATAGGCAGGTGGTCAAAATGTTATGGTTGATCGGTGTACATTACATGCATTACTGTATATTTTATACATTAACTCCACCCCCCTGTCCTCACAGTAGCCCAACCTCAATTCCACCACATCCCTCAGTCTAACCCTGGCTCACTCTAACTCCACCCCTCACTCTAACTGACTCCTCCTCTCACCCTAACCCCACCCAGCACATCTCCACCAATTACACTAACCACTATTTAGCTAAATCAGTTATCTTATTACTTTTTGAGAGCTTTAGCACAGGGTTTGCAGAGAAATTAACGTTATTATGCTTCACCAACATGCAGATTAGAAGCTTACAGAATTCAGTTACAGAATATTTTATTTAATAGTCTTGTAACCTTTTAATGAGCCACTGTTAGCCTAGATTGAGTTTTAGTTCCTTTAAATTAAACATGTTTTCCTCCAGGACGATGGGGATAGCGCCTGTCCTGTCTCACACACACACGCACACACACACACACACAGTTGGCATTTACATCTCCTATGTGATTCAGTTTGGATTACAAAATCAACGATTTCGTGATGTAAAACTTTTAAATTAAAGCACTGTTCAGAAGTTGACTGAGAGGTACACACATGGGGTCGGGGTTAGAGGTGTGTCTCAGATACGCTGGAGTCTGAGCTTACAGTTAAGCGCGTGGTTAGTGTGAAAAGTTCGAGTGAGGAGCAGAGTAAAGTCCAGCGCCACCATCTGAGAGTTTGAGTAACTACAACACACACATACTGTGTATTGCCATTCAAGGACAATATAACACACATAACACAACTCGGTTCGTTCAGTACCAATAATCGTCCATCAACTGAGAATGATTTTCATTTGTCCAGGCCCACAAAACACTATAAAAGGCATAGAAAAACATTTTAAAAACAACAAAATAAATGCTGAAGAAGTCAGTGAGCATGAATTTAATATATGCTCTTTGGACGAATTAATTACTGCACAACATCTCCATCTCTGAAACGATTAAATCACACTGCGAGTGATGAACTGATCTAAATGTTTCCTTTCACATCCACTTCATGAAAAGTGGAACATCAGGTGAGCCTTGTGCTTGTATTGTGTTGTGCTTGTATTGTGTTGTGTTGTACTTGTATTGTGTTGTGTTGTGACGTGTGGTCCAGACAGTACGCTGCTCTTCTCTTTCTTCCGGGCCAGACAATGTTAGCAGGGTTTTTAACCTCGCCATCTGGAGGAAGCACTTCCTGTGGAAAACTCATTTATTATCGTCTTAGAGCCTGTGATTTGTGCATCATCATCACAACGTTTTCAGAACAAATCGATCAGAAAGAGGCACTCGAGATGCTTCTGCAGCGGTTCTCATCCGTCAGGAGAAAAGCAGCACTCACGCAACATTTACTAATCTACTGCAACATTTCAACTGCTCAACTCACATGATTTCCCTCATAATGAGTTCTCAGACAATCAGATAGATCATACTCCTATAACATGCGTTCATCATCAACAGACAACAGGACAGAGAGACAGAGAGAGACAGACAGAAGGAGTGAAAGAGAGAGACAGGCAGATAGAGGGAGACAGAGAAGCAGACAGACAGGCAGATTGAGAGAGAGAGACAGACAGAGAGAGAGACAGACAGAAAGACAGACAGACAGAGAGAGAGAGGCAGACAGACAGATAGAGAGAGAGACAGACAGACAGACAGAGAGAGAAGCACACAGACAGGCAGATAGAGACAGAAAGACAAACACAGACAGACAGAGCGAGCAAAATAGAGAGGCAGACAGAGAGAGACAGACAGACAAACAGACAGCTCAATGCTGTGTAGTGAGTTGGATGGTGTTTGGGATTAGTGAGTACTGGATTAACACACACTATATAATAATCTGTATATAATAATGGTCTCACCCTGGATCAGACCATTCAGCTCCAGGATTCTTGTACAGTCTCTCTCTCTCTCTCTCTCTCTCTCTCTCACACACACACACTCCGCAGTGTGAATACTGATTGAACATTTATCAGGGTTAGATGAAAACCCATAATGCATAAAAGCACACTAACACTCAGGGCGAGTACACAGTCCTGCAACCATCACACACACACACACACACACACGCACACACACACACACACACACACACACACACACAATCCGGTTTACGTTTATATTGAAATCCAAATATCCACTGGCAATAAGACTATAAAAACACTTGTTATACATGCATAATACTTGTAATAACATGTCAATAACACTTGTACAAACCTCATAATAACACCTGTAATAACCTGAGCTATAATAATGCCCGTGATCAGCAGGAATATTCACCTTAATAATATACATTACAATAATATTAATAATAATATATGTTAATATGCAGTTTTCTATAGAGAAGACATTGTTTTTGAGAATACAATTTTACACACACACACACAAACACACACAGAAGGAGAGAGAGAGAGAGAGAGAGAGAGAGAGAGAGAGAGAGAGAGAGAAGGAGAAAGAGAGAGACTAAATAATGCCGCACCTAAAGTAATAGATAGATAGATAGATAGATAGATAGATAGATAGATAGATAGATAGATAGATAGATAGATAGATAGATAGATAGATAGATAGATAGATAGATATTCTGGTATTTTTTAATAAAGTCAGCATTGTTAACACACACAGTCTCCTCCCACTGCCCCCTACCCGCATCTCCCATCTGTCATCCCTCTATCCCCCCCCCCTCCCTCGCTCCACACACACACAGAGAGAGAGAGAGAGCCACTCCCTCACTCAGGGTTTGGCAGGGGCGGGGGAGAGCTGAGTGTGGATGGAGGGATACACATTACCACTGAGAGAGTGATGTTGTGTACTAATCCTCCTGTTTTCCTTGTTTGAGTCGAGTCCTGCACCGTGTGTGTGTGATGTGTGTGTGTGATGTGTGTGTGTGATGTGTGATATTTCCACCTCTCCCTGGAGCTATTTTAGGAAATATTTGAGATTTCGGTGCTGAGTGAGCGTAATGTACGGTAAGAAAAAGTTGTTTATTTGTATATTTGTGTGTGTGTGTGTGTGTGTGTGTGTGTGTGTTGGTTAGGGAGTGAGTGATCTCGGGTGCTGCTGTATCACTCGTGCTAATGCAAAGTTGATCAAATATTAACGACCAGCAGTAGCTCGCTGAAGTGCTGATGGGAAAAATTTCTGAAAGAAGAAAAATATATTTAAATATTTTTCTATGATGTATTTTATCCATTTAAAATATGATGCAGCTCCAGTTTCTGCTCTGACGCTAAAGATTTTTATTTTTAGAAAGAATCAATGAGGTTCCTCTGGTTACTCTGCAATAGGTTTTGTTATACAACACACACACTTTCCACTCAGCCGTGGGTGTATTGTGTGTGTGAATTTTATTTGATGTGTGTGAATTTTATTTGATTCACTACAGATTATGACTCTGAATCAAATTCTGATTTTGATTCAGTTAATGATGTGTGTTGTTATTTTCCTTTAACAGCGTGTCTCTCAGTGTGGTTTATTCCTCTTACACATCATTTTTTTATTTAGTAAAGAATCATACATCATACTTTTTATCCATTTATAGTTACATTTAATGCTGTTTAAAGATCATTTAAAATTTAAAATGTATTTATTCTACTGGAGACTCCTTCACCACATCATACACACACACACACACACACACACACACACACAGATACACAGCGCTGATAATGGAGACTCCTTCACCACATCATACACAAATGTCTCCTTACAGACAACCTGAAAAATTCATACCATATCCCTGTGAATGAGCTGTTGCTATGGAAACGATAAGGTATCAGAGTGAGTGCATTAATATAAACCTGCGCTACAGTCAGAGCTGCTGTTAGAGAGAATTAATCAACACCTGATCCACCAATCAGAGTCCAGAACTCAGTAGTGTGTGTAAAATGCTTTGTTCATGTTACTGATTTTTTTTTTTTATAAAGAATCACGATATTCAGAATCCTCCCTTTTAGACCTGAAGACATTTATTTAGTTGTTTGAGAGTGTGAGAATGTAAGAACCTCTAGCTGAGGTGACTCCTCGTTATAAACTGCTGATTGTAAGAAGCTTGCTGAAAATAAGCCGAGTCAGAACAAAAGGAATTTCAACAGTACATTTTCTCCCAGAGGTACAAAGTGATCCATGTTTACTGTAGATGAGTTTAGAAGAGAAATCTGAGATCATGTTCCTGAACCTGTGCTCAATTTGGTTCCTCGTCTTGCATGTGGGCGGGGCTATAAACAGTGCAGATCACTGATTGGTCAAAGACTGTGGTCACAGAATCGTCGTGATTAACATTTTTCGGATTTTCGGCTGTCTCTAAGAGTCTCTAGGAATCACAGTTTATCATTTCAGATTCACTTTCAGTTATTTTCTCACAGAGAGCTATTTGGTTGTTTTTTTTTTGTTGTTTGTTTTCAGATATGAAGCTCACGAGACAATCAATGGCCACGTTCATGACGTTAACATCAACATTAACATGAACATCAATTCCGGCTTAAGCCACGACCATTTCGTGTCTAAATCCAAATACAGATTGTGTAATCACGTTACAGCTCGAGTTACACGCACTAAACGTGAATAGCTTTATAAACGCTCAGTAACATTAAACTCTTACAGCCTTCTAATGGCTTAGAAAGTGAACATCACCACCTGCACCTTTTAGATGGAGGTCATGGTACAGTCGGAGTCTTCATTCTCCAAGTGATTTTCCGCTATATTCACTGATTTACTGCCCACTGAGCAGCTCGTTCACTTCACCATTAAACAGCAGGTTTATAGCAATCTGTTTAGAGAAAGGCTTGTGGAAGGAAGAGAAGAGAAGAGAAGAGAAAGAGAAGAGAAGAGAAGAGAAGAGAAGAGAAGAGAAGAGAAGAGAAGAGAAGAGAAGAGAAGAGAAGAGAAGAGAAGAGACGGGAATAGAAGAGAAGAGAAGAGAAGAGAAGAGAAGAGAAGAGAAGAGAAGAGAAGAGAAGAGAAGACACAAGACGAGAAGAGAGACGAGACAAGACGAGAAGAGAAGAGAAAAGAGGAGAAGAGACAAGAAGAGAAGACAAGATGAGAAGAGAAGAGGCGAGACAAAATGAGAAGAGAAGACACAAGATGAGAAGAGAAGAGGCGAGACGAGACGAGAAGAGCAGAGACAAGAAGAGAAGACAAGACGAGAAGAGGCGAGACGAGACGAGAAGAGAAGAGGAGAGGTGTAGCATTTACTCCTGTTTCACATCTCACACTAAATGCTAGATATGATTATTTATTTGTTTGTTTGTTTATTTAATCTAAATAAGCTGTTATGGAGGTACAGATGAGCTGTATTAATAAATATAACATGTCACATCTAATTTACTGCCCACTGAGCAGCTCGTTCACTTCACCATTAAAAAGCAGGTCTATAGCAATCTGTTTAGAGAAAGGCTTGTAGGAGGAAGAGAAGAGAAGAGAAGACGAGAAGAGAGACGAGACAAGACGAGAAGAGAAGAGAAAAGAGGAGAAGAGACAAGAAGAGAAGACAAGATGAGAAGAGAAGAGGCGAGAAGAGAAGAGAATAGAAGAGGCGAGAAGAGAAGACAAGACGAGAAGAGAAGAGAAGAGAAGAGAAGAGAAGAGAAGAGAAGAGAAGAGAAGAGAAGAGAAGACGAGATGAGACGAGAAGCATTTACTCCTGTTTCAAGTCTCACACTAAATGCTAGATATGATTATTTATTTGTTTGTTTATATAATCTAAATAAGCTGTTATGGAGGTACAGATGAGCTGTATTAATAAATATAACATGTCACATCTAATTTACTGCCCACTGAGGAGCTCGTTCACTTCACCATTCAAAAGCAGGTCTATAGAAATCTGTTTAGAGAAAGGCTTGTAGGAGGAAGAGAAGAGAAGAGAAGACAGAAGACGAGAAGAGAGACGAGACAAGACGAGAAGAGAAGAGAAAAGAGGAGAAGAGACAAGAAGAGAAGACAAGATGAGAAGAGAAGAGGCGAGAAGAGAAGAGAATAGAAGAGGCGAGAAGAGAAGACAAGACGAGAAGAGAAGAGAAGAGAAGAGAAGAGAAGAGAAGAGAAGAGAAGAGAAGAGAAGACGAGATGAGACGAGAAGCATTTACTCCTGTTTCAAGTCTCACACTAAATGCTAGATATGATTATTTATTTGTTTGTTTATATAATCTAAATAAACTGTTATGGAGGTACAGTGCCTTAATAGATGAATTGTATTAATAAATATAACAGGTCACATCTAATAAAAAATACATTTATAATATCTTACCAAAGGCAAAAAAAACAGTATTTATAGCACTTTAAAAATAAAAGCAATAAATATTTCTGAGATCTGATTGTTTTAATATTAATGGGAAAATACTAAAATAGCTTTTAACTTTAGTTTTTAACTCCATTATTTTAAGATTATTAGTAGAAGTAGTAGATCACTTTCCCCAAATTCAGAACAGAATTCAGGTCAGAAAAACCTCAGGTTTTTAAAAATGAAATTTCATTTTCTGTTAAAGGGGAAACTGAGACTTGGGCTGATAGAAACATCTGCACCTTTAGTTCCTAACGCCGTCAGTTCATGAGTTAATCATCACTGCGACCATTAAAATGTGCAAATAATTCAGAAATAATTCAGGAATAATTCAAAAATAATTTAAAAAATAATTCAGGAATAATTTAAAAATAATGTAGAAATGATTTAGAAATCATTCAGGAATAATTTAGAATTTAGAAACAATTAAAAAATAATTTGGAAATCATTTTAAAATAGCTCAGGAATAATTAAAAAATAATTTAGAAATAATTTAAAAATAAATCAGGAATAAATAAATAAATAAACTATTTATAAATAATTCAGGAATAATTTAAAAAATAATTGAGAAATAATTCTGGAATAATTCAGAAATACTCCATCTGTAAATTCTGCGGTTAATCCTTGCATCTTATTCTGTTTAATTCTTACCCCTATCCCAACACCGCTATTCTACTCTCTGACTCATCTTTCACTCTTCCCACAATCCATTTTCTATTCAAATATTCCGGTTCCTATTGCATCATTACCTGTTTAAACATACCTGTTCCACCAATCCAAACATTCCAGCTCATTTTTCAGGATATTACAATCTCTTAATAAAGTCTTTACAATAAAGTCTTTCCTATTTTTTCTCTACTCCGATGTTCATTCGTAGTGTTGTGTTACTGCTCTATGTGAACTTTTTTTTCCCTCACAAGTACATTTTTGCAGAATTAGTTATTCCAATATTCCCAGTTTCGTATATCAAATATTTTCCTGTTCCCTGGAATGTCCAGGATTTCAAGTCGTATCCCTGCTCTCCCCAATCTTACAACTATTCTACTATACTATTCCAAAAATCTGCCTTCCTGTTCATGTCTCCTCTACACATTACGTATTTCTATTCCGATTATGTTCCACAGGCTTTCAGAACATTCTGGAGGAAGAAACGGAATGTATTCCTGCTGATCCTGAGTCTGTTCATCCTGACTGCAACTTTATGTGTCTGCTGCTGTGGAATGAGAACAGAGCCAGAATCAATAACAATAAGTTACAGCTAGCAAATTGTGTCAGTGTGTGTGTGTGTGTGTGTGTGTGTGCGTCACTGAGTCAGTATACACAAGTGAGCTCTGGCCAAGTAACAGTCTCTATTCTGGTTAATGGACCTCATTTTTTTTTTTTTTTATCCATCCCATTGTGTGTGTGTGTGTGTGTGTGGTGTGTGTGTGTGTGTGTGTGTGTGTGAGTCATTGCCTAGTGATTTCAGACCATTTTACATTAAATTGTCAGGCGCTATATCATTTCCAGGCTTTTACACTATTAAACACACAACCGATTTGGTTCAGCCTCATAAAAAGCCTGGAGGCGGAGTTACAGATCTGTTAGAAATGATTGAGGCGTTTTATAGAATTTGATTCATTTGACTCATGGTTATTAAATCGATAAATAAATCATAACTTTAATGAAGCCAAACGACACCTGCTAAGACCAGCGCATGAACAGAGCTAGCTGTAATGATCACATTAATCACTGCTTTAATTTAACACAACAGATCCACCCTCATTATTCAGCACACAGAGAACAGAACAGCACTTGATGCAGCGCATCTCTTATTTAACATTTCAGTCTCTTTTTCTATCATGATCCAGCAGTTACCCATGCACACACACATGTATGAAGTCATGAGACTCTAAATCAAGGTCATGCTATTGAAAAAAATCTCTGTGTGTGTGTGCGTGTGAGTGTAGTAGTAAGCTGTTAATTTGATAAGCTCTGTCTCCACTGTGTGAAGGAGAAGCTGAACCAGCGCTCATCTGATACACAGACAAACGTTAACATCATTCATCATTTTATCAAGAAAATATTCACAGCTGCAGATAAATACAAGTCTCTGTTCAAGAATAAGATTAAGATGTGTTTCTTTCACTGTCCCTCTGTAGATAAAGCATTTTTGTGCTATTAATTAAAAGAGTGACAAAAGTGTTTAATATAATAAATATTTAATACAAATATTCATAAATTCTTTTAAAGTATTTATAAATAGCAAAGAAAAAATTTAATATAAGTATTGAATATCGCAGTCGAATGAGATTCCACTGTGTGTGTGTGTGTGTGTGTGTTTACAGCCAGAAACATTTTTATTGACTGAAATGGTTCAGTATTAACTGATTTAAACTGCTGAAGTACTTTATTAATCCACACTAATACAATGAATAACCAAATGAGGACGAAATTATTTATATAACATCACAAAAAGCCCAAAAACAAACAAAGAGGAAGTCGAAACTCATTTCCTCATCCAATCGCAACGCAGCCTCAGATCGTCTCCGCTTTATCAGACGTCATCTTGTCACGGTGGACATGGTAATATGAGATGATAGAGGAGGGTTCTCTCACACACACACACACACACACACACACACACACACAGAGTTTAATCTAAAGCTTTCAGCAGCCAGTGTACAGAATGAAATTTCCGCAGTATTAAGCAGGATTAAATTACAGCTGGCCTAAAAAACAGCACATCTCTGATTCCTTCCTGCATTAAAATCTCTCTCTCTCTCTCTCCTCATATTTCATCGTTTTCTCTCATTCTGTTGTTCTTTCCTTTATCCTCTATCAGCCTGCACTATTTTGTGAAGCTGAGAGCTGACACTGAGTTACGATGGTCTTTACACACAGGATTATAGAGCACTGTTTTGATAAACCTGGGAAATAATAATCATAGTGATAACTCTCTCTCTCTCTCTCTCTCTCTCTCTCTCTCTCTCTCTCTCTCTCTCTCTCTCTCTCTCTCCCCCCCTCTCCCCCTCTTCTCTCTCTCTCCCTCTCTCTCTCTCTCTCTCTCTCTCCTCTCTCACTCTCTCTCTCTCTTTCTCTCTCTCTCTCTCTCTCACTCTCTCTCTCGCTCTCTTTCACTCTCTCTCTCTCTCGCTCTCTCTCCCTCTCTCTCTCGCTCTCTCTCTCTCTCTCTCTCTCTCTCTCACACACTCACACTCACACACACACACACACACGTCAACATGACTAAGCAGGTCGTGATGCAAGAACGTGTTTGAACTGAATCGTTTTTTTCTGCTGTTTGGGAGTCGACTCTTAAAATCTGACAATCTCTGACAAATCTTTTTGGGTTTTTTTTTGTATCTGATGTTGATTATAATGAAAAGAAAACAGATTTTAAAGTAGAAAAAAAAATGAAAATGACTCAGATTCTGACTGATTCTGCTTCATTTACTGCTCAGAATCCAAACGATGACAAACAGCAATAAAACAAAACAAAAATTATCCAAGACTTAAGGAGGAAATCATTTGCATAAAGTTCTAACAGTATCACATCAAGCACATTTTGCTGCCATGCTAAAGCTAGTTGTCATGGTGACAGTTTAGCATTAGCGTAATTATATTTATATCAGCGTCTCAGTGTAAGAGATTTTGTTTCAGTTTGACTTCTGAGCCCTGATTAGTCAGATGCTCTCGATTAATTTCTCATGTCTCAGGATACAAGTGCAAGCAGTTTAATGTGTTTTAACTGAAACACAACCAAAAAAATAAACAATACGCCCGATAAAGACACTTACCATCAGGACGTAGACAGCGCTGCTCATTAGGTGCAGTATCAAACAGGTGTGTGAGATCATGTGATGTGCAGGGGCTGATGGGTAATGTAGTCCTACAGCACCTTATTCACTGTAATAATTCAAATAAAATAAAAATTTCTAAACTCTAGTAGAAAATTTTTTGTAATTTTTATCATTATAATAACATAATTTCATAATCATAATTCTTATATAATTTTAAAATGTACATTTTTTCTGAGCTTCTGTTCCCTATTTCCCCCCAACATGTTAGAATTATTATATTGTAATATTTCATTATGTATTTTTAGAATTTATTTTTTTTTCTTTATTTTTCTTACAGTGAGGCAAAATAAGTATTTGATCCCTTCACAAAACATGACTTAGTACTTGGCGGCAAAACCCTTGTTGGCAATCACAGAGGTCAGACGTTTCTTGTAGTTGGCCACCAGGTTTGCACACATCTTAGCAGGGATTTTGTCCCACTCCTCTTTGCACATCCTCTCCAAGTCATTAAGGTTTCGAGGCTGACGTTTGGCAACTCGAACCTTCAGCTCCCTCCACAGATTTTCTATGGGATTAAGGTCTGGAGACTGGCTAGGCCGCTCCAGGACCTTAATGTGCTTCTTCTTGAGCCACTCCATTGTTGCCTTGGTTGTGTGTTTTGGGTCATTGTCATGCTGGAATGCCCATCCAACGACCCATTTTCAATGCCCTGGCTGAGGGAAGGAGGTTCTCACCCAAGATTTGATGGTACATGGCCCCGTCCATCGTCCCCTTTGATGCGGTGCAGTTGTCCTGTCCCCTTAGCAGAAAAACACCACCAAAGCATAATGTTTCCACCTCCATGTTTGATGGTGGGGATGGTGTTCTTGGGGTCATAGGCAGCATTCCTCCTCCTCCAAACATGGTGAGTTGAGTTGATGCCAAAGAGTTCTAAACTTTCACCAAGTTCTCCTCTAATCATTCAGATGTTCATTGGCAAACTTCAGGCCTGTACATGTGCTTTCTTGAGCAGGGGGACCTTGTGGGTGCTGCAGGAATTCGGTCCTTCATGGTATAGTGTGTTACCAATTGTTTTCTTGGTGACTATGGTCCGAGCTGCCTTGAGATCATTGACAAGATCCCACCGTGTAGTTCTGGGCTGATTCCTCATCGTTCTCATGATCATTGAAACTCCACGAGGTGAGATCTTGCATGGAGTCCCAGGCCGAGGGAGACTGACAGTTATTTTGTGTTTCTTCCATTTGCAAATAATTACAACAACTGTTGCCAACTTCTCAAGCTGCTTGGCGATGGTCTTATAGCCCATTCCAGCCTCTTTTCCCTCACTGTACTTCTTTTGGGGGACACGGTGGCTTAGTGGTTAGCACATTTGCCTCACACCTCCATGGTTGGGGGTTCGATTCCCGCCGTGTGTGTGGAGTTTGCATGTTCTCCCCGTGCCTCGGGGGTTTCCTCTGGGTACTCCGGTTTCCTCCCCCGGTCCAAAGACATGCGTGATAGGTTGATTGGCATCTCTAAATTGTCCGTAGTGTGTGATTGCGTGAGTGAATGAGAGTGTGTGTGTGCCCTGCGATGGGTTGGCACTCCGTCCAGGGTGTATCCTGCCTTGATGCCCAATGACGTCTGAGAGGCACAGGCTCCCCGTGACCCGAGAATAGTTTGGATAAGCGGTAGACAAAAAAAAAAGAATGAATGAATGAATGAATGAATGTACTTCTTTTAGGCATTTTTTAAAAACACTTGACGTTTTAATATTTAAAAGTTACATGAGGGAAGTTGATTATTTGTGCTGTATGATTAACGTGAAGTTTTTGGATTTAAGTGTCCTGATCAGCATAAAGCGCCGTGTACACATCCAGCCTAAAGTTCTTTCTTTAAATAAATAAAGAGCTGCAGCAAAACGTGACCCAGATCCGTGTTGGGAAAAGCTGCAGTGTGTTTGAGACGGCACTGTCGAGGGAGCGAGTGAACGCAGCCCAGATACATGAGCAAGGCTCTGAGAAGGAAGCTAAATAAAACCAAGTGTCGAGCACGAGGAAGTGTTCAGAATATTCCAGAATCACACGGGAAAGAAGAAGAGAACACGATAGACGAGTGTTTTCCACATGAACGACACACACATGAAGTTATTACAGCTGTTACAATAGCGGTTCATGCTAACTGTAATCAGAGGGTATCTTTGGTTTTTCTGTAATTTATCAACACGTCTGAGGTAAAAATCAACGGTCTGGAAAATTCTGTCTGGTTTCTTGTCTCACTTTATCTTTATGATGTCACTATTACACATTTTAATACATGCTAGCTCGATACATCGTTAGCCTCATTAAATGCCAAGCTTATGTTCACGCTATTCTGAATATCTTTGAATTTTTCCACTAAATTAACTTCAGATTTTAGAAACACTGATGCTCTTTAAACTTTAAACCAAGGCGTGAATCAGTTGACGTGAGCGACGTGTTTCATCTATTAATGTTAAGAAATGATCCTATTTATTAATTCTATTCATCTTATAACAACATTTTTTCATTCATTCATTCATTGTTTACCGCTTATCCGATCCATTCTCGGGTCACGGGGAGCCTGTGCCTATCTCAGGCATCATTGGGCATCAAGGCAGGATACACCTTGGACTTGGAGTGCCAACCCATCGCAGGGCACACACACACACTCTCATTCACTCACACAATACGGACAATTTAGAGATGCCAATCAACCTACAATGCATGTCTTTGTACCCGGGGAGGAAACCAGAGTACCCGGAGGAAACCCCTGAGGCACAAGGAGAACATGCAAACTCCACACACACGGTGGGGGTGGGAATCAAACCCCCAGCCCTGGAGGTGTGAGGCAAACGTGCTAACCACCAAGCCACCGTGCCCCCCATTACATTTTTTTTAATTAATATTTCTTAGTAAATTAGAGAACATCCTGAATATTTTTTATAAATCCAGTGTCTCCTTTCTGACTGATTTTATTTTTTATTGATTAATTAAAGTATTTCCTTCTACGTCCTCATTTAAACATTAATGTAATTATGAGCTAAAACTCAGAAAACTAACACAATTACTAACACCAGTGCGTGTTAAAATGCTGCGTGAAGGCTGATGTGTGTGTGTGTGTGTGTGTGTGTGTGTGTGTGTGTGTGTGTGTGTGTGTGTATCCTCCTCCTCTCCTCCTGTCCTCTGTAAAGTTTCTCTTTCTGGAAGTCCCACAAGCTTTTGGCAGACGCAATGCAGCCTTCCCGCCCACCAACCCACCCACACACACACACACACACACACACACACACACACACACACACACACACACACACATACACACAGAGCTAACATGGCGTGGGATCAGCATTGTTCTTTAAACCAAACTTCTTCACATCTCCTCTATTTGAGTAGAGCTCAAGCTGGTTTAGAAAACTATACACACACACACACACATTCTGCACAATGAGCTGGAGGTAATGAGGAGGTTTTTCTGCCCATTCTCATGTTTCCTGTATGTTTGGTGTGTGTATGGGTGTGTGAGGTTGCTCTCCTGCTGATTTCAGACGAGCGCATTTAGACTTTAATCACAGATTCCTCTGACACACTGATTCAGCTCAGTCCTGATCAGCTTTGGTTACATCGACACTGACTGCTGATAACAAGACAATCTCAACTCACCACCAAAGAATTCTCTGATGTGAGATTTTATTCAACAACATGTCACATCAGAGAACGTAATGTTCCCTGAGTATCAGGTGAAAAACACTCAAATTCTATTCTAGTTCTTTAAAAATTGATCAAAAACTGCCTTCAGGGATTTGTGTAATAAATAGTCAACACACTCACACACACACTCTTTCACACACACACACACACACACACACACACACACACACACACACACAGGCCAGTCCTGACCTTCATCTGTCTTTGTTATTGAACACGCTGCCAAACACAGTGCTGAAGCTGAAGTTTCAGCCTCACAGACGCTGGTGTCTGACAGGACGTTACAAGCTAGAAATTTTTTGAAACAATAACAGCTGTCCAAGAGGAAAAAGGGAGAAGCTCGAAACTTTATTCTGTTGCAGAATATTCAGCAGCAGCTAATAACACGCTGGTTAACTGTGTAAACTAATTCAACTAGCTAAACAAAGAACTGTAATCAAATGTGAGACTGTAATATTTCATTAAAACTGCCGAAGTTCATCAGAAATCTGGATCACGATGTATCTGTAACCTGCAGCACGAATAGTACATGTACATACGTATCTCAGGTGACTTATTTTAAATGATCAGGGAATTATTTTTCCAACATTTAGCCCCACCCCTTTTATAAGTGGCCACGCCCCTCACTTCTAGTGCTGCAGTCCAGTTTTCTAAATTCTGATCTTTCCAATGCTTCTGCTTAAAAAACACAGGAGATCAGGATGCGGTCACACCTGCATGGATCATCTCTGAACCTAATAAACATACAGAGAAGAGCAAATTATTTCTGTGAAATAGATCCATTATACAACCAAAAGTGTGTTAGACTTGGAGAAAGCATATGACAGGGTGCCAAGAGAAGAGCTGTGGTACTGTATGAGGAAGTCAGGAGTAGCGGAGAAGTATGTCAGAGTGGTGCAGGACATGTATGAGAGGAGCAGGACAGTGGTGAGGTGTGCTGTAGGTCAGACAGAGAAGTTCAATGTGGAGGTGGGACTGCATCAGGGATCGGCTCTGAGCCCCTTCCTGTTTGCTATAGTGATGGACCAGTTGTCAGAGGAGGTCAGACAGGAGTCTCCTTGGACAATGATGTTTGCAGATGACATTGTGATCTGTAGTGAGAGCAGGGAGCAGGTGGAGGAAAACCTGGAGAGGTGGAGGTTTGCGCTGGAGAGAAGAGGAATGAAGGTCAGTCGTAGTAAGACTGAGTACATGTGTGTGAATGAAAGGGAGGGAAGTGGAACAGTAAGGTTACAGGGTGAAGAGGTGAAGAAGGTACAGGAGTTTAAGTACTTGGGGTCAACAGTCCAGAGTAATGGAGAGTGTGGGAAAGAGGTAAAGAAGCGAGTGCAGGCAGGTTGGAATGGGTGGAGAAAGGTGTCGGGAGTTCTGTGTGATAGGAAAATATCAGCGAGAATCAAGGGGAAGGTGTACAGGACAGTGGTGAGACCGGCCATGCTGTATGGTTTAGAGACAGTGTCAATGAGGAAGAGACAGGAGTCAGAGCTCGAGGTAGCAGAGCTGAAGATGTTGAGGTTCTCTTTGGGAGTGACAAGATTGGACAGGATTAGGAATGAGTACATCAGAGGGACAGCTCATGTTGGACGTTTGGGGGACAAAGTTAGGGAGGCCAGATTAAGATGGTTTGGACATGTTCAGAGGAGGGACAGTGAGTATATTGGTAGGAGAATGTTGGACATGGGGCTGCCAGGCAGGAGGCAAAGAGGAAGGCCAAAGAGGAGGTATATGGATGTAATAAATGAGGATATGAAGCTAGTGGGTGCAAGGGTTGAGGATGCAGAAGATAGGGATAGGTGGAGAGAGATGATTCGCTGTGGCGACCCCTGAAGGGAAAAGCCGAAAGAAGAAGAAGATACAACCAAAAGTGTGTGCCCCCTAACCATCACACTTGGATGTGTTTCTTCTCCAAATGAAGTCTGAGTCGCTCAGTTGTACAGAACATCTCTCTGTGTGGAGCTTTACTGTTTCACTGAAAAACCCCAAATCCGAGTCCAAACCCTGCTCCATCATGACAATGTCCCTGTGTACAAAGCAGCTCCATGAAGACATGGTGTGGAGGTGAAGGTTGGAGTCAAGATCTCGAGTGTCCTGCACAGAGCCCTGACTCTGACTCAACCCCACTCAACACCTTTGGGATGAACTGGAACTGGAGTTTCTTCAGCATTCAATTCAATTCAATTCAAAAAAACTTTATTTATCCCCAGGGGGCAATTTAAGGCACGCAGAGTAGTTAAAATAACATAAATTAAAAAAAAATAAATACAATTGTTGTAACAATGAGAAATGGAATAGGTCCGTTAGTGCAAAAAGCTTGAGTACACATCTGTATAAAAGATCTGTAAATAATTATAAACTAGGAATTAGGTTCTGCTTAATAGCCAAAACAAAAGAAGAGGAAGAAGAAGAAAGTAGAAGAAGGTGAAACAGATGGATGCATATATTAATAAATTAAACTTGTTGTGAGAATATTGTTGTGCAGTATGTAAACACTGGTACGTAGCAGCAACATTAGAGTTATTGTCACAGCAGAGTCCAGATCTCTATATGGATATATAGCTCTACAACAGGATCACAGGACTTAATAACAGTATAACAGGACTTAATGACTACAGACCTGTTGCTTTAATGTCTGTGGTCATGAAGTCGTTTGAAAGACTGGTGTTGGCTGAAGAACATCACTGGACCCTTACTGGACCCCCTGCAGTTCGCTTACCAAGCAAACAGGTCCATGGATAATGCAGTCAACATTCATGCACTTCATCCTACAGCAACTGGACAAATCAGAACAGTGGAGTCATTCAGGTTCCTGGGCACCACCATCTCTCAGGACCTGAATTGGGACACTCACATCGACTCCATTGTCAAAAAGGCCCAACAAAGACAGTACTTCCTTCGGCAGCTGAGGAAGTTCAACCTGCCACAGGAGCTGCTAACACACTTCTACTCAGCCGTCATTGAGTCTGCTCTGTGCACGTCTGTAACTGTTTGGTTCGGCTCAGCTACAAAATCAGACATCAGAAGACTACACAGAACGGTTCAGACTGCTGAAAGGATTATTGCTGCTCCTCTGTCCACCCTTCAAGAACTGTATACAGCCAGAGGAAAAGGGCTCAGAAAATCACTCTGGACCCCTCACATCCAGCCATCTCCTTTTTGAACTTTTGCCATCTGGCCGACGCTACAGAGCAGCAACTACCAGGACAGCCAGGCACAAGAACAGTTTCTTCCCCCAAGTAATCTACCGTTTGAACAGTTGAATGTTCCCACATGTCCCATGGACATTGTGCAATAAAAATATGTGCAATAACCTCATATTTATTTGTTACCACCCCACATCCCTACATCTCATCTTATTCTATTCTATTCTGTACATACAAATTATTTTATTTTTCTATTTAAATATGTGTGTTTTTATTTCTTATCCTATTTTTTATTTTTTGTTGTTGTTATTTGTATTGTTGCTGTTGTCTCTGTGCACTGGAGCTTGTGACACTAAAACAAATTCCTTGTATGCACAAACATACTTGGCAATAAAGCTCTTTCTGATTCTGATTCTGAATGTTTTTCACAGATTATGAGGAACATCAGAGTCTGATCTCATTAACCCTCTTGTAGCTGAATGATCATATTTTTGGCTTTTCACCAAATTGTTCAGATGAACCAACGTATAATTCATTCTTCTGAAAGTGACAACATTCTTAAAACAAAACAATTGGGGTTTTTTATGCTTTAAATCAGATGCGTTTATTTATTGACTTTTGTTGACCTCGTCATGCTGTAGGATCAGTAAATACAGGAGCACAGGTGGATAATTTAAAGGATTATCTGTTTTGTGCAGAACTTTAACAGTGAATTTAAAGAGCTTGCAATCTGCATCCACTTATGAAAGAAAAAAAAATAATAAGTGAAGCACAAACCAGACAAATCCCCTGAGAGGCTTTAAAAACTATCAGAGAGTTTTTTATATCCACACAGAAGCCAAGAAGTGATAGTATATTGCAACTTTACTGACTTTAAGCAGCTCTGAGGAGAAAGGAAGAGATTTCGGGGATGAAAATCCCAAATTCCCGCATGTACTGAATAGAGCTTTGGTTAGGACCTTCACGGAAAAAATAGAAGAAGAGACAGATGGAAGATTGAAAGGCAAAGATAGATAGAGAGATAGATTTCTTTCTCTCCATCTCTTTCAGTATTCTTTTCTCTCTGTACAGAAACATGAACAGCTCCAGCAGCGATTCGTCGCTCGCCTCTTTAAGCTTGCAGTGTGTCGTTCTGCATGATGACAGACGGAGAAATGACTAATCATCATTATCAAACCGGTTACTTACATCACATTTTTCCCGTTCTGAACACCTTCCCTGATCTCTAATCAATATTTTACAGCAGCTGTGAAAGTGGTTCAGTCCTTCACACACACACACACACACACACACACACACACACACAAACACACACACAAACACATGCACGCACGCCTAGTATAATGTCTCCCTTCCCCCTGCCAGGTTATAGACAAGAATTTAATTAAATTAAGTAACATGAAGGTTTCAGTTTCCAAAATCTGGCAACATTCTGCTCTATTCAAATTACTGTTCACTCAGAAATAATATAATCTGAGTTTAATTACAAGACAATATCTCATTTTACACACAGCGCTGAGTTCTGGACTCTGATTGGTGGATCAGGTGTTGATTAATTCTCTCTAACAGCAGCTCTGACAGTAGCGCAGGTTTATATTAATGCACTCACCCTGATACCTTATCTTTCCATAGTGTTTTACTTCTTCCTTAACGATAGGAAATAGAAATCACTGTCACTGATTCATCTTTATTGAAATTAAACTCTAAAATCTGAATGGTGAGTGATGATTTTTTTTCTCTATCAGGTTTAGCATGTCATCCTGGAGCAAGGTGGACTGTATGAGGTAATGAATCCTGGAGTTAGCGGAATTTTCACACCTTTCATACGTCCTATCCAGGGGAACACACACACCTGGGGTCAGGTGTGTCCAGGATTGCTCTTTGCTTTTTACTGTGAAATTTTGTAAAAATGGCTAACCCTTATCAGAACAGCTATCACCACGGTGACGGTTACCAGGCCGAATACCAAGAGGATGAAGACGCGGCGAGTGACGTCACTGAGGGTCACGATGAGGACGACCAGATGTACGAGGGCGAGTATCAGGGCATCCCGCACCCGGATGAGGTCAAAGCGGCTAGGTCAAAGGTCAAACTCCACGCCGCTCCAGATGAAGATGACGGCCTGGCGGAGCAGTACGAGGAGATCATCGAGGACTGCGGACACGGACGATTCCAGTGGAGTCTGTTCGTGGTGCTGGGCTTGGCGCTGATGGCCGACAGCGTCGAGTGTTTCGTCGTAGCGTTGGCACTTCCCAGCGCTGAAAAGGACATGTGCATGTCTAATGCAGAGAAAGGCATGCTGGGTAAGTCCTGCATTAATGTCTCAATAGTTAGCCTCTTGTTAGGCATCACTTTTACAGTTAAAAGAAAGATTTTTGTCTTTTAAGTTGAAAGATTGGTCTTTCTATCCATTTTATTCTGGCTAGAGGGTTGAAGTGGGCGGGGCTAAATTGTAGGTATGTACAAATCAGAATTAGCAATAAATAAATAAATCTCTCACAAATAAAAATGTATTGAACAAAGGCAAAGGTAGATAATATTACTCATGATATTATTAATAATGTCTATAAGATATTTATGTCTTTTTTCCATTAATTTGCCCAAAACTGTAGCACAAATAATGTATACAGAATTATCATAATCTAAAAATAAGAATCATTAACTCGGTTTCCTAAAAGATATTTTCCCTCATTAAGAATTCTATTTAATAATTTAATAACTTTTTTTCCCATTTGTTAGATGTGTTTATTGCATTGTCCTACACAACAGCCACAGCAGTTGATAATGACTCGACTTTCTCTCTCACTCAGGATACAGCTAGCATTTTTTAGCATTTTGTATACAGAATTTTTGCTCAGTAACTTAAGTGGGGTCATGGTAACTACTATCTTGTCATTTTTCTAAGGTGTAAAAGATAAAACCTGAAAAAATAATGCCTTATAAATGAGCTAGCTGATATATTCTGTCCACATTTCCAAGTACTATCAACACTGATGTCAAAAACATGACCATTTTATTAGTCTCTGCAGCTCAGTTTCATTATAATGTGTAATTTCAAGTTTATCCTGATTAATTCACCAGCATATCTGAGGTAAAAGTTAATGTCCTGGATAGTTCTGCCTGATTTTCACTTACACTGTGTCACTACAATGTGTACAATACACTTACTGATGACATGTTAGCTAGCTAGCTAATTAATTGGACTCAGTCTTTAACTTCGACTTCTCAGCTGCTAAGTAACAATGTTTTCCTTCCAATTCCAAAAAAAACCAGACTAAAATTCATTTAGCAGTCAACGCTAAGTGTGATTAAAGTGTATTTCGGTTGTTTAGAGTCTTTTTTTTTACGAATTTGTCAACACATCTGAGGTAAATGTTGATGTTTTGGATCATTCTGGTTAGTTTCCATTGTCACTATGTCTTTTCTCAGTGTTTATAAGGAACTTAGTGCTAGCTACAGTAGCTAACTTATTTATGCTGCTCAAACATACTTTCTTGTTGCCTAGCAACAGTGTAGCATGAGTTCACCTTCCAGTGTCAAAAGATTTCAAACAGTTTTGGTTGGTTCCTCAATCCATACGCATACAGACACTTCACACATCTGGAAACTTCCAGACTTTACAGCAGCATCTATTTTTCTTAACTCCCCATTAACCCTAGAGAGTTTCTGAATTAGGATCGGGCCGAAACACCTGACAGGAGTTTGATATTAGCCAGAAGTGTAGCATAAATAAGGAAGTAACTGCTGACAAGTTCGCTAATGACACTCTGATTAATCAGGCTGTGTTACAAACTGGACTTTATGTCAAGAAGATTTTACTAAGTGAAGAAATTAATTTAGAAATGAATTTTTTTTAATCACTCAGAGGAGTTATTAAATTAATAAGGAATTAATTAGGAGCAATAAAAAAAAAACACAAAACATGATGAGGCACGCTGTTTGAGGATGCTAATTTGCAACTCTGTGTGTGTGTGTGTGTGTGTGTGTGTGTGTGTGTGTGTGTGTGTGTGTGTGTGTGTAAACAGCCGAGTCAGCGAAGGCTTCAGCAAATCAATATATTTCCATTTGACCTTAAATTCTGAATCTGATACACAGCATCCCTCAATTTTTCTTTTCCTCTTTTTCTTTTCTCTTCTTTTTTATCACCTATTCATTTTTTGTGCATTCTGCTTCTCTCTTTCACTCCATCAGTCTCACTTTTCTTCTTTTTCTCTTCTGAATACTTCCATTAATCATTCACTCTCACTGTAGCATCCTCCTCTATCCATTTTCCATCTCTATCTAATCTTTCAGATTTACTTATCTTTTATTCTCTCTTTTACTCTTTATCTTTCATTTATTCTATCACTCACTCTGTATTTTCTGTGTTCTTTTCCTCACTCTGTTACTTTCTCTTTTTCCACCATCAGTCCCTACTTCTATTCATCTTTATGTCGTGACCTGGCAGGAGGAATGAAAAGCAACTGATGAGGGAGAGAGAGAGAGAGAGAGAGAGAGAGAGAGAGAGAGAGAGAGAGAGAAAGAGAGAGAGAGAGAGAATACAGATGGACATGCTGAGATGGAGAGAGAAAAAATCAGCCAGTTCACCTCCTCTCTGTGGAAGAATCTCTCTCTCTCTCTCTCTCTCTCTCTCTCTTTTCTCTCTCTCTCTCTCTCTCTCTCTCTCTTTCTCTCTCTCTGCTGCATTAGAATTTATAGTCTCTCACCCTGTTCAGGTTTGTCATTAATCACTGCTGTGAAAAAATAGCTGATGTCATCATCTATCTGTCTGTCTATCTATCTATCTATGTATCTATCTATCTATCTATCTATCTATCTATCTATCTATCTATCTATCTATCTATCTGTCTGTCTATCTGTTTTTATCTATCTATCTATCTATCTATCTATCCATCCATCCATCCATCCATCCATCTATGAATTAAAAAAACACATGAAATCATAAATATTTATAGTGACTTATGGTAATAAAAGTTTTTTTATAACACAGTTCATTCATTCATTGTCCACCGCTTATCCGATCTATTCTCGGGTCACGGGGAGCCTGTGCCTCCTCAGGCGTCATTGGACATCAAGGCAGGATGCACCCTGGACGGAGTGCCAACCCATCGCAGGGTTAACAATAGAGCTGTAGCTGGAAGTGATAAAGATGATGATAAACTTCTATACTGAATGTAAATTTATGCAGCTTTGATTTAAACAGGGGAATTGTGCCTCTTAGTGGTAATCTAAAGTAATTGCACTCAGTAATCATGGTTCGATATGACTGCAGTTTAGTTATTTAACAATTGTTATATAATCTTTTTAAGATTTACAGTGGTTATTTTAATGTAATATAAGAAACTACTCCATTCTGCCGTGTTCCTCCCAGACCTCACCATTAACTCTCTCCCTCAGGTCTGATCGTTTTCCTGGGAATGATGTTGGGAGCGTTCATTTGGGGAGGAATGGCTGATAAAGTGGGACGGCGGAAATGTCTGATCATCGCTCTGACCATCAACTGCATTGCTGCCTTCCTCTCATCCTTCTCTCAGGGATATGGGTTCTTCATCTTCTTCAGACTCATCTCTGGCTTCGGGTGAGAGAGAAAGAGAGATAGAGCCAATAGAAAGAAGAGGGAAAAAGAGTTTTACATTAAATAACAACTTAAATGTATAAATAAATTTAGCTGAAACAGTAAAGTGATGAAACGTGTGTCTGTGTGTCTATGTGCGTGTGTTTGTGTGCTGCAGTATTGGTGGCTCCGTCCCGATTGTGTACTCATATTTCTCAGAGTTTCTGCAAATGGATAAGAGAGGAGAGCATCTCAGCTGGCTCTGTATGTTCTGGATGATTGGTGGAATTTATGCTTCGTTCACTGCCTGGGGCATCATCCCTCACTATGGTATAGTTATATAAATAATGCTCTATAACACATTAATAACAGCTCTATAATACATTAATAACAGCTCTATATGCTCAATGCTCACTAAATTACAGTTATTACACATTAACAATGCTCTATAACATGTCTTCCCTCATTATAGTACAGATATTAAACATTAATAACAGCTCTATAACACATCATCCATCACTATAGTGCATTTATTATACATTAATAATGCACTGTAATACTTCGTCCTCACAATAGTACAGTTGTTACACATTAATAACACTCTATCTCATCCCTTACTGCAGAACAGTTGTTACACATTATTAATGCTCTGTATCACATCATCCTCAATATGAGACTGTTATTACACATTAATAACACTCTTTGACACATTAATAATGCGTATCACACATCATCCATCAGTATGATATAGTTCTTGTGTGTGTGTGTGTGTGTGTGTGTGTGTTCAGGATGGGGTTTCAGTATGGGTTCAGAGTTTCAGTTCCACAGTTGGCGCGTGTTCGTGCTGGTCTGTGCTCTGCCGGCCGTCGCTGCTCTCATCGGCCTTACCTTCATGCCTGAGAGTCCACGCTTCCTGCTAGAGGTACGGGGTCAAAGATCAAAACAAATAGGCTAAGATTCAGCCTTACACACACCGGAAACTGAGGAGATCAGAGAAAAAAACGACAGACTTGAACATGCAAACAGGAACAAGTCAACCGACCAATCAGCAGAGAGAATGCGTTCATAACACAGGAAACTGTGACCAAATAAGAAAAGTTTATAAGACGAGAAGAAAGCTACAGATGTGTGGGACAGCATCAGTACAGATGTGACATAAATAAATAAACATAAGCATATAAATAAACAAATAGGGGCATTGGTGGCTCAGTGGTAGGTTTCTCGTCTATCATGCGGAAGGCCCGGGTTCGATTCCCAGCCAATGCCTTGACCCCAGCCACTGGATGCAGTGCCGGTCCCAAGCCCGGAAAAAAATGGGAGGGTTGTGTCAAGAAGGGCATCCGGCGTAAAACATTTGCCAAGTTGTTGTGCGGACCAGTTGGTCCGCTGTGGCGACCCCGAACAGGGAGCAGCCAAAAGCAACTTCTATATAAATAAACAAATAAACATATCACTTTAATTAGAAACATATATAACAAAAATGAAAAAGCATAATACCATGGTTTAAAAAAAGAGTTTCATTTTTTTCTTTCTCTCCCACATTGTCCTCCTATTTTTAGTATCCATTTTTCTTTCTTTCTTTCTTTCTTTCTTTCTTTCTTTCTTTCTTTCTTATTTTTTCTTTCTTTCTTTCTTTCTTTCTTTCTTTCTTTCATTTTTTCTTTCTTTCTTTCTTTCTTTTTTTCTCTGTTCTGTCTTTTGGAGTTCTATCACTATGTAATAAAGTCTTTGAGCGATTGTTGTGTTTTTTTCAGCATGCTAAACACGACGAGGCCTGGATGATCCTGAAGCACGTTCACGACACTAACTGGAGAGCGAAAGGAGAACCGGAGCGAGTGTTCACTGTGAGTGATGTTCTCTCAGGAGAGAGCTGATCAGGTTTTTTTTGCTGATTTTATGACTCGTCGTTTGAACAGGAGTAAACTCTGCAGTGTGTGTTGCATGTGTTGTGTGTTTAACTGCACAGGTTTCTCAGATCAAGACTCCAAGGACGCAGGAGGACGAGTTTTTTGAGATTCAGACCTCCACAGGAACTTCTCTGCAGAGATGGGCGGTTCGCACCGTGACTCTAATCAAACTGGTAAACTCCTCTGCAGCTTTTATTACACACACTGATGCGTGTTTTACACAGAGGACAAGTTTAATGAGGTTTCCACACACAGGTGTTGAAGAACGTCGCGTCGCTCTTAGCTCACGATCTGAGACTTGCTACTCTGCTCATGGCTGTTATTTGGTTTATGATGGCCTTCAGGTAAGAGATGGTCTAAACAAGACTTTGTTCACAGATTATTTATTTCAGTAAAATTATCTAGCCAAGAACACACTACAAAAATAAATAGAAATCTGTGACATGCAGGATAAATTCATAATAATGACCAAATAAATGCTAACGATCACAAGGAGATAAATGTCTGTTATTGTTAAGTAAATAAATATAAGGTAGCAAAAAAGTCAATAATTAATAATAAGACAATAATTAGCTTGATATTTCAGTAGAAAACCATCCAGTAAAGAATACTATGTAGTTTAGCACAGCATATTAGTGAAATACATAATAGTTAGCATCATTTCACAAAGAAAGATTAGCATGAATGATTAGCATCACTGTTCAGAATGAAGTCAAATTTCAGAATTGATTATTAAATTATTTCCAGCAGCTAAATGCAGAAGCTAACAGCAAAGAAAGAGCTTGTAATGTAGTAACATTTTTGTTTGTGTGTTTTAGTTATTACGGATTAGCCGTGTGGTTCCCGGACATGATCAAGCACCTCCAGCACAAGGAGTACGAGTCCAAGGTGAAGAGTTTCCCCGGAGAGATAATCGAAAACTTCCACTTCAACTTCTCTCTGGAGAACCAAATCCACCGAGATGGAAAATACATCAACGACAAGTGTGTAGCAGCAACACAACCCCATACCAGATGAGTTATTCAGAGTGAACAGGGTGTGTGTGTGTGTGTGTGTGTGTGTGTGTGTGTGTGTGTGTGTGTGTGTGTGTATGTTAACATTAACATAAACATCATTTCAAAGAAAAATGAAAAGTAACACAAACACAAACATGGACCTGAACAACAACATGAGCATTACTGTGGCAGGTCATGTGATCGTTAACATAAACATTAGCATTAGCCTGAGTATATGATAAAGCCTTTATTTGTTCCTCCTTGTTACCTGCCTGATCAGAGTCTCAGTGTGCTGCTGTTAGTGTGGGAAATTGTTCAAATTCAATTAAAAAATATCCCACATGAGGCCACGCCCACTTTTAGTTTAAATCAGTCAGCAGAGTGTGAGTGTGTGTTATTCTGTGGTGTGTGAACATGTTGTTCCATCCTGATCTCTGCTGCAGGTTCATCAGCATCAAGATGAAGTCAGTGACGTTTGAGGACTCGCTCTTCGAGCACTGTTATTTCAAAGACATCAGATCCACAAACACGTTCTTTGAAAACTGCACCTTTAGATTCACCACTTTCTACAACACAGGTAAGGTTATTTACAGCTCTGTGTGAGCTGCTGATCTCAGAAATGTAGGAACGCTGGTGTGTTATCTCCTCAGATCTGTACAAGGAAAACTTCATCGACTGCACGATGGACAACACCACCTTCCTGCAGCCTAAAAAGGGCTGCCATCTGATCCTGGAGGAGGAGAACGATGTCCTCATTTACCTGGTCAGCTTTCTGGGAAGTCTGGCTGTGCTTCCTGGGAATATCATATCAGCCATGTTCATGGACAAGATTGGGAGAATTAAAATGATCGGTGAGTCGACAAAAAATATCATGTAATAATAATAATAATAACAATAATAATAATAATAATAATAATAAAAAAAATAATAATACTAATAATAATAATAACAATAATAATAATAATGATAATAATAATAATAATAATAATAATAATAATAATAATAATAAAAATGCATATTAACCTACATCACTGACTCTTTCACTGACTTCTAATCAGTTTCAGATAGAGAGTTCTGGACTCTGGTGGTCAGGTGGTGATTAATTTAACATGAGGGTTTCAGTTTCCAAAATCTGGCAACATTCTGCTCTACTTAAATTACTGTTCACTCAGAAATAATATAATCTGAGGTTAATTACAATACAATATCTCATTTAACACACAGCGCTGGGTTCTGGACTCTGATTGGTGGATCAGGTGTTGATTAATTCTCTCTAACAGCAGCTCTGACAGTAGTGCAGGTTTCTATTAATGCACTCCTTATCGTTTCCATAGCAACAGCTCATTCACAGGGACGTGCACAGTACACATTCCACATAAACTATTATCAGTTAAATAATAATCTCTGATATGATGAGGTTTCCTTAAACTTAGGAAGCTGTAAGTGTGTGTATGATGTGTGGAAGGAGTCTCCAGTGTCAGTGCTGTGTATCAGTCAGAGGTGAAGCTGGAACTTGAAGTTTTCCACATCTTCAGGACTTTTTTACTTGCAGTAAGAGTCTGTTGAGGGAACCAGTGTTTATATTTGATATAACAGAAGTAACAACACGAACTCGCTCATGCTGCATTGTTAAACGGATGAAATGTAAAGGTTCTCTCGCTGTATGTGCGTGTGTTGTGTGTTTTCAGGAGGCTCCATGCTCATCTCTGCCGGCTGCACCTTCTTCCTGTTTCTAAGCTTCAGTCAGGCAGCCATTATCACCCTGCAGTGTCTGTTCTGTGGCGTCAGCGTGGCGGCGTGGAACGGCATCGAGGTCATCACTGTGGAGCTTTACCCTGCCTCCAAAAGGTACAAAGTCAAAACACGTTTCTTCTCTTTCCACTCTCTCTCCATCCGCACTCCATCAACACGATATAACGTTATTAGTTATAAGGGATGTGGTGCTCAGTGGTTAAGGCATCAGACTACTGATGGGCAGGTTGTGAGTTGGAATCCCAGCTCTACCAAATTGCCACTGATGGGCCCCTGAGCAAGGTCCTTAACCCTCAGCTGCTCAGTTGTATAGAAAATGTGACAAAATATAAGTCTCTCTGGATAAGGGTATCTGCCAAATACCGTAAATGTAGTTTGCAGAACAGAGCTGTGAATAAAACTGATCAGTAAAACAAGTCACAGAGCTGCATGTCACCTGTTAGGTTCTTTATTCAGAACAGATTTAAGGTTAGATTATTGATCTTTAGAAGAATTTGACTATTTTTAAGATTTAAAATTGTAAACTATTGGCAGATCATTTTACATTTTCCAAATTTTAGCACAGCTTTAGAAGGTGGTGGTAGCTCAAGTGGTCGAGACTCTTGGTCATTGACTGGAAGATCAGGGTTCAAGCCCCAGCAACACCAAGCTCCCAACGTTGGGCCCTTGAGGAAGCCCCACCCCCCCTGCTGCTCCAGGGGTGCTGCATTATAGCTGACCCTGTGCTCTGACCGCAACCCTCCAAAGATTCAAGTTTCAAAGTGTTTATTGTCATGTGCACAGTGAGGAAAACAAGTTTCCCTGTACAATGAAATTCTTTCTTTGCTGTCCACAGTGAATGCCAGACAAGTACAAAAACTGTGTAAAGAATAAAATAAAAACACACACACAAATATACACACTCAAACATAATAAAAAATAAAACTATGCAGCTGAATTAGAGCTATAGACATTATAAATATAGAAATATAGACTATGTATATGGATAGGATGGGAATATGGGACATGCGAAGAAAGAATTTCACTGTGCAGTAATGGATATGTGACAAATAAAGACAACTTAAAAATGAATGCTTGAAACAAGCCAACAAGAGAATAAGAACATTTACAGCTTCAAAATATTAAAATGTTCCTAGAAACATGTTTAATAATCTCAGATTTGGTTCATTGTAAGCTTTTAATTAGAAATAGTCGATAAATTTGACTAGATTCAAGATGTCAGGCTTTATGATGGTGTTGTTCACACACTCGCTCCAGAAGACTGAGGCGCAAAACTGAGCTCTGGGTTTGTTTAAAGTCAAGAGGTTTTTATAAATTCATATAAAATTCACTATTGTCACGGTTCGGAAGTCGCAATGAATCAGATCCAAGTGCAGGATTAAAAACCTTCCTTGTTTTATTTAATTAAAAATGACACGACAAAACAAACGACATAAGAAATAAACAGTACATGAACACTTGGAAACATGACTGAAAACAAAAACTCAACATGGCAAAACCGAAAGAGGAACACGAGGAACCGAACGTGACAGTAAACAATAACCCAAGGACAGACATGAAAGGGCAGGTATAAAAAATAACACTGGGATGCGTGTCCGCGACACTATGTACTACGTAATCACGTCGAAAGGTCACACATGACGTTGGCACAACTACAGACCGTGCAAAGACCAAGGAAGTGCAAATAAGTCAAACGATTTCCACATCCAGGGTACACACACGAACAGACCATTTTAAACAAAAAACTGACACAAAGACATATAACTTTGTGTCATTCCACACGCAACAACTTCGGAGCGGTCCTCCATCTCCACACTAGTAAACACTGCTCTGTAGTTCTGCCTCCGTCACGTGTGACCTTTCGACGTGATTATGTGGTATGTAGTGTCATGGACACGCATAGCCAGTGCTAGACGAGCTTTTGTGGTTAAAAGTATACAAATCTTTATTTTTCTAAGAAAATGAGAGATGGTTTGGCTAGATAAGAGCCTTCTTCCTCGGCTGGGATCGTTTAGAGCTCTCTGAAGCTGCATTTAAACCGCATTTTGGAAGCTCAGACTCGCGGGCACCGTTGAAGTCCACTATATGGAGAAAAATCCTGAAATGTTTTCCTCAAAAAACATCATTTCTTTACGACTGAAGAAAGAAAGACATAAACATCTTGGATGACGAGGGGGTGAGTCAATTATTTGTAGATTTTTGTTCTGAAAGTGAACTTCTCCTTTTAGAACAGGCAACATAACATGATCACATGATGCTCAACAAGGAGTGGCAATCCAACCACCAGCACCCCCTCTGGTGGTCTTGCAGTGAATCGTCCCAGTAGTTCCTTACGATGATAAAGGAACATGGTTAGTGTTAGCGCTCGGTCAGTGTGTGGAACAGTGTATAAGTGTGTTACGATGAGCACAGTGTCACGTGCTGCTTTATAATAATCCAAGCTTTAATTTCTGAGAAGGTTCACCAGCGACGCTCCAAACATCAGCAGCCATCTTGTGGAGGTGAAGTTAGAAGTGTGTTTTAATTTAAACTAAAGGAAAAAAACTAGATTTTATTTGATCAGATATTCAACATTTACTTAACTGACTTTTATTAAATTCACAAAAGCATTATTTAAAAAAAAAAAGATGAATCCTTAAAGAGACTCTTTCACCTTTGTCTCATTCTTCCAGAGCCACGGCATTCGGTGTCCTGAATGCATTGTGTAAACTGGCGGCCATCTTGGGCAGTTCCATCTTTGCCTCATTTGTGGGGGTCACTACAGTCATCCCCATCCTCCTGTCCTGCGCTGCACTGCTGTGTGGAGGACTGTTGGCTCTCAAACTGCCCGAAACAAGAGAGAAAGTTCTGCTGTGATGAGAGAATAACACACACACACACACACACACACACTAGTTGATGTAATAACTAGAAATGTTATTAAACAGACACAATATTCAAATTTATTATCAGTAAAATCACCAATACCGAGTGTTTGTTGGTCTCAGCGTCCCGGAGCATCGCTGTACAGTTGAACACAGTAAAAATAATCAATAAACATCTTCACCGTATATTACATCACAGAACCTTAAATTAAGCCTCAAACCAATTATTCACACTTTTACACACTAAACAATAACATACCTTTTAGGATGATTTGGTTTTTTTCACTGCACAAAGACCTGAAAGTTTTGGCACCAGAAAGTAAATGCAGGGTCTCAGGGGGTGGGGCTAACAGCACTGTGTGTATCTGATTGGTTACACTGCATAAACTCAGCAATTGATTTATTATTATTATTATTATTATTATTATTATTATTATTATTATTATTATTATTATTATCATCTCTTTTTTGCAATTATTCCTCCATATAATAAAAAATTCCTTATATATCAGTGTTAATAAAATGTTTTAAAATGATGTCTAATGGTACATTATTGTTATTCTTATAAACAACATAAATAATATTATAATTTTTTTTTATTTGTCCAAAAATTAATCAGCATCCAAAATGTTCACGCTGTTCATACAGTTCAGATGAGTAAAAATATTTCACAGCATTTTTTAACGAAACGACCAATCAGAGAACAGAACAGGATAACCCCGAGCTCTTCTGTCATGCTCTCGTGTCTTTACGAGGATGCAGACGCTTTTACAGTCACTATGGTAACCGTGTAAGTGTTCTCTCAAACGGAACCAGGGACCATGTGTTTGTTAAACCTGCAGTGAAAAACAACCAAAACACACCAGAGACTAGACGAGAGACTAGAAATCATATAAAATCAAAGTAATGACATCATCCAGCTTCACTCTTGCCTGCTGTGGACTTGAAGCCTCCTGAGCCAATGAAAACTCAAGAGTTCAGGAATCTCTGAAGACATTTCTGTTTCACTTCCATTTATTCCATGTGCACAATCCAGATTATTTCTTTTAGCATCTGAACTCTTGTGATCATGATGTTCTTTTTATTTAAGGCTGAATGTTTGTGGTATGATGAGGAGTGTCTGCTTTATGTTTGTCCTCTAAGAGCTCTGTGAACGCTGCATGTCTCTATTTTGTTTCCTGCCATTGGTTGTTTCCAGAAGTCCTCTGATCTTCTGATCATGGATTATACTGTTATAATGTTTCACATCTGCTTCCTGTTTCCACTCATTGAGTTTGAACAGTGCCACTTGCAGTCCTGAAGAACTCGTACATGATAACAGATATGAACCTTCAGGGTGTGTGTGAGCTTGTTGTAGGCTCATGATTTTGTCACCTCCACAGGAAGCATGCTGAGAACTTAACCTGTGGACAAACTACGCAAAATATATCTGTTTTTTAAGGAAAGAAATGGATTTTTGTGGAGAAATGGACTTTTCCATATTTTATGTAGCTAGCTATGTCGTTTGTGCGATCATATTGCATTAGCCAGGGGTGAGGAGTGTAGCCATGGCAACCCGCTAGTAAGGTGTCTAGTGCAGAACGAACTGAGTGGACTGAGGTGAAAGATGGCTGCCAGTGTGAACACATGGTGAAGCTCGAGACTCATCACATCACCAATAAATTTGGAAGTTATGTGCTGAGAGAAAAAGAGAAATGTTAAACTCATGATCGCAGGCTGGATTCAGTTTGAACGCTCGTTTTTTAAATATGTGCTAACTGTTAGCGAGGAGCTGCATGCCGCCGTCGTCTGTTTTTCAGTGTTGTTAAAAACCAAGCAAACGGTGCGAATGGCTTCATGTGTGTTTCGTGTCGCTGTAAATAAAACTCAGACGGACATATGGCGCTGCACAGAGTGTGTGTGAAGCTTGAACGTCTCGTATGATAAGGTCTGGACTTTAAAGCAAGTTTAGGCAATAAATTAAATGTAGTTTGCATGATGCTAAGCTGGAGGCTCTAAACTTCCATTACTTGCTACATTAGCATTAGCTCCTGAAGTTACTAAACAGTAACTAAGTAGAGTACTAAGTTACATCACACGCTAAAAACATCACAACTAATCGGGTACATTTAAAATAGGAGGAATGCTAATTTAAGCTAACTTTGTTGTTTATTTATGAGACATTGAATGCTATAAAAAACATTTCTAGGTAAAACTGATCATCATCAACTGATCGCCATTTATTATTTAAAACCAAATCTGTACTGTACTCTTAAAGGAACAGATAGAACAGAAATGCTAATGCTAACAGTGACTGACTGAACAGCTTAGCATGTTCATTTGATAATAAACAATAAAACTCTCTTTAACATTTACACTCATCACTTTTTCTCTGTCATGCATTTAATCCATTTTTCTGGATCATTTTTGGAATTAAATCATCTGTACTAAATGTTACAACAACCTTCTGCTACACTATTAGCTATTTTAGCACAACACTAGCACATACAGACCCTGATACATCCTAACACATCACTCACTCTGGCGTTTGTTTAAGGTTTGGAGTGCTTATACAGTTTTATTCTCGGTGTGTGAAGGGAGTGTTCAGTGTTTCTGTGTCCTCTGTATTTCAGGTTGCATTTATATAAAGCACTAATCTCATATGCTAATCGCTAATTAGCATGATTAGCTGTTCTACAACAGGCAAACACACACCACAGTTTTAAACACATTAGCGTTATGAAAGGTCATATAGGTCAAAAGGTCAATATTATAAATCAGGCTTTAAATCTCACCTGTTTCTGCGTCGCTGTTCGATTATAGATATAAATTATTATTTAATTTAAAAAAACAGTGATTTGGATAAATCAGTTGTAAAGGAACTGGTGTGTGAATAATAATGTGTTAATGTGTGAAAATGTGTGTTTTGTTATTTTGTGCTCGTGTCATTGTGTAAAGAAAAGCCATAACTATCCGCTTGTCTTGTCTTTATTTTCTTTTGTTTTTTGTGTCTAACTGGAATGTTCATTGTTTTAATGTCTTGTCTGTTTTATTTTATTTTGTGAGTATAAAATAAATTAAACAAATTTATTCACATGCACTGAGTTGTGTGATTTTAGCCCATTACCTGTATAAAAAAAAAAAAAAAAAAAAAAAAAAGGAAACAGCTGAAAAATAAAAATAAAAAATAAAACAGTTAGAAATGGAACACAGACAAGAGGATTAGTGACAGAATCCGACTCTGTTCAGTGAGTCAACTTTTAAAACATGAGTCGAATCAATGAGTCAATTCTTTTGGCTTCCAAATGACTCACTGACATTTTTATTTTACTATGTTTTAAACTGTCCCACATTATCAATCTTTGTCCATCACTTATACTGTTCAGTGAATTACATTATAGAATTAAATACTTGTTGTCTGTTTTTCTCAGATATTTTGCCATTTCAAATGATTTTTGTGAATAAGAAAAAATTTTCTTTCTGCCTTTCCAACTCAAAGGCAGTTTTCACTGTCTCCACCCACTAAATTTTCATGTATGGAATTATATAAAATCATGTGGAAATTTTTTCTGGTTTTCTGCTGCACAGTTTGGTCTTTGCACAAAGTTTGCCGTTTGTCAGAAACCTGACTGCTCAGCTGATGTGTCCAGCAGTTACATCTCACACACTCATGTTCCTTGTGTGTCGGCTCGTTTTTTCTTTCACACTCACGGTGTAAAATACTACACATGACACAGAGAAGAAGAAAAAAACATCAGTTTCCATAGGTACACTCAGCTACGCTTGAAAAAATGTTTTTATTCAAAAATTTCTCTAATGTTCAGTTATCAGTCCTGTGCAGCGTTCTGATTGGCTGAGAGCAGGAGCGATGATGATGATGATGATGATGATGATGATGATGCATGATGATATACAGAGAGGAGTACTCATTAAATTAATATCAGAGTTACTGACTCAATTACATACATAACATTATTACAGTTTGAGGGAAAAACAGGAAATTCTTGCTTTTTGGTTGTGTGATCAGATTTAATTAATACTTAATAATAAATTAAAAAATTGTCCTACTTTTTAACCATTGATGTGTTTAATGTACTGAAAACACTGTGAAACTGTCCTGATGACTGCAATTTTAATTAGTTCTAACTTTTAATAAAATTCTGCTTAGAAATATATTCATGTTAAAGATTAAATTGCATTATTTATCTCATTAGATCCAGTTCAGGATGAAAAGATAAACAAAAACTATGTATTTGAGAAAACATAAAAAAAAAAACAGGTTTCCGACTAGTATTTTAGTGTTTTTTTTATGAGTAAGAGATTCAAATAGACATTAAAGCTAAGTATAAAATTCTGCAATAAATCACAGTGACTTTTTTAAAATGCACTTTTATTGAACCTCTTCTGGAGATTTGCCGAAGAAAACATTCCCACTGTGTTCAGGCCCCAGAGCAGCGTGACGCTTAATGTGTCGGATAACACACTGATGAGTGAGAAACGCTTCATGTAGCTGAAGTCATGAACTCTTCACCTCTCCATCAGATAATAAACACTCATTTTTTAATGATTTAAATCCTCTCTATAATGCTGAGGAGTTATAAATATACTCACATGCCATTAATTGTAATTAAGACATTTGCACCAAAATACTAATTAAATAAATAAAAACACAAGTGTAACTTTATTGAAGGGAAAGACTAACATCTAAAAAGACAAAATGACAAAGAAACAGAAATGTGTAGGTTTTTTATTTCTGGATTTGGGATTAATCCTGATCCTAATCTGAGAGTTATTTTTTTAAGATCTAGGTTTAGTCTGAGTTGAATAATCCTCCTGACTCTGGCAGTGGATTTCAGCCACGTGACGCCGTCTCCTCATTGCGCTTAACAAGCTTCATTGTCTCATTTAATAAAGGTTTAAGGTTTGGTGTGAAATTCCATGGCAGTGAAAAGGTCTCGGCCGTGATCCGACCTGCCAGGGTGCCGCTTCACACCTCTGGGATTGTGGGCGTGGCTCTGGGGTTCAGCAGGGTTTAGCCCCGACTCTTCCTGTGACACTGCTGTCTCATTAGCATGTAGCTGTAACCTCGCAGTACATCCTCTGTGAATTTCACTTCAGAAAATCAGAAATCATAACACAGACTTTTATTTTAGAAAGTGTGAAGTTTGTTTCTTCAATTCCAAAGCTATGATGTTAATGATGCTAAGTAAAAGAAGCTTATAGCCTCCATTTTAGCACTGAGTAAATCTCTGCAGATTAGTTAGGATTCTGACACATAAAACAAGTCAATATTTTTAAACATAAATATGCAAATCACATCACAGTCATCTGAATCACTTCAGAGGTTCCTGAAAGAGTTCCAGTTTTAGTCGTAGTGGAACCTGTTATAGGGATTCACACAGAATCTTAAAAGATTACAGTCAAGAGACAGACTGCAGAACTCGTCAGACTTTAGGCCACGTCCCCTCCCCAGTCTGATCACAGGCCTGCTGAGTGAGCAGCTCAGAGATGTTTCTGTGCTTCAGTGTGGTGTTGTTTCCCAGATCAGGATTTTTTTCCTCCTGATTAGAAGTGTAAAAGATTTGAAATGAATTTTGAGGAAACTAAAGGCCAAAAGAAACTTGGATGTTTTTTGAAGTATTTTGAAGAGAAGCAATGACATCATCAAAGAGCGCCAAGCCAAAAACAGTCACAATCACTAGAAATCACATACAGCCACCGTCCTTCATCACATCATATCGCCGTCTAACCAAAACACATCACGTCTCTCAGATCAGAAGCGTGTGTTTTTCATTCTGGGGTTTCATTTCTAATTTTCTCAAATCCAAAGTGCACACAGAACAGGTGGACTCTCTCTCCCTCTCTCTCTCTCTCTCTCTCTCTCTCATTTTCTTTCCCAGCATCCTCAGCAGACAGACAGCAGTGGGCTGTAGACGCCTGTGGAGGTGTCACTTCACACCTCCTGTTGTATAAAATCCTCCTCCGACTCTGACTCTCCAGCCTACACTCTTCCCTCAGAAAGCAAGAAGGATGGATGTTTCCTCTCCTCCCTTCAGCTACAGCTCTCTCAGCTCTGATTCCGAGATCTACAACGTCTCGTCTCCTGAATCTTTGAGCGAAGGAAGGCCGAAGTCGAGGAAGACGCGCTGCAAGAACCCTAGCAAACAGAGGAGGAACGCCAGCGAGAAAGAAAAGCTACGGATGAGAGATCTGACCAAAGCGCTCCACAATTTACGGACGTTCCTTCCACCGTTCGTGGCTCCGGCTGGACAAACACTCACCAAAATCGAGACGCTGAGACTCGCCATACGCTACATCTCCTACCTGTCCTCTCAGCTCGACCTCCAAATGTCCTACTGCCAGAGCACACAGCTCAGATCTCCCCACCACGGCTCCACTCCACAATCCTGGGAAGCAGGAAACCTCGGGAATGAAACAGAAGCCTTCCACCTCCAGCAGAATGAACCCCTTCACAGTGCTTTTGACGGATCCTGGGCTGCACGAAATGAAAAAACGCTCCACGCTTCAGAAGAACGCGTCACTCCTCCTCACCGCGACGTTGCCTGCGCTCACGAACAGCGTCACATTATGCTCCAGTCAGAAAGCGAGTTTATCCAAGTGGGAACAGAACAAAGAGACGGTATTAAACTGGAAATTCCTGACTGTGGTGAACTCTTCGGCTGCAGCTTCGACTCACTCATGAATCCACAAACGTCCCTGTCACAGCAGGTAAGAAGGTCTGATTCAACTAACTAGACATCTCCAGCATAACCACATAAAATGAGTCTAAAACGGTGTGTTCTGATTGGCTGAGAGGAGGATTTCCTTCATTAAGCTGTGGATCGTTTGATGTATAAATGTTGACTTGATATCTGAAGTGAAGTGTTTTTGTGTTTTAGGGCTACAATAGAGCCGGGCAGAGTACAACAGGACCCGACTTCTGGATCTGAAGATTATCTGCATCTTTACTACAAACTCATTTCAATGTAAAATTATTTATTTATTCTAAATTTACATTTTGTCTTATTGTAACATTTCTATTTTAATAATATTCCTTTTTTTGTACAAAAAAAAAATACACAATATCTGATAATAGTCTAACATTTTTAATGACATGTCCTGTTTGCATTGTTGTTTATGGAACATATATAAACATATAGTCTGTTTAATCTGTTTGTCTTTTGTCTTCATTTATTCATATAAATATTTTGGTATATCAATTAAATCAGTAACTAATCTGTATACAGTATGTAATAACAGGTACAAAAATATAAAACATTAATACTAAAAATATTTTTTTAAAAATTAGCCAAAAAAGTGTAAGTATATAAATTAAACACAATAAAATGAAATGAAATTTCCTCTCATCATAATCAGCGTTTTTCAGATTAAACCCCAAACATGTCACAGGAAGCAGAAACCTATAACGATATATAAATATTACACAATATACACAATTATTAGAAATAATGCCTTTTTTTCTGGTTTGGGTTTTAATGTTTAAGAAGTCAGAAAGTCACTTAAACAGTGAAGCCAATCAGGTGACACAGGAAGCAGGTGTGTGTGTGTGTGTGTGTGTGTGTGAGATCAGTGTGTTTCTGGGGCTGATGGGTAGTGTACTTCTTTAACATTCTGCGTTACCATGACAACTAATACATAAAATCACACTTACAGCTATATTAGAATCACTTTATTAGTGTTTAACTACAAATCTGTTTATCGAACTGAAAAGGAATGATGATAGTTTTAAAACATGAATGAATGTTTATCTGGAATAGTTTATTAATGAATTATACAACAGGTCGTTTGGGTAAACTGGTTGTTAGTGCAGAAGGTGATAAAAATTGCCTGAAATCTTTTGCCTCTTCTGTGAGTGGTTCAGTCTGGAGGTCAGAGGTCAAAGGTCCCTCCAGTAGCTTCATTCAGACTGGTACACGGGTTTGTGGCAGAAGAAGTAAATATTATTAATATATTCTTTGTATTTTGTCCATGTTGAGCTGAAAAGATTATCTGGTTCAATGGCAAATTAACTAACCAGAGTCAGTGCTGAGGTAAGACAGCGCCATCTTGTGAAACTGTTGCCAAAATATTAACCTAAATTCAGCTATTTTTTCTTTGTAGACCTTTTCAAGTCAAAATGCTTGTTCTATTCCCTATTTCAGCTAAGTTTTTTTCAGTGCATGCCTAATAAATCTACTTAACTGATGTTAGTGAAACACAGATTTTTTTTTAAATATACCCCGTTTACCACGACTGAAGGTGAGGGTGCTTTTTTAAATAAATGTATTGGCTCTACTGATCAGCTGTGGATTATATTAATGCCCTGCAGCAAGGCCTGTGGCCAGCTAGCTAAGCATCAGGGCCTGTGCTTTAAAACACCCATGCTGGGTTTCCTACATGACGGCATCTAGAGGCCGGTGTGGTGCAGGTTTTCATTTCAATCAAGCAGGAGCCACACCTGATTCCACCTGTTTAATGAACTGATCTTGGCTTTCAGTAGACTCAGGTGTGGCTTCTGCTTGGTGGGAATGAAAACCAGCAGCCACACCGGCCCTTTGAGGATAAGATTGGACACTCCTGCCTTAGATGGATCCAGTCGTCATGAAGGTAGACTTCTTTTTAAACTTTTTAAAAGTCAGTTACAATTTTGTTTTCAGCTCAGCAAGCTCTACAACAATGAAATACTTAATAAAGAATACATAAATGTTTAATAAACCAATGAAATGATTTATCTTATTAAACAAATGATAATATTTACAATCAGAACATTTGATTAAGGTTGGCTGATGCATGTTTGTGTTCCTGTTTTAAAATCCGCTCTTCCTCGTCTCCTGGTTGTTAACACCAGAGTCATAAAGGAAAAGCTCTGCTGGAGTGAACACACTAGTGTATTTCAGTTCTGGGTGTGATTTAGGACCAGGCAAACTCATCATGTATTTAAAGAAAGAGAGACATTTTCATTTCCACTTTTCAGTTCAGATTTAATTATTTAATTAATTCAGACAGTTAATTAGCCGTAGCTGTTCGGTCAGTAGTGTGTAGAGTGCAAAGCATCCTGGAGTGACCACAGACGGTTAGACTAATTTTAATGAAGCATGAACCATCTCCCAAAGTCACTTTACTCCAAACTAGAATCGTACTTCAACTACATCTGGGGTAAAAGTTGTATTGTTCATATTATTATTGTTGTTATTATACTGCTGCTTTAATGTGTTTGTTCAGTGATGATAATGTAATAATAGTCTGAAATGAGGGGACAGAAAATAAATAACTAATACTGAGCTAAAGCAGTGCAGTGTGTGTGTATGTGTGTGTGATAGTTTGCACATATAAATACATACACACAGTCAGTCCACATACAATAAGAGCTACAGGCTGTACGCACACACACGCGCACACACACACACACACTGTGCAAAAGTAAACGCTCCTTCATTTTCAGCACTGCACACAGAAAGTCCATCTATACAGTGACATGTTAGGGCGGTTGAAGGTGGGGCTCAGTCCATAGGGGCGGGGTTTGTGTGTGATTGAGGGGCAGGTATTTGTTGATCCTCAGCCTTCCTGTCCAAAGTCCTCGGTGAACCTCTTCACCTTCAGCAGGTCTTCAGCGTTCACTGTGGGCCGAGTGGTGGACAGAGAGCGCAGCATGTCGGCCTGGGACACAAACACATTACGCTTCATAAAATATCAAGTCCTCAAGAGAGTGTGTGTGTGTGAGACTGTCTGTCTGTCTGTTTGTCTTACCATACACACTATGGGCTCTAGCAGTTTGTCTCCAGGCACATCCATCCAGGTCATCTCTATGGCAGCAGGGTCACCAGGGGAACATGGGGTCAAAAGGTCATCCACCATCACAGAGGGGTTACTACGGGATGGACCTCGTACCTGCGGAACCAGCATTAAACATGAGTCACCATGGCAATGTTTCTCTCATCTACTGTACATGAGCTTCACTCAGATAAACATGGACACGCCTCCTGAGGGCCTCCAACCCAAGGCTGCTGTCACTGCTGATTCTGATGATCCAGTAAATACTGTAAGTAGGAAACTAAGTTTAGCACTGAGTGTAGCATAAATTGCACATCTAAATCACTGTGTGAATGAGAGAGAGAGAGAGAGAGAGAGAGAGAGAGAGAGAGAGAGAGAGAGAGAGAGAGAGACCTTCTTGAAGTGTGTGGCGGACTGCACTTTGCGGACAGGCTGCATGAGAGCGTCTCTGACGATGATGCTGATGTCAGCGCCGGAGTAGCCATCAGTCTTGTTTGCGAGTTGGCGCAGGTCAGCCTCACTCAGGCTGTGGGGTGTGTTCCCTAAATGCAGACGGAACATGGCAGCCCGAGCTGGTTCTTCGGGAAGTGGGATGTAGATTCGTTTCTCAAACCTGCTCTCTCACACACACACACACACACACACACACAGGGCCATGTCTATCAATCTTTTAGTAAAGATGTATTTAAAATGTTTGTGTAACCTAAACCTTTTTATCTGGTTTCTGTTTATATTGGAGAATTACAACATTAAATAATACAGCACATACACAGTTATATGATTGATATGCTTCACGTGGCAGACAGGATGGAAATTCTGTATAATTTCGTTGAAACTGTGATGTAAATATAATGCAGAATGACGGTGCAGTGTTTAAGCATGGAACACAGACCTTCTCCTGATAGCAGCATCTAACACCCATGGGATGTTAGTAGCACCGAGAACCAAGATTTTATCATTATTATTCCCCACACCTGCCAGAGAGCACACACACACACACAAAGGAACAAATCAGAAACAGAACTTGTGACTCAATGCCATTAAAGATTTTTTTGGATATTTCACCACACCAAGCCACCAATGATGTCTGTTAGTACCTTCCAAGCTTTATTGTTCTTTATAATGTCTCTATACAATTTTAATAAGAGTTTGAATTATCAACTGTCGCTTTGTCTCGTAAGTGAGAACATTAGGTTAATGAACTTTATTCAGGATGCCTGTGAATAAGTATGTAGGAGCCCATGGTGTCTCCATTCCAACACACGCGCGCTCTCTCTCTCACTCTTTCTCTCTCTCACCCTGCATCTGAACGAGGAACTCGGTCTTGATCCTGCGAGCTGCTTCACTCTCATTTTCACTTCGTGAGCCACACAGAGAATCCACCTCGTCAATGAAGATGATGGAGGGTTTACGCTGACGAGCAAGCTCAAAAAGATTTCTCACCAACCTGAGAGACAGAGTGTGAGAGAATATGACAGATCAGTATTATTGCTTTAGATTATTAACTCCCTGTTTGTGTGATGATAAAACATATTTACAGGTGTAACACTTGGTGTTCTTTCATGTGCACATCTGATTTTAGTTCATTTGCACTAATCACAGGTAATCACTATTAATGCATACCACCTTATCCCCATTACAACAGCAACAAACACTATGAACAGTACAGTTAATCAAACGCAAACATTATACCGTTTAAGGGTGTATTTAAGAACTTGTTTAAGTATTTGCTTAGAAACACGTGTGTGGGTGTGTGTGGGTGTGTGTGGGTGTGTGTGGGTGTGTGTGGGTGTGTGTGTGTGGTGTCTCACTTCTCGCTCTCTCCCAGCCATTTGGACACGAGGTCAGATGAGGAAACGGAGAAAAAGGTGGAGTTGTTAGCCTCTGTAGCTACAGCTTTAGCTAGATATGACTTTCCTGTACCGGGAGGTCCGAACAGTAAGATCCCTCTCCATGGAGTCCGTTTACCTAAAACACACACACACACACACACAATTTATACAATGCCTTAGTTAGGTTGAGTGCATATAGGTTTATGTGATCAGAAACAGATCAGTTCAAGAACTGAACCAAAACACACACGCACCTGTGAAGAGGTGAGGGAATTTGATTGGCAGGATGACAGCTTCCTTCAGTGCCTCTTTAGCTCCCTCCAGTCCAGCCACATCGTTCCAGCTCACATTTGGCTTCTCCATCACTATAGCACCTATACACATACACACAAGGCTCTTTTTCTCTCCCACATTTGTCATTTTTAATAAGAGGTGTGACCTTTGTATTGGTCAGTCTCAATGAAGGAGGCGTTGCCTGTGTATCTGTCAGTCTGAGTGAAGGAGGCATGGCCTGTGTATCTGTCAGTCTCAGTGAAGGAGGTGTGGCCTGTGTATCTGTCAGTCTCAGTAAAACACACTTACCCATCAGGTGCTCCTGCAGTTTCTTCTTCTCTGGGTTCTCACCTTCACTATCACTGTCGCTCCTGTAAGACACACAAAAACACACACAAATCATAAATGAGTAACAAACAAAGCTGAGAAAGTGAATGTGTTCCTGTGTGTGTGTGTGTGTGTGTGTGTGGGTATACTTGTCATTGCCCTGTGTCTCCTTCACAGGTTTCTTTCCCTGCTTGTCCTTGTTCCTCAGGTAGGCCTTCAGCTTCTCTGCCCGCTCCAGGTACTGCATACACTTCCCCCTTATACTCTCCTTCGCCTTATCACTGTGAGCCTCATCTACAGAGAGAGAGAGAGAGAGGGGAGGGAGGAGGGGGAGAGAGAGGGAGGGAGAGGGGGGAGAGGGGAGGGAGAGGGGGGGGAGAGGGGAGGGAGAGGGAGGGGAGAGGGAGGGAGAGGGAGGGAGAGGAGAGAGGGAGGGAGAGGGAGAGAGAGAGTAGGGATTTAGGAGAGGTAGAGGAGGGAGAGGGAGAGGGAGAGGGAGAGTAGGATAGGGAGGGAGAGGGAGAGGGAGTGAGAGGTAGGAGAGGAGAGGGAGGGAGAGGGAGGGAGAGGAGAGGGAGGGAGTAGGGAGAGGAGGGAGAGGGAGAGGGAGAGGGAGGGAGAGGGAGAGGGAGAGGGAGGAGAGGGAGAGGGAGAGGGAGGGAGAGGGAGAGGGAGAGGGAGAGAGAGGAGGGAGAGGGAGAGGGAGGGGAGGGAGAGGGAGGAGAGGGAGAGGGAGGGAGAGGGAGGGAGAGGGAGGGGAGGGAGAGGGAGGGAGGGAGAGAGGGAGGGAGAGAGGGAGGAGGGAGGGAGGGAGAGGAGGGAGGGAGGGAGGGAGAGAGGGAGGGAGGGAGAGAGGGAGGGAGGGAGGGAGGGAGGGAGGGAGGGAGGGAGGGAGAGAGGAGGGAGGGAGGGAGGAGAGAGGGAGGGAGGGAGGGAGGGAGGGAGGGAGGAGGAGGGAGGGAGAGAGGGAGGGAGGAGAGAGGGAGAGAGGGGGAGGAGGGAGGGAGAGGGAGAGAGGGAGGGAGAGGGAGGGAGGGAGGGAGGAGGGAGGGAGGGAGGGAGGGAGGGAGAGAGGGAGGGAGAGGGAGGGAGGGAGGAAACATACATATCTTCAATTTATTTATATAGCAAAACACTGAGTTAATTAAGTTATAATTATATTCAAGTTAACATTTGCTCAATTTTATTTATATAATTTTTTTCTAAAAAAGAAAACGATCTACGTTACTCATATGTGAGGATTTTCCTCAGCTAAAATAATCTGTTAGAGGATCTGATCCTGTCTGAACAGGGCTGCAGAACGCACAAGTGAAAGTGAGGTGTTGGGAGAGAGAGGATGGGTGTATAAGAGTGTGTGTGTGAGTGTGGATGTGTCTCTCTCACTCACACTTGATGGCATGTAGGAAATACTCCACAGCGTGCTGGTACAGTCTCAGAGCCTCCTCATAATTCTTAGCCTTGTCCTCCTCTGTGGCTTTGGTGACCAGATCGATGGCTTTCTGTGGGTCACACAGGAGAGAGGAATTTCAGAGAAACATGCATGGCAACCTCACTGCTACACACACACTCACAAGATGATTATCAGGACACACATAACCTCCCTGCATTTCAGCCCATACACACGCTGTGACTTACATTACAATTTGTAAATCATTGTATTTATTTTGTGCAGCTGGATTAACAGATATAGATAATACACCTCTGAGTCTTGATGATTTTTAGATTCTAACTGTAGACTGTATAAATTGTTAATAAAGATTGTAATGTAAACAGAAATAAATCGGTCCCACTTAACTTGTGTTGACAAGCTAAACATAGCACACAGTGCGGAAGTTAATATTAATAACAATAATAATAATAATAATATACACAGCTGTAAACACTGAGGCAGCTAGGCTAAGCTAAGCTAAATCTCTGGTTTGTGTGTGCAATAAGAGTGTGAATAGAGTTAGCTTTTGTTTAACATGCAGATATACATATGCAAAATGAAGAGAAACCGCACATATGCGCAGCAAGTGTGGCACAGCCGATATTCATAAAATAATATATTAAATATTTTTATTAAACTTGAGCATTTCTCTGCTAGCTGGCTAACCTAGACTAATGCTAACTCCGGTACCGTTACCTGTAATGTTGACGTTGTCATTTCATCTCACGTTCTTGCGATTTTCCCTCCAGTTTCGGCTTTTTTATATTCCTGACAGCCTACTTCGTAATGACTGAGGAAAACAAATGTCAGGTAACAAATTTTATATTGTTTTTTTTTCCTCACACGAAAACAAACGAATGTAAATAAACAGTTAAATTCTCATCAGCAGCAAACATAGCGCAGAGCTCCGAGAGCTACTGGGAGTGGTGACGTCACAGCGACACCGGAAGTTTCATTTCAGGCGAAATGTATATTTTTAAAGAATACTTTTAGTACCTTACGGTGTATCAACGAGTAACATGATTCAGAAAAGTATGTATATTTTCCGACGCGTTTTGCCTTTATTTTCGATAAGCATTTAATATTTTATGTGTTAAGTTCCCGCCGATTCGAAAACTGTTTACGCGCACAAACTACATTTCCCATAATGCCCCTGCTTTGATAGTCTCGCTTTTCTGAATAAATTATATATAAATTGTTTCATTCGTATTCACTATTCATTAACGTTGCGTTTAGGTATTTATTTATATTGATCTGTGTCGTTAGTTTTAGCTAGCTAGCGAAAAGGGTGGTTTTACAATTAAAATGCATAGCGGAGTCTGTAGCATCTGATTTGTTATAAGCTAAGAATTTATTGATTATAAAACTCCCATTTAATTTATTCAGCATTACACAACCGGAAATGCGCCCCCTGGTGGTCATTCTTCTTCTTCCTCTTCTTCTTTCGGCTTTTCCCTTCAGGGGTCGCCACAGCGAATCATCTCTCTCCACCTATCCCTATCTTCTGCATCCTCAACACTTGCACCCACTAGCTTCATATCCTCATTAATTCCATCCATATACCTCCTCTTTGGCCTTCCTCTTTGCCTCCTGCCTGGCAGCTCCATGTCCAACATTCTCCTACCAATATACTCACTTTCCCTCCTCTGAACATGTCCAAACCATCTTAATCTGGCCTCCCTAACTTTGTCCACCAAACGTCCAACATGAGCTGTCCCTCTGATGTACTCATTCCTAATCCTGTCCAACCTTGTCACTCCCAAAGAGAACCTCAACATCTTCAGCTCAGCTACCTCTAGCTCTGACTCCTGTCTCTTCCTCAGTGACATTGTCTCTAAACCATACAGCATGGCCGCTCTCACCACTGTCCTGTACACCTTCCCCTTGATTCTCGCTGATATTTTCCTATCACACAGAACTCCCGACACCTTTCTCCACCCATTCCAACCTGCCTGCACTCGCTTCTTTACCTCTTTCCCACACTCTCCATTACTCTGGACTGTTGACCCCAAATATTTAAACTCCTGTACCTTCTTCACTTCTTCACCCTGTAACCTTACTGTTCCACTTCCCTCCCTTTCATTCACACACATGTACTCAGTCTTACTACGACTGATTTTCATTCCTCTTCTCTCCAGCGCAAACCTCCACCTCTCCAGGTTTTCCTCCCCCTGGTCCCTGTTCTCACTACAGATCACAATGTCATCTGCAAACATCATTGTCCAAGGAGACTCCCGTCTGACCTCCTCTGACAACTGGTCCATCACCATAGCAAACAGGAAGGGGCTCAGAGCCGATCCCTGATGCAGTCCCACCTCCACTTTGAACTCCTCTGTCTGACCTACAGCACACCTCACCACTGTCCTGCTCCTCTCATACATGTCCTGCACCACTCTGACATACTTCTCTGCTACTCCTGACTTCCTCATACAGTACCACAGCTCTTCTCTTGGCACCCTGTCATACGCTTTCTCCAAGTCTACAAACACACAGTGCAACTCCCTCTGACCATCCCTATACTTCTCCATCAAAATTCTCAGAGCAAAAATTGCATCTCTTGTGCTCTATCTGGGCATGAAGCCATACTGCTGCTCACAAATTTCCACTACCTTCCTTAACCTAGCTTCCACTACTCTTTTCCATAGCTTCATTGTATGGCTCATAAACTTTATCCCCCTATAGTTGCTGCAACTCTGCACGTCACCCTTATTCTTAAAGATCGGCACTAACACACTTCTTCTCCATTCCTCAGGCATCCTCTCACTCTCTAAAACCCTGTTGAACAAACTAGTTAAAAATTCCACTGCTGTCTCTCCTAGACACTTCCAGACCTCCACCGGGATGTCGTCAGGACCAACTGCCTTTCCACTTTTCATCCTCTTCAAAGCCTTCCTGACTTCATCCTTTCTAATCTTATCTACTTTCTGTTCCACAGAGTTCACGCCTTCTACTCTTTTTTCCCTCTCATTTTCCTCGTTCATCAGCTCCTCAAAGTACTCCTTCCATCTCCTCTGTACACTCTCCTCACTTGTGAGCACCCTTCCCTCTCTATCCTTAATAACTCTAACTTGCTGCACATATTTCCCATCTCAATCCCTCTGCCTAGCTAACCTGTACAAGTCCTTCTGTCCTTCTCTAGTGTCTAGCCTAGTGTACAACTCGTCATATGCCTTCTGCTTGGCCTTAGACACCTCCCTTTTCACTCTGCGCTGTAACTCCTTGTATTCCTGTCTATTCTCTTCAGTCCTGTCCATGTCCCACTTCTTCTTGACTAACCTCTTCCTCTGGACACTATCCTGAACTGCTTCATTCCACCACCAAGTCTCCTTATCTTCTTTCCTCCTTCCAGATGACACACCCAGCACCTTTCTCCCTGATCACTTCTGCTGTAGTTTCCCAGTCATCTGGCAGCACTACCTGACCACCCAGAGCCTGCCTCAACTTCTGTCTAAATTACTCACAACATTCCTCCTTTTTCAGCTTCCACTACTTGGTTTTCTTCTCTATCTCTATCTTTGACCTCTTCTTCTTACAGACCATCAAAGTCATCCTACACACCACCATCCTATGCTGTCTGGCTACACTCTCTCCCACTACCACTTTACAGTCACTAATCTCTTTCAGATTGCCTCTTCTACATAGGATGTAGTCTACCTGTGTGCTCCTACCTCCATTCTTGTAAGTCACTCTATGCTCCTCCCTCTTCTGAAAATAAGTGTTAACCACAGCCATGTCCATCCTCTTAGCAAAGTCCACTACCATCTGTACTTCTAGGTTCCTTTCCTTAATTCTAAACCTGCCCATCACCACCTCATCACCTGTGTTCCCCTCACCAACATGTCCATTAAAATCCGCTCCTATCACCACTCTCTCACCCGTGGGAATACTCTCCATCACCTCATCTAATTCACTCCAGAATCTCTCTTTCTCCTCTAACTCACAACCTACCTGTGGGGCATAACCACTAACAACATTCAACATCACCCCTTCAATCTCTAACTTCAGACTCATCACCCTGTCTGACACTCTCTTCACCTCCAGAACATTCCTCACAAACTCCTCCTTCAGGACCACACCTACCCCATTTCTCTTACTATCCACACCATAATAAAACAGCTTGAATCCTGCTCCTATACTACGAGCCTTGCTACCCTTCCACCTGGTCTCCTGTACACACAGTATATCCACCTTCCTTCTCTCCATCATATCAGCCAGCTCTCTACCTTTCCCTGTTATAGTACCAACATTCAGAGTTCCTATTCTCAGTCCTACACTCTTACCTTTCCTCTCCTCCCTCCTCTACTTCTTCGACCAACAGTAGCCCAATTTCCACCGGCGCCCTGTAGGTCAACGGCGCCGATGGCGGTCGTTGTTAACCCGGGCCTCGACCGATCCGGTATGAAATTCGTACTGACGATTCGCATGGTTAAATTTGGCAATGTTTTACGCCGGATGCCCTTCCTGACGCAACCCTCTCTATTTATCCGGGCTTGGAACCGGCACAGAAGTCACTGGACTGTGACCCCCATGGCTAGATTCCCTGGTGGTCATTCGTGAATTGTAAAAAAAAATCTAAACTAAATGTGAAATAAAAAGCCAGACACACAGCAGTGTACATGTGTAACAGGTGTTTATTTAAATGCTGTATTTGTTGTATTTATTTATTTACACATTATAGAGAGATTTTAATATTGCCTATGGTTTAAAAAGTATTCTGTATGAACAGTAGTGCAGCAGCAGGGTGTGTGTGTGTGTGTGTGTGCTCGTTCTATGTTAATATTCTCTCTTTATTTCCTCTTGTTTTATGATTGTGTGAACGCAAAGCTGCCACATGTACAAAACTTTGGTGTGAAAAAAAGCACAGTTTAAAAAACTAGTTTAGTTTTAGAAACAGACATTAGATTTAAAGAGAAATGCTAAAATGATATTAAACAGTCTCAGCGGTGAGTAGAAACATACAGTACATTCACCATTCCTCACATTCCTCTGTGTGTGTATGTGTGAGCTGATTTAGTGCCCTGCGTTGTGCATCTCTTACATCACATGTGTGTACTGAGGATGATTATTTAGCTGGAACTCACTCACATCAGCTCAATCAAGCAAATCACATTACCACCAGAGGAAGCAGGAGCTATCGGGGCGGAGCTTATACTGAACATCTCTGATTGTCAAATGTGTTTTATATAATGACCCACAAGTTTCACTTCAGACACACACACACACACTCACTCACTCACTCACTCACTCACTCTTAAAGCACTGAGTGAGCTCTGACATGCTCGCCGTCCTCCAGCCCTTAGGAAATTTCTAAGGCCACAAACAACCAAACTTTATCACTGATGATCTCTGTGTGGGTGTCAACTTCCTGATTAATGAAAGGGTTCCATGAAACCGCTCCATGTCATTAATAACTGAGTAATTAACAGTGACTCATCTTTGGAATGTCTCTGATGATAATATTACATTAAAGATCATGATGAACTGATAATCAGGACACACCCACATGGTACACAGCATCCCGTAAACTACACACATGCAAAATGTTGGGAAAAAGGTCCATAGAGCATGGAATGTTGTTTCACATCCATCAGACTTGGTCCCTATTATTATTATTATTATTTATTATTATTATTACTGATTGTCTAGTACATTCTGGACATTTTAATGTACATATATTTAAAGGCTGTATCTGATTTAAGTGTAGAACATTTTAAGTTCTGCACGTTTCTCTTCACTCAGATTCTTCTGAAATTAATAAAATTTTCGATCTCGATCAGGATGGCACTGGAGCCGGAGTCTGTTCTGGGAATGCTGGGTCTCCATTGGGAATGAAGTAAGTATTCTCTTAGCTTTCTAAATGTGTATCCCTGATGGGGGGAAACAGGGTTAGACTGTTCTATACAGAACCTTAATAGGTTCTCCAGAGAGATGTTAGATGAAGCATTAGTGTTGTTGTGCTGCATTCATGACAACTAGGAACTGGGACTTTTTCACCTCAGATCCTCCTGCCGTATGCATTCGAGCGTTCACACCGGCTCAGTGGCCTGAAGTCAGAAATAAAGTGAAACCTCTCTGCGAGCTGAATGAAAACGCTCTCACAGAAGAGAATTATCTTATTTTATCAGCTATTATTTTGCAATTTCAGACATAAACAGCGACTCAACCGAGGCTTATAAACCTTAACACCCAGCACTCTGTTGTTAGTCCTTATTCTTACTGTTCCCCACGAGCCTCACCATGCTGAAGTGACCTCACAGACTCACAGCTCAAACACTAAAACACTGCCCAGTAGGCGTTATGAGCTGGACGTCGTATGTTCCATATTCAAACAGGTCTTTTCACAGGAAGTCAGAAGCCTCCCAGTTCCCACTGGCTCACGGACATAGCATAACAACACCGTAGCTCTAACACAGCTACGCTGATACCATCAACTCTGCTTATTTATTTTATATAAACTCTTCAGTCAACTACAGTCCAATCCTCTGACCTCAGAAATGAATTCATTAATGTAAGCTTTTACTGAATTCCATTAATTTCATATTTAAACTGTTTGATAAAGCTCGTTACTTGTTAAATGTGTTTAATGTTAAGTGCCGTATAAATAAAATGTTCATGGCACACAGTCGTGTTTCTGTAAACAGCTGCTCCAGGTGAAGCACCACTCTGATTGGTCACTCCAGTACACTCTAACAGCCAATCAGAGGACTTCATTTATGCAGCTAAGAGAATCACGTGACAGCCATTTTACACTCACTCTCTCTCACACACACACACACACACACACACACACACACACACACACACACACACACACACCACAGCTGTAACACTGCACTGGAATGCCTCAGTAACCATCACACACACTCATAGACAGTAACAGTCTGAGTCATAATAACACAAATATCTACACACACACAGATTAATACTATAATTTTGCATATTTAGCATGTAATCCTATGTTTATCTGATTAGACACACAAAGGCACGTGTGGTTAACCTGAAGCATACACACACACGCACACACACACGTGCACACACATGCATATAGGTGAATAGAATTCACATAATCCATTATGATACTCCATTAAGTGAGATACATGTGTGTGTAATGGGAGGAGCATTTATGGAACTCTCTCTATTCATCCCTCCATCCCTCACTTCCCACCACTCTCTCTCCATCTCTCCGTCCCTCTCTCCGTCTCTCCGTCAGTCTCATGTGATCAGGCCCAGGCGTGCGAGTTTGGCCGACAGGAACGAGTGGAGAACAAACACTACTGGCTTTGGATTAGAGCGCAGATCAAAAGCCTGCCAACACACACATACACACACATTAACAAAGAGTAATACAGAGAATCACCATTAATCACAATTTATGTACAAATGGAATGAACCATTCCCAAACACAGGGGGTCAGATTCATAATTAAAGTAATTTCAGTATCCTGAAAAACTGGAATAAACCATTCCTGAATACAGAGGGGTACCAGGTTCACTATCTACTATTTGCATAAAACACCGTTAACCCCAAACCACAAGCAAAGAGTAGGTGAGTAGTTACCAGTTCCCCCTCAGGCCCCCCGAAATCGAGGTACAGGAGTCTGACTGCATCATCTGCAGAGTTACGCAGCTTTTCGTAGGGGTAGTGAAGGAGCACAGTGCCACCTACAGGAGCTCCTCCTCCTCCTCTCAATACAGTGAAGCCTCGCTCATAGTGCAGCACCAAACACACCTCCTCCCTGTTTAACAGACACCCTGCACACACACACACACACACACACACACACACACACACACACACACACACACACACACAAGTTTCAAGTCTGTGTGGGTTTGAATTGAAACTAAATAAAATAAATGTGTAATCAATCTGTCTCTTTCTCTCTCCCTCTCACACACACACACCTATGGACACCTCTTTGACGAGCTCGGCGGCAGTGTGGGTCCCCTGTACGAGCGCTCGTGTCCATGACGACAAGTCCCAGTGCGTCTCTACACGGAACATGTGAGACTCAACACCACGACTAGAACCAGTTCGAGTCATGAAGAGAAGATCAGAACCTAAAGATGGGGAACCACGGGTACTGCCCGAGTGAACGAGTCTACAGAGAGAGAGAGAGAGAGAGAGAGAGAGAGAGAGAGAGAGAGAAAGAGAGAGATAAACTTCAGTTTAGAAATTTAGACAGCTCTGTGTGTGTGTGTTTGTGTGTGTCTGTCTCTTTACTGGGTGGTCAGCACTGTGGGTGTGTGCGTGTCTGTGTATACCGGGTGGTCAGCAGTGTGAGTGGGTGTGTGTATGTGTGTGTACCGGGTGGTCAGCTGTGTGTGTGTATACTGGTGGTCAGCAGTGTGTGTGTGCATATGTGTGTCATTACCGGGTGGTCAGCAGTGAATGTATGGTCAGTGGTGTGCTCCAACTTTCTCGTGTCCACGGCACTGAGTCAAACAGCAGAACGTCTTTCTCTGTCATCGCCATGACAACTGGCTTGTACTGGTGATGCCCATTCTCCATAGTTACCTGAACGGATACAAATACAGTTAGACATATGTCACACAAACGGACAGTCAGACAGAGAGACAGGTACACTAATAACCAGGCAGACAGAGAGACAGGTATACTAATAACCATGCAGACAGAGAGACAGGTACACTAATAACCATGCAGACAGAGAGACAGGTACACTAATAACCAGGCAGACAGAGAGACAGGTATACTAATAGCCATGCAGACAGCGAGACAGGTACACTAATAACCATGCAGACAGAGAGACAGGTACACTAATAACCATGCAGACAGAGAGACAGGTATACTAATAACCAGGCAGACAGAGAGACAGGTGCACTAATAACCATGCAGACAGAGAGACAGGTATACTAATAACCAGGCAGACAGAGAGACAGGTATACTAATAACCAGGCAGACAGAGAGACAGGTATACTAATAACCAGGCAGACAGAGAGACAGGTACACTAATAACCATGCAGACAGAGAGACAGGTATACTAATAACCAGGCAGACAGAGAGACAGGTACACTAATAACCAGGCAGACAGAGAGACAGGTATACTAATAACCAGGCAGACAGAGAGACAGGTATACTAATAACCAGGCAGACAGAGAGACAGGTACACTAATAACCAGGCAGACAGAGAGACAGGTACACTAATAACCAGGCAGACAGAGAGTCAGAAACACAAACTGATCTAATGAGTGGTACAGATGCAGATTAATTTGTACACAGCAGCATGTGAGTGTGTGTCTGTGTGAGTGTGTGTGTGCACCTGTTCTGCCGATGTGTTTAAGCAGTGTGTGAGTGTGTGTGTGTGTGCACCTGTTCTGCGAGCCACCCGATGTGTTTAAGCTGTGTGTGTGTGCTGGAGGCACTCAGGAAGGCGTTGATGTGTGTGAGTGTGTGTGGCAGCAGCGCAGCGATGTTGGCGTGTATGGCGGTGAACCAGGAGTGTGCAGTGGCCGTGTCCTTACAGCGCAGAACCACCGAGTTCTGACCATCAGGAGAGTGCAGCTCCAACAACCTATACACACAGACACATTTAAAAAACACTCTCTATACTAACTGGCCACTTATATTAAGCTTGTTCTTGAAATGATCTAATCAGCCATCATGTAGTAGCAGTGCAACTGCCTTTATAAATACACCAAGGACCACATACATACACACACTGGTCTCACGCACACACACTGGTCTCACGCACACACACACTGGTCTCACACACACACACACTGGTCTCACACACACACACACTGGTCTCACGCACACACACTGGTCTCACGCGCACACACACTGGTCTCACGCACACACACACTGGTCTCACGCACACACACACTGGTCTCACGCACACACACACTGGTCTCACGCACACACACACTGGTCTCACGCACACACCTGTTCTCCAGGTCAGGCATGGTGAGGTTCCTGCAGATGAAGCTCATTTTCAGTGGAATGATCTTCCTGTCTTTGGTCATGTTGTGTTTGGGAGAGTCGTCACTCCCATCCCAGCTCAGCTCCGATAAAACCGACGCCTTCTTAAAGAGAGGAGACACCTCACGAATATACCTTACTGTAGAGAAAGAAAAAAAACACACAATAAATTTTACCAACAATCTCGTTTCAGTGCAGAAGCAGAAATCAGTCGTACAAAGTCAGGTTCTCAGTGACTTATTAATCTTTCGTTAAGGATAAAGCTTAACGTTTTCTCCTCATACATTCTACAGATCTACACTAAGAAGAAGTTGCTTTCGGCTGCTCCCTGTTCGGGGTCGCCACAGCGGACCAACTGGTCCGCACAACAACTTGGCAAATGTTTTACACCGGATGCCCACCGCAACCCTCCCATTTTTCCGGGCTTGGGACCGGCACTGCATCCAGGGGCTGGGGTTGAGGCATTGGCAGATCTACACTAAGGAATAAAAATATATAACTACTGCCCCTTTAACACATTTCCTCACCATCCCTGGAAGCCTCACACACACACACACGGATTTGAGGTTTTTCCATAAATGTACAGAAAGCAAATTAAATCACTCTTCAGCCTCACACACTCCAACACGCTCCAGGGCAGGTCTTTGTGTGTGTGTTTGTGTGTGTGCGTGTGTGTGTACAAGAAACTAACACACACACACACAGAGATGAGGTCATTCCTGGATGCAGAGAACGCTTACATAAACTCCAATGGGTGAAGTGGGAGTGTAATGCGTGCGTGTGTGTGTGTGTGTGTGTGTGTGTGTGTGAGGTGTTGGAAGATATAGATGAAACAGCCAAATCCATGTGTGTGTATATTTTTTGCTGTTTTTGTTTTTCTTTTCACTTCATTTTCAAAATCCCAAACTAACACTAATGAAAGCTTGGGTTCTAGCTCCACAGGTGGAACCGTGTTAGGGCTCGAACATTGCTGCTCTGAAGTGAGATGAGATGTTTTATGAAAAAAAATAAAAATAAAAATAAAAATAATATATATATATATATATATATATATATATATATATATATATATATATATATATATATATATATATAGATGGATGGATAGATAAACAGACAGACAGACTGTCAGGTTTTGGGCTGTTTTGTTTTTGGACGCTAGAGATCCTCGGGAAGCCCCTGCGCCTGTGCAATTAATGTATTGCTTTCACATGTGTCTCGTTCGGGTGTGGGTATTTAAGTCTCTTTGTTTCTCGGTTTCGGGGTTGGGATCTTTAATTGTCGTTAGTCAGCGTTAGAGGTTATGTGGCCGGCTTTTCGGGTGGGCTTTTGGTGCTGTCTCTGTTTTGTGCTCGGGCTTCGGGATCTGCCTTCTTCTCCTCGGGAGTCTCTCCTTCTCTTTGTTTTTGTTTCGAGTCCCAAGTTTCCCCTCCCGAGTTTCCCTTTCGAGTTCCGAGTTCCAAGTTTCCCTTTCGAGCTTCCCTATGTTTTGTCCTTTTCAGTGTATTTTCATCCCGCCGATGATGATCTGGATCTGAGGAGCCCTATAAGGAGCACTGAAAGAGCACTAGACACCAAAAGCCTGACAGAAAGATCCCAACCAACCTATGCACGCAGGGACGCGCAGTTCTCGAGGAGTCTTCTCGCCCCTTCTCCCTTCGTTTAGGGTGGAACGTCAGGAGCCGTTCCTGGGGGGGGCGCCCTGTCAGGTTTTGGGCTGTTTTGTTTTTGGACGCTAGAGATCCTCGGGAAGCCCCTGCGCCTGTGCAATTAGTGTATTGCTTTCACATGTGTCTCGTTCGGGTGTGGGTATTTAAGTCTCTTTGTTTCTCGGTTTCGGGGTTGGGATCTTTAATTGTCGTTAGTCGGCGTTAGAGGTTATGTGGCCGGCTTTTCGGGTGGGCTTTTGGTGCTGTCTCTGTTTTGTGCTCGGGCTTCGGGATCTGCCTTCTTCTCCTCGGGAGTCTCTCCTTCTCTTTGTTTTTGTTTCGAGTCCCAAGTTTCCCCTCCCGAGTTTCCCTTTCGAGTTCCGAGTTTCCCTTTCGAGCTTCCCTATGTTTTGTCCTTTTCAGTGTATTTTCATCCCTCCGATGATGATCTGGATCTGAGGAGCCCTATAAGGAGCACTGAAAGAGCACTAGACACCAAAAGCCAGACAGACAGATAGATAGATAGATAGATAGATAGATAGATAGATAGATAGACGCATCCTATGTAGAAGAGGCAATCTGAAAGAGATTAGTGACTGTAAAGTGGTAGTGGGAGAGAGTGTAGCCAGACAGCATAGGATGGTGGTGTGTAGGATGACTTTGATGGTCTGTAAGACGAAGAGGTCAAAGATAGAGATAGAGAAGAAAACCAAGTGGTGGAAGCTGAAAAAGGAGGAATGTTGTGAGGAATTTAGACAGAAGTTGAGGCAGGGTCTGGGTGGTCAGATAGTGCTGCCAGATGACTGGGAAACTACAGCAGAAGTGATCAGGGAGACAGGGAGAAAGGTGCTGGGTGTGTCATCTGGAAGAAGATAAGGAGACTTGGTGGTGGAATGAAGCAGTTCAGGATAGTATCCAGAGGAAGAGGTTAGCCAAGAAGAAGTGGGACATGGACAGGACTGAAGAGAATAGACAGGAATACAAGGAGTTACAGCATACAAGGAGTGAAAAGGGAGGTGTCTAAGGCCAAGCAGAAGGCATATGACGAGTTGTACACTAGGTTAGACACTAGAGAAGGACAGAAGGACTTGTACAGGTTAGCTAGGCAGAGGGATCGAGATGGGAAGGATGTGCAGCAAGTTAGAGTTATTAAGGATAGAGATGGAAGGGTGCTCACAAGTGAGGAGAGTGTACAGAGGAGATGGAAGGAGTACTTTGAGGAGCTGATGAATGAGGAAAATGAGAGGGAAAAATGAGTAGAAGGGGTGAACTCTGTGGAACAGAAAGTAGATAAGATTAGAAAGGATGAAGTCAGGAAGGCTTTGAAGAGGATGAAAAGTGGAAAGGCAGTTGGTCCTGACGACATCCCGGTGGAGGTCTGGAAGTGTCTGGGAGAGGCAGCAGTGGAATTTTTAACTAGTTTGTTCAACAGGGTTTTAGAGAGTGAGAGGATGCCTGAGGAATGGAGAAGAAGTGTGTTAGTGTCGATCTTTAAGGATAAGGGTGACGTGCAGAGTTGCAGCAACGATAGGGGGATAAAGTTGATGAGCCATACAATGAAGCTATGGGAAAGAGTAGTGGAAGCTAGGTTAAGGAAGGTAGTGGAAATTTGTGAGCAGCAGTATGGCTTCATGCCCAGAAAGAGCACAACAGATGCAATTTTTGCTCTGAGAATTTTGATGGAGAAGTATAGGGATGGTCAGAGGGAGTTGCACTGTGTGTTTGTAGACTTGGAGAAAGCGTATGACAGGGTGCCAAGAGAAGAGCTGTGGTACTGTATGAGGAAGTCAGGAGTAGCAGAGAAGTATGTCAGAGTGGTGCAGGACATGTATGAGAGGAGCAGGACAGTGGTGAGGTGTGCTGTAGATCAGACAGAGGAGTTCAAAGTGGAGGTGGGACTGCATCAGGGATCGGCTCTGAGCCCCTTCCTGTTTGCTATAGTGATGGACCAGTTGTCAGAGGAGGTCAGACAGGAGTCTCCTTGGACAATGATGTTTGCAGATGACATTGTGATCTGTAGTGAGAGCAGGGACCAGGGGGAGGAAAACCTGGAGAGGTGGAGGTTTGCGCTGGAGAGAAGAGGAATGAAAGTCAGTCGTAGTAAGACTGAGTACATGTGTGTGAATGAAAGGGAGGGAAGTGGAACAGTAAGGTTACAGGGTGAAGAGGTGAAGAAGGTACAGGAGTTTAAATACTTGGGGTCAACAGTCCAGAGTAATGGAGAGTTTGGGAAAGAGGTAAAGAAGCGAGTGCAGGCAGGTTGGAATGGGTGGAGAAAGGTGTCGGGAGTTCTGTGTGATAGGAAAATATCAGCGAGGATCAAGGGGAAGGTGTACAGGACAGTGGTGAGACCGGCCATGCTGTATGGTTTAGAGACAGTGTCACTGAGGAAGAGACAGGAGTCAGAGTTAGAGGTAGCAGAGCTGAAGATGTTGAGGTTCTCTTTAGGAGTGACACGGTTGGACAGGATTAGGAACGAGTACATCAGAGGGACAGCTCATGTTGGACGTTTGGTGGACAAAGTTAGGGAGGCCAGATTAAGATGGTTTGGACATGTTCAGAGGAGGGAAAGTGAGTATATTGGTAGGAGAATGTTGGACATGGAGCTGCCAGGCAGGAGGCAAAGAGGAAGGCCAAAGAAGAGGTATATGGATGGAATTAATGAGGATATGAAGCTAGTGGGTGAAAGTGTTGAGGATGCAGAAGACAGGGATAGGTGGAGAGAGATGATTCGCTGTGGCGACCCCTGAAGGGAAAAACTGAAAGAAGAAGAAGATATAGATATATAGATATACTATAAGTATATATATATTGATGTTGAACATATATAATCTGTCTGTGTGTGTGTGTGTGATCATTTATACACACAGCAGAAAATTACAAATATGGAAAAACACACCCTCTTAAACAACACTTAATAACTAAAAAACACAGCCAGAGCTTTCAGTGGAACATTCCAGAACATTCAGTGTGTGTGTGTGTGTGTGTGTGTGTGTGTGTGTGTGTGTGTGTGTGTGTGTGTCTCATTAAAGAACTCATTAGTCTTGTCATTCAGCCCTCATTTTATTCAGGCCATCACACAAGAGGACCCGAGTGAAAGTGTGTGTGTGTGTGTGTGTGTGTGTGTGTGTGTGTGTGTGTGTGTGTGTGTGTGTGTGTGTCCAAATCTTAAATAACTGGATCTACCTCAAACACAGAACCCAACACCTAACGCAGGAAAACAAAAGAAAAAAGTTCTGCCTCAGGACACTCTCACACTCAAACTCTCACTCACTCACTCACGCACACACACTCATACCTCTACCCATAATCCTTTGCAGTTTGTTCCACAGCCGTTATGATGAAACATTCTCCCTCCAGAACCACAGAGCCCCTAATCACTACAGCGTGTGGATCAGTGAGGGGGTTAGGGGGCTGTGACACACACACACACACACCCACACACACACACACACACACACACACACACACACACTACTGTAAAGTGTAAGCAGGTGGGAATCAGCAGAACAAAGATGTCAAAAGAAACCTAAATCTATAAAAAAAAAAAAAAAAACTAAATCTAAATCTATTAAAAGGTTAAAAAAAAAAAATCTAGTTTTTAATAATCTCCCCTTGTCTCCTGCTAAGGATTTTTTGACTGTATTGGACTGTTTTGATTTAACACAGCACATTGATTTTCCTACACACTGCCATTCTCATACCCTTGATTTAATCTGCTCTGTTGGAATTAATAATGTTTGTGTCCAGGGTCTCGAAGTTGGCATATCTGACCATAAACTCATTGACTTCAGCTTCTCACTCCCCCTTGCCAAATCTAAAATCAAATCTTCAATATCTTATCAAAACCTGCTGCTTCCTCCCTGCCACTCTCTGTTAATCTCTGTTGTCCTGGTGAGATTCTCTCATCATATAATGAAGCTACATCTAATGTCTTGGAAGCTCTGGCCCCATTAAAGACCAGAACTGTCCCCTCAGCTTATTCTTCCCCCTGGTTCACCCCAGAGCTCAGATTAATGAAAGCAAAGGCTAGGCGTCTTGAACGTCTCTATAAGAAGACCTGTCTTCCTGTTCATGCTACCCTCTACGCTGAATTCATATCACAATATAAAAAAGCCCTTAACACTACACGTGCTACTTACTTGTCTAATATCATAAACAGAGCAAAGTGTAAACCCAGGACCCTTTTTTCTGAAATCAACAAACTTGTTAAACCACCATCTCCAATTCTTAATGGTTCTTCTGACCTTTGTGAAAATTTTCTGACATTTTTTACACACAAAATTGACAATATCTATCAATCCTTTTCTTTTTCTACTCCTTCAGAAACTTCTACTTTCCAGATACCCTACCCAATTTCTAACTTTACTCTCACCAATACATCTGTGGTCGAACAGATGATTATGAGCTCTAACTCTTCCACCTGCCAGTTAGACTCGTTACCAACACATCTACTCAAAAACCTCCTCCCTTCCCTCATTATACCTATCACTCACATGATAAATAGTTCCCTTATGTCTGGTTATGTACCACCTGGACTGAAAATAGCCATGATCAGACCTATACTTAAAAAACCTGGCCTTGATGACACAGTACTGAGTAACTTTAGACCAATTTCTAATCTTCCTTTTTTGTCTGAAGTCCTAGAAAAAGTGGTTGCCACACAACTGCAGACTCACTTGGACAAAAATAATCTGCAGGAACCATTTCAGTCTGGTTTTCGCCCCCTCCACAGTACAGAGACTGCTCTTCTCAAAGTGGTGAATGACCTCCTCCTCGCCTCTGATTCTGATGCCCTCAGCCTTCTGGTCCTTTTGGACCTAAGTTCAGCATTCGATACCGTCTGCCACTCTGTACTTTTGTCACGTTTGTCTGCAATCGGCATTTCTGAAACGGCTTTACAATGGCTAAACTCATATCTCACAGACAGGCAACAGTTCATTAGCATTGACAAATTCAATTCTCATTCTGTCGCCTTCTCCCGTGGAGTGCCTCAAGGATCTGTCCTTGGTCCACTTTTATTCTTAATCTACACACTTCCCCTAGGTCAGATCATCCGGCGCCATGGCTTCAATTTTCATAGTTATGCTGACGATACACAAATTTATTTTACTGTACAACCTAACTCTGTTTTTCCTTCCCCTTCCTTAACATCTTGCTTACATGATCTCAAAATATGGATGGCTCAAAACTACTTAATGTTGAATATGGAAAAAAATGAAATTCTGCTAGTAGCCCCTAAATCCCTTGATCTCACCGAACATGACTTTTCTATTAACATTGACGGTGTTCTGGTTCAACCCTCTTCCACTATACGAAACCTTGGTGTGTTGTTCGACTCTAGGCTATGTTTTGAACCCCACATCAATCAACTTGTCAAGTCCTGTTTTTTCCATCTTCGCAACATTGTCCGTTTAAGACCCTCACTAAATCTCAAAGATGCAGAAACTGTTGTTCACGCTTTCATAACTTCACATCTTGATTATTGTAACTCCTTGCTTTATGGTCTACCCAAAAAAGTTATAAATCGCTTGCAGTTCATTCAGAATTCAGCTGCTCGGGTCCTCACTTTTACCAAAAAATCAGCTCACATCACTCCTGTCTTACAGCAACTACACTGGCTCCCTGTTAGTTACCGCATCCAGTTTAAGATTCTTACTCTAGTTTTCAAGGCTCGTCATGGTTTAGCACCTTCCTATCTCTGCGAAATGATTACCCCCTATGTCCCAGTCCGTACTCTGAGATCGAGCTCTGAAAACTTGCTCGCCGTACCCAAGTTCCGTCGGGTGGTAGGGCTTTCAGTATATCAGCTTCTAAGCTCTGGAACAAACTACCACAAGACCTTCGTGATGTCCCTTCTCTTCAGACCTTTAAAACTGCCCTCAAAACTCATTTATTCACTTTATGTTTTGTTAATTGATTGTCTGCCTCAATTTTCCAGCACTATGTTTGTTTTTGTAAGTTTACTGTAGATTAACCTTTTTTGTCTGTTCCATCTGGCTGATTACATGTTGTATACTGACTATATACTTATATGTATTCATTCTATATAGCAATTTGGTGTAAAGCGTCCTTGGGTTATTGAAATAATATTATTATTATTGTTCACTCCCCCTTTTCCTCTCCCTGTCCACTCCTCCCTCAACAATCACATATTAAGACATTGTTGTGTTACTCTGTGTTACAGCTAGAACATTTGATGGATTAAGAAGCTGACAATTCCAGACTTCAGTATCACACTTTACCCACAATGCATTGCAGCACTGTGATAACATCACAGGGACATCACAAAACTGATGAAGAACCTCAACACACACACACACACACCTTTAAATCTAAATATTTTCAAGTAGCCATGGTCATCCTATAATGATGTTTCAGATCTGACTGTGATTGGTCCAGAGCTGTGTTTATTTAGTGACATCATAAATCACACAACCACACCCCCAAATCAGTGGCTCAAGTCTCACATGTATATAATCAAAATTCAATATTTTATATATATATATATATATATATATATTTAACTTCACTTTTAACTCTGTGTGTGTGTGGACTAGCTCCAGATGCCGTTGTCTGTATTCACACAGCACGTCTGTTTCTCGTTAGTGTTATATATTAACCTCTCTCTCTCACACACACACACACACACACACACACAGAGTTCTAAATCAGCTTGCACACATAATCACAACACTCTTACTATAAACGAAGAACTGATAAAGTCACACAATGTGAGAGTACAAGACTCCGCCCCTAACACACACAGTTGTGTTTTGGCCAGATGTCTCAATGCTGTTTATTTTATATTTATATACAGTAAGCAGTAGTTAGCTCATCATAACTAGCCTCACGGATCACACACAACGTACCTGTGTAAGTGGGCAGAGTGATGACATCACTACACCCATGACGATGATGTTACACACCGTCTGGTCTGTGGTTACACTCCTAAGCTCCACCCACAATTAATAGAACACTGCATGAATACATAAAACAGTGCACTACAATATATAGTAAACTAGTGTGCGATTTGGGATGCAGCCAATTATAATATCTGACCAATCACTGTTCAGCAGTAATTCTAGCTCCACCCACATGGTCCTTGTAACAAGAGGAACCAAATAGCTGTCACAGGACACATCCTAAACCACGTGGTCTTTAGGGGTTTTTACTTCCTGTAACGGTTTTCTCAGGGTGGCTCGGCGTGTTTATTGTTGCATGGCGATCAGTTCAGACTCCACGCCGTTTGTGTCACTGTGTGAAGAGTAAAACGGAGAGTAAACAAAAGTATGTGTCTTCTGTGAAGACACAAATTGAGGCATTAGTCTACACACAAGTTACACTCAGACAAGCTCGCTTATCCGCCGTCTTTCTCCTTTACCATTGTACGCTTTTGCTATTGGAGATGACGGAAAACAGGAAGAGGAAACACACAATTATTATTTAATAATTACAAAAACCTTTATTCTGAGGTGAAATCTGAGGATAAAACTTACCATCTGATTTCTTTCTAAATTCGGCTACTTTATAAACCTGTTCAGGCACAAAACAGCATAACTAAACCAGGAGAATCGAGTCCTGGATATTTCCCCATGGTTCTTCTACATGTTAGAGACGTGAGCCTCGCAGCATCAGTGCAGAACTGAAGGAACAATGGCAGACGTTTGTCTAGACTTAAATTTCATTGGAACTGATACTTTAAATCTTTTTTTTTCTTTTAATTTAGTCCATTTGAAATGTGTGAAATGAACTCCATGATGTCCAAACAGTTAAGAAAATGAGGATTTTGTGGAATTGTGATGTTTGTAAACACTCAGCTTTCCATCAGTAATGCGTTACAGTGTCTGTCTAAACATCACGACTCACACACATTCCTGCTGCACATTTACACACTACTGCTAATGACGATCAAACACACACACACACACACACTAGATTGCACTAAATTAGATTGGATTCGCCTGGGTGAAGCTGTTGCTGAATAGATTTTATTTCAATTCTTACTTCTAACTCGTATATCAGACTTTGAAGGCGAATTATACAAAAAACAAATCAAGAAAAAAGGGGGTCTATGTGTTTTTCACTCTAAAGTTCATCTTAGAAAAATAATAGAAAAATTAACATCCACTCTCTAAAGAATTACATTACAAAGTGAGTAAGAACGGAATTCTAAAAGCACCTTACACCTTATTATTCATAAATAAATAAATGCCTTGTGGTATAAATATCTCACGATATCAGAAACACATCGTCACAATCATATCGGCAATATGACCAATTTTAGAATGGTACGGTCCGTTGTAGGGGTGTTTGATTTACTTTTATTTACATGCTCTTTTGGGATCCGCCTCTGGCAACAATTTTAGCGTCAACGATTAACACCGCATCTGTAAAATAATTTGTAATAACCTTAAAACTTATCTACAGATATTTACCTGTCTTAGAGAAAAAATTTATAGATCTTGTTATCTGGGTCAGAACCCTCTAAATGCAGAATAGCGCGCTCTTATCTGACTAGCTTACTCGTGATTTCAGTCAGGTTATTTTCACTTCCACTGCGGTGACTCTCAATCCACATACTAGCGTACTAAATAGCATGTCAAAATAGTACGCTAAGTAGAGTAAGCGTTAGGGCTACATGATATTTAGTAAGGTAGCATGCGTTTTTTTTTTTACTAGCTTTGCTATTCAAACGCGAAGGCCTTGACAGAATCCCCGCGCTCGCGTAAGCCTCTTACCCTCCAAAGTCACCTCCTTCCCGGCCTTCTTGAGCGCCTGAACCGCCTGGTCGTGCGTGGCTTCCCGGAGATCGTTTCCGTTCACGGACAGTATGGCGTCTCCGACCCGTAGAGCCCGGCTCTGGTCCGCCGCCAGTCCGGGAAAAATCTTAGAAATTAGGATGGGCATCCTGTTCTCCCGACCTCCTTTAATGCTGATTCCCAAGCCTCCCGATTCCTGCTTAACCACCCGAACTTTCCGAACCGGTTCCGATGATGATGGTGAACTTGTTTCACCGGGTCTAGACCCGAACCCCGATCCGGGACTTCCATAGCTCGAAGCGGGACTTCCAAACTCCGAAGGGCTGGCTCCGTTATCACGGATTAACTTGCTGTAGTGGATATGGTACTCTCCGGATGTTCCGTTACTGCCGCCCAGTTTGAAGTGGTTCTGTTCCCCTGATGAGGTTGGGCTCTGCGCGCGGTTCTGGTTCCCAGGGTCGGTCCCGTTTGTCACGGCGGTTCGTATCCCGGATGGAGGGCTGTTGCCCTCGGTCCCGCTCGGTTCTCCCTCGGCCGTCAAAGTCAAAGTTTCGCGCGTGAGTGCTGCGGTGACCCGAACCCAACGGTCCCGCAGCAGCAGGTCCAGTTGTCCGTTCCGGTCCGCTCGAGTCCAGATCGCCATGTTTGGGTCACCGCTTTTCTAAACTCATAATAATAATAGTAATAATAATAAAACTTTTTAAACACTCGTTTTTTTCGTAGTGCGCACTAAGTACACTTCAACATGACACTCCCACTTAGAGAGCGAAAGAGAGAGAGAGAGAGAGAGAGAGAAAGCCACACCCTCTCTGATCCGATCTGTTCTGATTGGCCAGATCGCTTCCTGTCTATAACTTGAACAGTATCTGAAATCATATAGCAGACCTTTACTTCTAAGACCTTTACATAACAAAACAATAATGAAGTCACAATAAGGAACTAAACACAAAATTCTTCACAAGACAAAGGAACAGATTTTTGTATTGTGCTACAAGGCTTTCCTAATGTGAAGAGAAGTGATGTAATAAAAACATCTTCCACTGTCTGAACTCTAACTCAAACATTATATTGCTAATACTCATTATAGACTAGGTCTGACAACTAAGTGTTTATATTAAAGTTGTAGTATTCACTAGTTATTTTGCACTTCAAATATATAAAATATATTAAACATGTGAAGTGGTTGGCTGGGTTTACATAGGCCTGTAAGTCATTTTATAGACACGCCCTCAAATAAGTGCCCTTTCGCCCCGCCCACATCTGTTCAGAAAGAAAACCCTGGTGGGTTTAATAAGCGCTCTGCACAAACACGCTTGAAAAGAACTGATAAAAACATACAAAAAGAGTGAAAACTGTTTTAGTGTTATTGTAGATGACTAGGTAATGATAGCTAAAATACATGTAGAAATTCTAACAACCAAGTTAGCTAGCATGCTAGTGTTGGTCAGATAAACTTGTGGTATTACCGCTGTAGCTACTGTCATATAGCTGTCTACACTAGAGTGCCATTAGCGCCCCCTTGTGGAATATCTTTTACAAACCAGATCCATGAGGTGTTTGGCATTCTGAAATGCTCTCTGTGTATTCAGTGCTTTCACTTACCAGGCCTGATATTTTTGTACTTTTTTTCTTTCTTCTATGTATGAAATCTTAAAGCAGGCCTTTATACCTCAGTGTCCTCAGCAGGTATATGTGAAGAAAAGAATTTCACTGCGCTGTAATGTAGATGTCACAGATAAAGCCTTCTTTTTCTTCTTATTCAGCCGTGTTTTGTTCTGCACAGTTTGCGTTTCTGAAATGTTTAGGTAAAGTTTAAATAAATGAAGTCTGCATCATCACTACAGCAACCACTCTCACTACCCACAATGCACAAAAAAATGAAAGCTTTATTAAATCTAAATATTTATGAGACCCAAACCTAATGGTGTTGTAAATCTGGTGCTCACTTTACACAGCTGGGTTATGCTTACAGAGGACATGTGTAACCTCTGTGTCACCCCTCACACACACACACACACACACACACACACACACACACACACACACACACACACACACACACGCACACACACACACGCACGCAGAGAGAGAGAGAGACTCAGACACACAGCTTGGAACTGATTTATTGCAGATATGCAGCATTTACAAAAAAAAGAGCAAAAGACATCAGACCATGAGTGGAGATTTCAGCTGCAGCTCTGTGTGTGTGTGTGTGTGTGTGTGTGTGTGTTTTAGGCATATATCTCCTTATTAGGCCCCAAGATAGTAGACAGAGTGCACACTACTGAATCTCCACAGACTCACACTAATTCCAAAACGTTGCAAATGCCACTAACTCTCTGTTTCTGTGGAGAAACAACATCTGAATTTAAATGTTTTTTATTTGTTTATAAAAATTTTAAATAAAAACCATCTGGGTCCTGTGACTGGCACTGACACATTTAAAGCTAACAGGCTAATCAAAGATTAGACTCAATGATTAATTTATTGACACATCTAATCTAGTGAACAGTCTAATCTAATACACAGCTAGCTAAAATGTGCAGAAAAAGTTGGCTAGCTAACCTAGCTCATGATTCTCCAGCTAACTTTAGCTAGATAGCTAAAAAGCTAATCATTTCAAAACAGATTGGTTTGCTAACTTTGCTAATGACGCTTTGTGTGACAAGTTAAGCTAATGTCAGTGAATCTCTGTAAGTTGTGACAGTATGGTAGAAACAACAAAGCTTGGGTTAGCAGTTTATGATTAGCATAATTACAGTTATTACATAATTAGCTGCACTGAGCATTTTCTTAGGAATTTATCAACACGTCTGAGGTAAATGTTGACGTTCCGGGTGGTTCTGTGTCCTCATTCCTGTGGCCTTCCAGTCCCAACCAATGACTGTATACATGAGTAACGTTGCAACAGGGATTCAGAGGTGAAGCCATGTCGTCTCTGAGGCCCTCTAGTGCCTGGTTGCAGTACAAGTTTAACTCCTAACTTAACATTAGCTAAGTTTCACATTAATTTACTAATGAATAATCTTGAAGGGAACACTTGAAATATATTTGTAAGGTTAACGAGTCTCTGCTTTTCAAACAAACTGCACCAACAGCACAAGTGTAGCAGATAGGTCTCCATTCAGATGGTTAACTTACTGCGTGTGTCAAAGCTAGAGGAAAATCATGATGAGCAGCAATTTGTTTTTCTTAAGTTTTTGTTAAGTGTAAATGTTGACTGATGTTTTTCCAGTCAGTACCTCGCATTAGCCACATTTAATTAAACTAATGTCCACTAGCTAATAAATAGAAGCTCAGCTGAAACGTGGACATGCTTATACGTTGTATCGCTAACGTGTGGGTAAGAGGAAAACCCACTGCTTGTCCGTCTATATCTACTGCACATGTTCCAGTTCCAGTTCTTGCAGGATGGAGATTCCCACTTCCATTAAGTGGAAGTAAATGTTGCCATGTTATCCAAACATATATCGAGTCATTGGTCTTAACACACAGTATGTTGCTAGCTTTCTAAATCTTTTGCGTCAATCATTAGCTAGATTGGTTTTAGTGTCTGTTTTTTCCAGTTGCCTAGCAAGTGTTCTTAGACTTGAATGGTCCAATAACAAATTATTATTATTTTTGAACACATTACTATGGGCTTTTCATTTTACAGTACGGATGTCTTCAAGGCTCTATCTATGGCTCTAATATGGAGAATGAATGTGTTGGAGTGGTGTTGAGTGTAGTGTTGGGGTGGGTGGAGGTGTGGTGCTCGGTGTGGTGTTGGGGTGGGTGGAGGAGTGGTGTTGGGTGTGCTGTTTGGGTGGGTGGAGGAGTGGTGTTCGGTGTGGTGTTGGGGTGGGTGGAGGTGTAGTGTTCGGTGTGTGGTGTTGGGGTGGGTGGAGGTGTGGTGTTCGGTGTGGTGTTGGGGTGGGTGGAGGTGTGATGTTCCGTGTGGTGTTGGGGTGGGTGGAGGAGTGGTGTTCGGTGTGGTGTTGGGGTGGGTGGAGGAGTGGTGTTCGGTGTGGTGTTGGGGTGGGTGGAGGTGTGGTGTTCGGTGTGGTGTTGGGGTGGGTGGAAGTGTGATGTTGGGTGTGGTGTTGGGGTGGGTGGAGGAGTGGTGTTCAGTGTGGTGTTGGGGTGGGTGGAGGAGTGGTGTTCGGTGTGGTGTTGGGGTGGGTGGAGAAGTGGTGTTCGGTGTGGTGTTAGGGTGGGTGGAGGAGTGGTGTTCGGTGTGGTGTTGGGGTGGGTGGAGGAGTGGTGTTCGGTGTGGTGTTGGGGCGGGTGGAAGTGTGATGTTGGGTGTGTGTTGGGGTGGGTGGAGGAGTGGTGTTGGGGTGGGTGGATGAGGGTTGGAGATGACATCATGAAGGTTTTACAGTGTCTCAGGCTGTACAGTGTCTCTCCAACATTCTTAAACAGGTTTCAGTCCCTGATACATTCAGTCACTACATAGTGCAATAAACTCCAGTCAGAGTTTGGAAGATTGCATTAACATACTGCAGTAGTTTCAGGTTCCGTGCAGGATTTTTTTTTTCTGATTGCACTTCAGCAGAATAAAAGAGAATAGACGGATTAAACGGCATTCGGGTGATTTCAGAACATCAGTCCTGCGCTACAGAGCAGCTTCAAGCATTTTTGTACACTTTATAGCACACTTCATCGTGCCCTTCAGCATATAATTTGGTTTGTGGGCATATCTGCTCAGGAGGGAGGTGCTGGGAAGGGCGTGTCCGACTGATCAGTGACGTGAACACTACATTAGCGCTACAATCAAGACAATAAACTTGTTTTTCCACTTCCTGTTTTGTTTCTCATATAGAGTGTGTCCCCAATAGGCCAGGCAGGAAAATGCTGATGTTTACAATAATATATATCAGATCAAGGATGTGGCGTGTCCAAGAATTCCAACAGTCACTCTGTCATGTCCATCTCTATCAGGGTCTAAGGTCACAAAGCGAAGGCAAAAATATGGTGGTGCACGTTCTTGTGTGGGCAGAGCAATACTAACAAACAGCAGGTTGCATAAGGGGAGGGGCTAGGGAGTAAGATGGGTTATAAAGGAGCCAAACGGCAGAAATATGGAGGTCTATGTTCCCCATGTAGACGGACTGTATATCCTAACCTTGGGTCAGGAGGCGCGGACTGCAGCCGGGGTTCTCCGTTAACCTATACATATAATGGTTCTGCTCACCAAAGCACAGCTGAAGAGTCCTGGAGCACAGACACTATATTCTAGTGCTACAAGGATCATAGACTCAGAGAGCGGGGACTGCAGCCTGGGGCACGACAGGGTGTGTCTAAAGGATCTGCTCAGCAAAACAGCACCAAGCATTCAGAACCGCAACTCAGACATCATGTCATAGTGTCACAAGGGTCAATGGTCACTCTGCGAAAGCAGGAATACAGTGTTCCAAATCAATGACTTGACTCCAAGGCAGGGCTAACGATTCAGGAGGCGTGTCTAAAAACGGAGCAGCCCAGCAGTGAAGCAACACTGATCACTTCCTCAGTCAATCATTACCTTAGTTTACTCCACCTCTTGGGGGCATGTAATGAGAGGTGGGGCGAGGGCGTGGCTTCTCTCTTTTAGGTGTGTTGTTAATGATGTCGAGGCTGCGGCGGCTGGATGAAACGACATCAGCGACAAACTTGGTGCATTCAGCACAAACGTCTCTCAGACTGCAGCCTGCAACGTAGAGGTACGGAAACTCATCTTCTACGGCACGGCGAGACAACGAGCGCAGAGACCTGAGACACACAGCAACAATCAGTTTAACGGCTGGACTTTAAACAGTGACTGATGTTGATACGCTGCATAAGCATAAACATGTTATCTGGAGTGATTATATAATGTTCATAATTGATTTTGTGACACCAAGTTTCTAAACTCCAGTTTAACTCTTGTGTCTCTTCTCTCAGTATGGCAGACACTATAGAAGTTAGGTTAGCACTAGTAGTTAGCTTAGTTAAGTGTAATCACAGTGTTTCTTAGCAATTTTAGTGCATTTATCATCACATTTGAGGTAAACATTTCTGTTCTGGATGGTTCAGTCAGGTTTCCAACATCACCTTGTCTTTATGCTTTTTGTATAAAAGAGTGTGTATAAGCTAGTTAGCTAAATGATCAGACTCACTTGTAGACGTCGCTGCGCTGGCTGTGGCTCCTTGGGCTGCTATGGAATCCCACAGCATAAACAGGGATGTGAGCTAGCTTCTTAGACGGCATTTTCATCTGAGAAAATCACAAATCATTAAACCCCATTAATCCAGAACTTCACCTAACATAGTAGTATGGATAACAGAGAGAAAAGGTAAAGATTACAACATCTAGTGTTAGTACTGGAATCTAGTCAGCCATCTAGGTGTCATCCCAAACAGTGTAAAGCAAAGAATGTCTTCTAACCAAACTTCAACATTTATGTGCCTCAGCATTTATCTATCGCGCAACAGTGTTTGGGATACAGCCATCATCATCATGATGATGCTAGCGGTTTCCCTTTCAGCTTCTGTTCCCATTAGCATATTAAATGATGTGTAACTGTGACAGGAACAGCGTGGGAGAACAGGGGTTGTGTTCAAAGAAAAGCTAGCCCACATACATACACACACACACACACACACACACACACACGGTCAGAAAAAGTGGCAAACCCACAACACACCCACACACAAATACTGACCGCGCAGGTGTGTCCCCTGTGAAGTGAGCCTCTGATCATGAAACGCATCATGTGATATTGTTACTACACACATTTACATCCACACACTGACATCATGGAACAAACAGGAAGTGTTTAAACTGAGATATGAAAGATGAAATACCTTTGCACTGCATGAGCCACACACCGATCTGAGGGCATAAACAAACAAACACACACACACACACACACACACACACACACACACACACACACAGAGCAGTAGTTAAAATCTCATTGGTTTGATGTCAATCTCAGTGATCATAAAGTATAACACTGTACTGCTCATCCTGAATAATCATAACAGATATAAATACTTATATTAATGTAATCTAAATATTTATAAATCTTAGGCACACAACAGACACACCACAGTGATTAAAACTGAAACTGAAATCAAACATCCTACTGACCTTTTACACAGCAGACATGTAGAAGGCCAAGAAAACAGGGGAAACTTCACCCTACAGCAGCAGCACACCTACACACACACATGCACATGAAAGATTCACTGTATGTTTATGTGTGTGTGTATGTGTGTGTGTGTGTATATGTGTGTGTGTGTGTGTGTGTGTATATGTGTGTGTGTGTGTGTGTGTGTGTGTGTGTGTGTGTGTGTGTGTGTGTGTGTGTGTGTGTGAATGATCACCTTGCCCTTCCGTAGGTTGTTATAAAGCTCTTTACTTTGGAGGAACTTCTCCATCTCTGCCTTCACCAGTACACGGCGCACGCTGATGACCTCATCAAGGGTTAATGCCAAACTCTCCACCGGGTGGCTGAACTCCTCCTGAGTGAGTCAGATAGAGTGGGCAGGGCCAGAGAATATTGTGGGTGGTATAATAGAAGAGTGAGGGAGGAGCAGGTGATGATGTGAATGGGCGTGGCTTCTTTCTAATTATTAGCAGTTTTTTTGTTAGGTGTGTTAAGGGGGAAGGGCACATAGGTACTCACCATCCACTGGTTAGCACTGAGGCTTTGGGATGGTGCCGATGCTTCACTGATTTCCTCCACCTCACTGAGAGAGCGACAAGCAGGAGGCGCAGGAGACCAGCCAATCACAGGGAGTGACGCTACAGACAGGGCAGAGCCAGAGAATTAAAGCACAATCTGATTAATGGATTTAATAATGAAGTGTCTGCTATCTGCTCCCTAATTGAGTTAATGTTATAATTTTGATTGTGAGTGAGATCAGATGAGATCAAATACCCCTGGTGGTGATAACAAGGAACTGCATATAATACTTCAGTAAATAGAGGGATACAAACCAACCAATAGGAATTGACAGCAAAGAACAGATTTATATTGTGTGTGTGTGCGTGTGTGTGTTTGGCTCTAACCACGGTGTGGGCGTGTGTGTGTGGTTCCAGTGTGTGTGTATGAGCGTGGTCTCTCTCCACGCACACACACTGAGGCGCTCATCTGGTCTGCCTCGCTCTGCAGCAGCTCGGCCAGGTCATGCTCAGAGAATGAACGATCACGCTTCATCATACTCTCCATACACTCAGCACCATCAGGAGACTCCTCATCCTACACACACACACACACACACACACACACACACTATAAATCCAGGAATTAAATTGGGTGTGTAAAGTTGACATTATTCATGTTATTAGTGCCAAAGCTCCACTCCCTAATTCCACATTTTACCTCAAACAGGTTCATCTCCTCCATCTCTGCAAGTGTGGGGGCTTTCAGCAGCACACGAGGGCGAGGCAGAGGGCGGAGCCCACCTTCTGTGACTGACAGGTCAATACAGGAAGTGGATTTGAGGTCACAGTGACAGGAGTGAGCCAGACAGGGGAGAGAACCAAACGCTGAGGAGCAAGAAACACAAACAGATTGATAAAAACAAACAAACATATCTCTCTCTCACACACACACAAACACAGATATATCATACACACACACACAAACAGACATATCATACACACATACACACATCACACACAACCACTGCACAATACCAGGGTTCATGCTACACTAATGGACACACAGAATGGAGGCGGAGCCTGACTGACTGCTGATTGGTTAAAGGAGGAGTGATTGACGCACGTCTCTTGGAGCTCCGCCTCTCCACCGGCCGCAGTTTATGTTCCTGACGGATTTCGGCTAACACACGATCATGAAGAGACTGCTGCTCCTGCGGCCGAGGGGGGAGACTGCGCTCTGACACCTACACACACACACACACACACACACACACACACACAAATAAGGGTGTGTCCCAGATACTAGTGTTTGAGACAAGTGTTCTTGCTAGAATTTGTGTCAGAGCCAAAGTGGTGGTGGAAGTGGTGGTGTAAAGGTAATGGTGTAGAGGAGATGGTGTAGGTGTGATGGTGTAAAGATGACGGTGTAAAGGCGGTGGTGTAAAGGTGATGGTGTAAAGGTAATGGTGTAGAGGAGATGGTGTAGGTGTGATGGTGTAAAGATGACGGTGTAAAGGTGGTGGTGTAGAGGCGGTGGTGTAAAGGTGATGGTGTAGTGGAGATGGTGTAGGTGTGATGGTGTAAAGGTGACGGTGTAGAGGTGGTGGTGTAAAGGTGATGGTGTAGAGGAGATGGTGTAGGTGTGATGGTGTAAAGATGACGGTGTAAAGGTGGTGGTGTAGAGGCGGTGGTGTAAAGGTGATGGTGTAAAGGTGATGGTGTAGAGGAGATGGTGTAGGTGTGATGGTGTAAAGGTGACGGTGTAGAGGTGGTGGTGTAAAGGTGAGGTGTAAAGAGTAATGGTGTAGAGAGATGGTGTAGGTGTGATGGTGTAAAGATGACGTTAAAGGTGGTGGTGTAGAGTGGTGGTGTAAAGGTGATGGTGTAGAGGAGATGGTGTAGGTGTGATGGTGTAAGATGGGTGTAAGGCGTGGTGTAGAGGTGGTGGTGTAAAGGTGATGGTGTAGAGGAGATGGTGTAGGTGTGATGGTGTAAAGATGACGGTGTAAAGGTGGTGGTGTAGAGGCGGTGGTGTAAAGGTGATGGTGTAAAGGTGATGGTGTAGAGGAGATGGTGTAGGTGTGATGGTGTAAAGGTGACGGTGTAGAGGTGGTGGTGTAAAGGTGATGGTGTAGAGGAGATGGTGTAGGTGTGATGGTGTAAAGATGACGGTGTAAAGGTGGTGGTGTAGAGGCGGTGGTGTAAAGGTGATGGTGTAAAGGTGATGGTGTAGAGGAGATGGTGTAGGTGTGATGGTGTAAAGGTGACGGTGTAGAGGTGGTGGTGTAAGGTGACGGTGTAGAGATGACAGTTTAGAGGTGGTGGTGTAGAGATGATGGTGTAAAGGTGGTGGTGTAGAGATGACAGTTTAGAGGTGGTGGTGGTGTAGAGATGATGGTGTAAAGGTGGTGGTGTAAAGGTGATGGTGTAGAGGAGATGGTGTAGAGGTGGTGGTGTAGAGGAGATGGTGTAGAGGTGGTGGTGTAGAGGAGATGGTGTAGAGGTGGTGGTGTAGAGTTGATGATGTAGAGGTGATGGTGTAAAGGTGATGGTGTAGAGGTGGTGGTGTAAAGGAGATGGTGTAAAGGTAGAGTTGATGATGTAGAGGAGATGGTATAGAGGAGATGGTGTAGAGGTGGTGGTGTAAAGGAGATGGTGTAAAGGTAGAGTTGATGATGTAGAGGAGATGGTATAGAGGAGATGGTGTAGAGGTGGTGGTGTAAAGGAGATGGTGTAAAGGAGATGGTGTAGAGGTGACGTGTAGAGTTGATGATGTAGAGGAGATGGTGTAGATGTGGTGGTGTAAAGTGATGGTGTAGAGGTGATGGTGTAATGGTGGTTGTATAGAGGTGAGGGTGTAAAGGTGGTGGTGTAGAGGTGGTGGTGTAAAGGTGGTGGTGTAAAGGTGATGGTGTAAAGGTGATGGTGTAAGGTATGGTGTAGAGGAGATGGTGTAGGTGTGATGGTGTAAAGATGACGGTGTAAAGGTGGTGGTGTAGAGGCGGTGGTGTAAAGGTGATGGTGTAAAGGTAATGGTGTAGAGGAGATGGTGTAGGTGTGATGGTGTAAAGGTGACGGTGTAGAGGTGGTGGTGTAAAGGTGACGGTGTAGAGATGACAGTTTAGAGGTGGTGGTGTAGAGATGATGGTGTAAAGGTGGTGGTGTAGAGATGACAGTTTAGAGGTGGTGGTGGTGTAGAGATGATGGTGTAAAGGTGGTGGTGTAAAGGTGATGGTGTAGAGGAGATGGTGTAGAGGTGGTGGTGTAGAGGAGATGGTGTAGAGGTGGTGGTGTAGAGGAGATGGTGTAGAGGTGGTGGTGTAGAGTTGATGATGTAGAGGTGATGGTGTAAAGGTGATGGTGTAGAGGTGGTGGTGTAAAGGAGATGGTGTAAAGGTAGAGTTGATGATGTAGAGGAGATGGTATAGAGGAGATGGTGTAGAGGTGGTGGTGTAAAGGAGATGGTGTAAAGGAGATGGTGTAGAGGTGACGTGTAGAGTTGATGATGTAGAGGAGATGGTGTAGATGTGGTGGTGTAAAGTGATGGTGTAGAGGTGATGGTGTAATGGTGGTTGTATAGAGGTGAGGGTGTAAAGGTGGTGGTGTAAAGGTGATGGTGTAAAGGTGGTGGTGTAGAGGTGATGATGTGAAAGAGGTGGTGTAGAGGTGGTGGTGTAAAGGTGGTGGTGTAGAGGAGATGGTGTAGAAGTGGTGGTGTAAAGGTGATAGTGTAGAGGTGATAGTGTAAAGGTGGTGGTGTAGAGGAGATGGTGTAAAGGTGATGGTGGAGAGGAGACAGTGTAAAGGTGATGATGTAGACATGGAGGTGTAGAGGTGTGGAGATGATGGAGTGAAGCTGCAGGTGCTGAAGATGTGTAAGCTTTGGTGTGTAGATGTGGAGAAGTAAAGATGTGGTGTAGAGGTGGAGATGTGGTGCAGAGGTGGAGGTGTGGAGATGTTGTGGTATGGAGCTTAAGTGAGTTGGAGGTGTGAAGATGTTGGAGGTGTAGTGAGGGGTGGGACTCACAGGTTTGAGTGGAGGTCTGGATCTGATGAAGTCCAGGATGAGTTCGTGAGCATTCTGTTTGACTCGAGAGGGAATGTCTCCATCCACCTGAAACACACACACACACACACACACGCACACACACACACACACACTGTTTAAGTTAAGTAGCCTTTATTTGTCACATATACAGTACTGCACAGTGAAATTCTTTCTTCACATATCCCATCCCTGGGGGTTGGGGTCAGAGCACAGGGTCAGCCATGATGCAGCGCCCCTGGAGAAGGGGGGGTGGGGGCCTCGCACTGTGTGTGTGTGCGCATGTGTGTTTGTGTGTGTATGTGTGTGTGTACATGCGTGTTTGTGTGCGTGCGCATATGTGTTTGTGTGTGTGTGAGTGTATGTGTTTGTGTATGTGTATGTACATGTGTGTGTGTTTATGTGTGTGCACCCGTGTGTTTGTGTGTGTGTGTTTTGTGTGCACATGTGTGTGTGTGTGTGTGTGTGTGTGTGTGTGTTCTCACCATCACTTTGCGCAGTGTGTATCTGCGAGACCGGATGTCCTGCATGAGCATCTCGAATGGTGTGAGGCTGAACTCAGTGGGCAGAGGATCAAATGGCTGCTGCTCCACCTTCTTCAGCTTCACACCCTGTCTGAGCTCCCGCATCAACTGCACCCACAACCGAGCCTGACACACACACACACAGATATATATACACATACACACTTAAAGACAGATAAGATGCTACATTAGTGCGTTTTATTTTTTAATGTTTATAGCCTGTAACGTTCAGCTGTTTTGTGCTGCGTTTCTTCTGAACAGCAAACAGTGTAAAGTGTACAGTGAAAACTCTTTCATTCAAACCAAACACACCAAACTTACACTTCTGTCAATGTCCTTTTTTGTTAAAGGAAATGAATTATACACAAAATCATCAGCTGTCTTTCTCTATAGTAAACAAATAGTTTATACCCAGTCTGTGTGTTTGAGATTGTCCAGTTCAGCAGCACAGCGCTCCTCCTGGGACTCCTCCGTCCTGATCCTCCTCAACATCTACACACACACACAGCTGCATCATGACTCAGGATGAGGTAAGACAGGTGAGAAAAGATGAGCCATTATGAGGAGAGACAGAGATGGAAACAGATCAATAATCACTAATGAGTCTTCACTCTCTCATAGTGCACTTGTTCTATCGTTTATTGAGTGTACTCCCTTCAACACACACACAAACACACACTTCACCCCAAAAGTATCCAACTGTAACACAAATCTTGAACCCAACCCTATCTAATCCCAAATCCTACTAGATATCTGACGAATGATGAGATCATCAAGACTCACTGAACTATCACGATGGCAGACTGGAACATGTGGCTGACTTCAGAGCTACACACCCCATCTCCATCTCTCTGTGTGTAATGTGGCTGACTTTCATTCAGAGGATGAAGCTGTGGAAGTCTTCACTCTCAGAACACCAGCAGGGTTTAAATGAAAATGAATAAAATGAAGCAGTGTGGTGTTTATCAGGACGACATCGCTCTACACGCTGCTCCACTGCTGTTCATCTCAGAGCTCATGCACATGTACTTTATAGAATACACTACAGTCAGAGCCTTGTTTACGTACGGCTAATTTATAACTAGACGAAAACTGTTACAATGTAATGATGTTCACGATCCGTGTTGCGTACGTTTGGCCACGCCCCCTTTATTTCTCCCTCAGCGTGATGCACAAACGAAGAGATAGCGCCTTCACTCGTTGATACTTTGACACCATCTCCCACTCCTACACCACACACGTCCTTCTACACTGCTGTCATCACTGACCTCCTTGGCATCTCTGATCCTGCACAGGAAGGTCTGAAGCTCCAGAGTCTCGAGGAACAGTGCTCTACACACGGCCTGGTAGTGTTCAGGAGCCACAGCAGGGTTCGACAGCCTCCTGGCACACAGCATCATCACCTGCCGGAGAGTGCGCACCGCATGCACGCTTCCCGCCTCCTCCTCTTCATCTTCATCCTCTGGGCCGCTGTAGCCTTCATCCTTGGTGGTGCTGCTGAGACACTCTGCGAACTCATCGTCCTCCTGCGCCACCATGCGCTCGATCAGCTGCTCCAGCTGCGGACTCAGGTCACGCTCCTCGTTGTCAGCCAATCCCCAGTCCAGAGCCCGGTAGATGGCCACGCCCATAGACTGTACCAACTGAGGAAAAAGGGGGTGTTGAGGAGAGTGGGCGGGACATGAGCCATGCAGTAAGGACCAGTGTGTAGGTGTGTGTGGTGTAAACTCACCTGGCTCTCCTGGACCGGTGGAGCAGGTAAAGCTTCTCCATCAGCTACAACAGAGGAAGAGTGGTTACACTACGCCTCACACATCCGTCTGATGATACTGTACCTACTGTGGTAACCATAGCAACACTGCCCCAGCAATCTGTTTTCCTGGGGTCCAGTTACAGTGTGTGTGTCCTTTCATATAACTGTGTCTGTAAAAGTGCCCAGTCTCGCAACAGAGTAACTGATGCATTTTTCTATTGAATTTAGATTAATTATTGACCCTTTATGACACAGTGTCAGACTCAGGTAGGGGGCGTGGCCTAAAGTCTGAAGGCAGATGAATCAGTGCCACGTACACATCATGTTACATCGTAAATCAATGTTTTTATGTTCCATGTTTGGCTATAATTTACTTTTAAGTAATGAAGTTCAGCTGTTGATCACAGACGAGTGTGTGTGTGTTTGTGTGTGTTTTGGCTCTGAAATGCTTCTGAGGTTTAAGGAAGCCTCAGGCAGGATATGGGAATTTTTTTTATATTTTTGGCTGATATTATGATACGTTATTGGTGTAACAGTGGAGCTAAACACTGCAGTATGAAGCCACGCCCACACACACATCACTTCCTTTCAGTTACTGAACTGCAGGTAATTTACACCATCAATTTATACGATACGTTCAGATAAACTCTAGTCCAACAGCAGGCATTTTAATCCCACAAAGAGTTTTATTACTAAAAGATTTTCTTACAGAGTTTTATTTCAAGAAGAAAGATATCGATATAAAGATATAAAATATAAGATAGAAGATATAAAGATATAAAGAAAGAAACACATAAGAAAGATATGTGTTGTTTTGAGTAAGTTCTACAGTGAGTTATGTAGTTTATGTGTTTATATCACACACTAACAGGGAAACCATAGCAACCGAGAGGAATGCCCATATAGGAGGCGGGGTTTGTCATAATACAGGAGGTGGAGTTTGTCCTAATAATGGGGCGGGGTTTGTCATAATACAGAAAACGGGGTTTGTCATAATACAGGAGGCAGAGTTTGTCATAATACAGGAGGCGGAGTTTGTCATAATACAGGAGGCGGAGTTTGTCATAATACAGGAGGAGATGTTGTGTATCTCAGCTTGGGTCTGTCTGTCTTTCTGTCTTTTTATTTGTCAGGCTGTCAGTCACTCAGTATTTCAGTCAGTCTGTCTGCGTGTCCATCTTTCTGTCTGTCAGTCAGTCTGTCTCTCATTTGATTAGTCTGTCAGTCGTTCAGTCGTCACCCCAAATCTTTAGCCTGTTTGGTAGTCATGCAGTCGATCTGTCCGTTTGTCTGCATGTCCATCTTTCCACTTGTCAGTCAGTTGCTCAGTCTGTGGCTCTGTCTATCTTGCTGTCTGTTTGTGAGCACAAATACCTACAGATAATTTGTCTGTGTTTGTTATTCTAAAATAAAAACTAATATCTGGACTTTTTCCAAATTAACAATGTAATTTTCTGCAGTCATTTCTGCAGTATTTCAGACAAACTATCATAAGCATGCACCTCCTTCAGCAGCCCACTTCTGCAGTGTGTGTGTTGTGTCCAGACACACTCAGCACTAACAGATCGAGTTAATGGAGGAGGATCAAATCACAGAGCGGACACACACACACACACACACACACACACACACACACACACACACACACACACACACAACCACACATACACAGGAGAAATGAACACGCAGCATCAGCACAACCTGAGCTCAGAGGACAGACTGGCTCTCTGTCTAACTGTCTTTCTCTCTCCCCCAGTCTCTCTCTCCCAGTCTCTCCCACTGGAGCACAGAAAGTGTCTCACTCACTCCCTCCAGTTATGTGAGGTGAGACAGAAGGGAGAGATGAATGTGTGTAATTGGAGTTATGTGGATCAACCCAAATTATTAAAGCAAGGGTGGCTGGACCGATTCACCTGAAAGTTCACCTTAAGACACAAATAACACAAATGTCTTTGGCTCACAATGTTACATTGTTCATGTGCAGTGTGTGACCAGTGCTAGCTGTGTGAGGCAATGCTAGGCTAACACACAAAACTGACCACTGATTGTTAGTGTGCTAACACCAGACAGACAACTACAGACAGACAGACAGCTACAGACACACAGACAGACAGCTACAGACAGACAGACAGACAGCTAGAGACAGACAGACAGACAGACAGCTACAGACAGACAGCTGCAGACAGACAGACAGACAGCTAGAGACAGACAGCTGCAGACAGTCTCCTAGCACATGGGTCAATGATTAAGACGTGTGTGTGTGTGTGTGTGTGTGTGTGTGTGTGTGTGTAGCAGTGAATTCTCTCCTTCTGCAGTTTCATGGTGTTTTATAAGTGAATTCATGACTCCTGTGAGTTTAATTATCCTGTCCTCCTGCTGTTTATGGGTTTAGTTGCTGTATCTGAAATAAAGATTCATAGCAGCTTCATGATGCATCATTTTAGTCTTGACTTTCTTTTTACCAATAGGAAAATACACACACACACACACACACACACACACACACACACACACACACACACACACACACACACACACACACACACACACCTCTCCCCCCTATGAGATTTCAATCCTGAGATTGTGGGACATTGGTGGCTCAGTGGTAGGTTTCTCACCTATCATGCGGAAGGCCCAGGTTCAAACCCCAACCATTGGATGCTATGCCGGTCCCAAGCCAGTAAAAATGGGAGGGTTGCGTCAGGAAGGGCATCCGGCGTAAAAGCCAAGTTGTTGTGCAGACCAGTTGGTCCGCTGTGGCGACCCCGAACAGGGAGCAGCCAAGAGCAACTACTACATCCTGAGAATATGATCGATAATACAGCAATAACACGTTTATAACATGTTGTGTTATGACTCTCTGACAAAACTGACCACTGATTATTAGTGTGCTAACACCAGACAGCACTTTGTCATCATCATCATCATCATCATCATGAAGTGAACTTTCTGACCCTGATCTGTTCACAGTTCCACCTCCTTGGGTGTTGTGGGCAATGCAGCTTTATTATAAAATATATACTTTTGTTACTTTAAACTTTTACATGTGAATTATTACACATGTTTATTATTACTATTAATATTATTATTATTATTATTCTAGCTGTGTTTGACCCCCTCGGGTCTCCTTCTCCCTTCGTGGTAGGACCTATTAGAACCCTGTGAAGAACCCTATTTCAGTGACATCACCCCTTATTCTGTGCTGCAGTACACACACACACACACACACTCGCAACGCGCACCGCAGACCGGAAGCCAGTAGCGGCGAGTGCCTTACCGGTGTAGGTGTGCGTGTCGGGCCGCAGGGTGACGGTACCATCCCTGTGCAGTAAGATGGAGTCGGGCCCCTTGGCGCACTGACGGTACCGGTACCGTGCTGTGCGCTCCCCGCGGCAGCACTGGTAGCACACGGCCCAGGCCTGCTCCTCATTCAGCGGCTGCTCGTAGGAGCGCAGGACCTCCTCCAGAGACAACTCCGCCTCCCGCTCGCCCCCGGAGCTGCGGCTTGTTGATCGGGCCATGCGTGGTGCGACACCACCGCGACCATCCTTCACCCTCTACACCGCGTCGCCATCATCCTCTTCATCATCTGCTTCTTCATCACCCTCCTTCTCCTCCGTTTGTTCTCCGCACCGTCTCCGCTTAACTGCAAGTCTGAGCGAGGGGTGTCTGTGTGGGGGGGGGGGATCAAACACAAACAATCCCGGTTTGTCCGTTTGCTCAAACGGTGATTGTCAGTGCGCATGCGCGGGTGGTGATGTAGCCGGCACGGAGGGAGCAGGTGAAGCTCTGTACTGAACATCGTCACCGAACCGAGCAGATCTGCCTCATCTGCCAACAACAACAACAACAACAACAACAGCCTAATAATAATTTACCTTTAGCATTGTTTTTAATTTAGTGTTTATATATAGTGCGATAACAACGAGAGGTGGTGGAGCAGAATTATTGGCACCCCTTCATAAACAGTCTGATCATTTTATTGATCAGACACTGTGTGTGCTGTTTTTGTGTTTGAACATGAGGATTTCATTTTCTTTCTTTTACCAATTCATCTAAATCAAGAAAGTATAAATAAAATAAAATCAATAAAACCATATTTTCACTTCTCATTGTTATTACTTGATTATTCGTTCATTATTAGAGATGATGCACGTTGTAGGATACTGAGACTCAAAGTTTTAATTAACTTACGAATGAATTCTATTAATTATCTGATTATTCAGGTGCGTTCCCATACTCTAACGTGAAATTTGGCGTTAACTCGAGCGCCCTCGTGTGGTCAACACAAGTAAACACAGCTGCTGGGAGAGCGCCTTCATGATTAAGACACAGTATCGCAGTTTATACATTTTAGATTAGATTTAACACAAAGCACAGTCTCTACTGTCAATATTTTTTTTTTATTATAAATAAACCAACATGCAATCAAAAGCCATTCATCATCAAATCCTGATTATAAAAGTGATCCCAGTAGAAAACAATCGCAACAACAGACATGGTCCAGTTTTAATGAAGCTGAGTTCCAGAAAGTTCCAGATGATAATGTTTTTGGAGGAGGTGAAACATGTGTGTGTGTCAAAATATGTACAGTTATTTATTTATTTATTTGTTCCTCTGTCCTCTGTGTACCGTTAACACGACCCACGCTAATAATCTAAAACTAAACCACAATCTCACTGTAATAAATTATCACTTTTACATCATTCAATCACTGAGCTTTCATATCTGATTCAACATCATTTCAGAAAAAAAAGACACATACACACAGACCACATTTACCAGATTAAAGTAAATATTTTCTATAAAATACAGTAATATCTCACTTTAACTGGAATCATTAACAGAGTCTAACATAAACAATTTCATTTTTAGACTGAAATTCATTTTTATTAGTTGTTTTTGGTGAACTGCGACACCTCCACCACCACTTTTAGTCTTTCCTGTTACTATAACAAAATACCAAATAAAACACTTCAAACAGGAAACCAGTTTATAATGACACTATATTAGACATTTGATCTTGCTGTACCATTAACCTGTTTGGAACAGTTACAAAATCTTGACAGTTCGTCTGCTGACTCACACGATGACTTCATGTAAATCCTACAAATATTCAACCGCTTGCTAACAAGAATAATTACACAACACCTTCAATACTGAGTGGAACAGGAAGAAATAAGAGGTGGGGATGGGGTGGAGGAGATATGGAAATGGGTGTGGACAAGAAAAGGTATAGCTACAACACTGTAGTTATGCTGTAAACACCACTGTAGATGTGGAGTCAGGTGATAACCATTTATCACGTGTTACTACGTCAGTGCAGCTCACTATCTCTCACTCACACACACACTTTTTTTTCCACAAATCTCACATAATTGAGAGGAACAGCAGAAAACGACAGTTAGATGAACAATTTCTCAGACACAGAAACGATGGGTATAGTTGCTTTCGGCGGTTCCCTGTTCGGGGTCGCCACAGCGGACCAACTGGTCCGCCCAACAACTTGGCAAATGTTTCACGCCGGATGCCCTTCCTGATCTATCATGGATCTGATCTAAAAGGTGATGAGGATGGTGAGGTTTTACAGGATCCTGGAGTTCGTGCAGCTCGCTGTCTCTCCGTCACTACAGCAGGAAGGAGACTAAGTAAACGCTGGCAAAGACTCAAGCAAATATATCACACTGTTTACTTTCCGAATCATGTAGCTGCTGATCTCATTTGTTAATAAAATAAAATCTATTGAAAGAGAAAAGCAAACATTTTCACTTGTTGTATCAGACATTTGAACCCCACTGTATAGATATTGGATAAAGAGAAACAAATAAATTGTGGATTTATTTAAAATAAATAAGTGAACTGAAGGTGTTAAAATGATCAGCATGATATTCGAAGTTGAGCAGTTGAAGTTTAAATTAATCTCATAGAACAGAACCACATCACACACACACACACACACACTCACACACACACACACACACACACACACCGGAGTAGGAGACGAAGGTTTTACTGAATTGACAGGATTTTCATAAACACCAAATTTGTTGTGTAAACGCTGGCACATGATCTCCACACAAATCCATCTACAGAAGCAAGTAGTACTACTTTACTCCATAAATAAGGCTCGTCATCATTTTTACCCGGAAAACGTTTCCTAATTCAGTTCTGGACAGCAGCTACGAGGTGAATGTTGCTAACAGTGAATGGAGGTGTACAGCCTTCACCTCAGCACGGTGCGCTAAACTGGTGCAAAAGTCTTCATGAGGAAAAGTTCCTCTAAATTGTCTCATAGAACAGAAACATGCAGTGGTGCTAAAATATCATCTCTCTCATTCACACACACACACACACCTTTTCATCAGAAGCTACAGGATGTGAATCTTTGCCGTTTTTTTCACCAGCTGTAATAAATAAGTGATGAAGTGCTGAGTTGCAGCTCAGGTCTTTTTAGTGGCAGAACTATTAGACGAGTGCCAGGTGAAGCTGTATGTCTTCAGGCGTGTGAGGTCAATGTTGAGCTGCTTCTGCTCCTCCACACTGTTGACCAGACGGTAACCCAGCAGAGACATGGCACTCTTGCAGACCTCCTGGACCAGCTGGACTTTTTTGAAGGCTAAACGTGTCCTCCAGGCCTGTGAGACTGCAGAGGCGTTGCGCTTTGTGATCTTAAAAGCGTCGCTGGGCGTCCCCTTGCTCTTGCCGTGTGTGATTTGATGGATCCATTCCTGCAGTGGCTCTGTCATCTTGAGTCCCACAAAGTCGTACACGCGCTGGACCTCTCCTAGCGGGTCTTGCACCACGTCCTCGTAGCGCAGCAGTTTGTAGCGTCCTCGCAGGAAGTCGGGTGCCTTCCGGACAGCGCTGTCGTAGATCCGAATGTGGCTCCTGCAGATTTCCCGCATGATGTGATGCTGTGAGTCGGATTTCAGCATTTTCCTACCCAGGACAACGGAGCTGTCCTTCAGTAAGGCATCGATCGACTCCTCGCGGGAGCGAAACACGGCCCGGGGGTCGCGCACCAGGTGCAGGATGCGCAGGTCGATCGAGGGGTCCTGCAGCAACGGATACAGGGACTCCAGCTCGAAGAAACGCACCTCCTTCAGCACCACGTGGCTGTAGTTGTGACATGCCTCCTGCGCCCGCCCCAACCCCGACACGTCACAGTGCCCTTCACACTGTGGGATCTGCAACGTGGTGTGTTCCATGGACAAGGGCGGACACGCCGGCGGGGAACACAGCGCCCGGCTGTGGCTCCACATGAACATGTTAGAGACGTTGTAGTTGATGGGCATGTAGGCGTCCATCACGCTGAGATCACACAGGAAGATGCGGTGTATCAGGTCTCTCACTGCCATACGCATGCGTTGTGCAGCCGGACTCTGAAGCCACCCCCACACGTGCCACCCCGGTTCCATCAGGTAAAAGACAGATGGGTGCTGATTAAACACCTGGCCCATGAACGACGACCCTGATCGCCATGACGACAGCAGCAGCACATGCACTTTTCCCCTGGTCGCTGTGGCAGACTCAGAAGGGAGCGGGGTCATATGGCCATGCCAGTTAATAAACAGCACCACAACACCAACCTGAAGGAGCACCAGCACCAACGCAGCAGGGGCAGGAATACGGAGATGCAGCATCGCAGCCTGGCAACACAAACAGAGACACAAACACCACAATAAATAATTACTACAATAACACACACACACACACAGTGTATGAGTTTATGTGGAGCACTGGCTGAACATTCATTCATTGTCTGCCGCTTATCCGAACTACACTCGGGTCACAGGGAGCCTGTGCCTATCTCAGGCGCCATAGAGCATCAAGGCAGGATACACCCTGGACGGAGTGCCAACCCATCACAGGGCACACACACACTCTCATTCACTCACGCAATCACACACTACGGACAATTTAGAGATGCCAATCAACCTACCATGCATGTCTTTGGACTGGGGGAGGAAACCGGAGCACCCGGAGGAAACCCCCGAGGCACGGGGAGAACATGCAAACTCCACACACACGGCGGAGGCGGGAATCGAACCCCCAACCCTGGAGGTGTGAGGCAAACGTGCTAACCACTAAGCCACCGTGCCCCCCGCACTGGCTGAACATGTTGTTATTAATAAAGTCAGAGAATCAGGAAGTGGGTGAGCACAGAACAGTGGACGGACAGAGGGTGGGCGAGTCGGTGTACAGAGAGACGTGTGAGGAGTCAGTACGTGTCATTGTGAGGTGAATGTGTAGGATTTTGAGATGTGTTTCTAGGACATAATTTTAATATATTTACACTGATAGATACACTGAAGGCACGTGAACTCTTACCTTACAGCTTCATGTTGAACATCATTAATAACAGGTGTCCTGTGTGTGCATGTGCGTACTTTTGTGTGTGTGTGTGTGTGTGTGCGTGCGTGCGTGCGTGCGTGCGTGCGTGCGTGCGTGCGTGCGTGCGTGCGTGCGTGCGTGCGTGCGTGTGTGTGTGTGTAAAATGAAGGTTAAGTTTAGTTACTTCAGAGTAATTCATCATCATCAGCTGATATTAGGTCTTGGATGAGGGACTGAAGACTGAAAATCATTAACATCTCGAAGCGAGATAAATACGAGTTCTGTTTGAATAACGCTCTCACGGGTGAGCTGATATCAGATAAGAATCCAGCAGCAGAGTTTCCCTTCCTGTTCCTTGTATCTGATTATTTCCATCTTAAATTGTTCTTCTAAAACCACATGTATTTAATGCAATAAGAATGGCATTTGATTGTATTAATCCAGTTCTGCAGCAAGATACAGAAGAGCCAGTGTTCTGTGGGTGAGTGGGAACATCAGAGCAGGATGATGAAATGCTCAGAGAGAAGTATCTGAGGAAGAACCTCACAGACTGCAGCACTGAACTGAACACAGAGAAAGATGATGTGAGACAAAAGACTGCAGGGGAAAAAAACATAAGTATGAGGACAAAAGTATGAAGACAAACTACTGCTACTACATTCCAAAGTTCAACTGAAAATTTCCCTCCATCACAAACACACACTTATTGTGTTTTACAGCTGAGAGACACCCAACACACCTTTTCCAGGCAGTGACAACTTTTTTTATATATATATATATATATATATATATATATATATATATATATATATATATATATATATATATATATATATATATATATATATATATATATATATATATATATATATATATATATATATATATATATATATATATATATATATATATATATATATATATATATATATATATATATATATATATATATATATATATATGTGTGTGTAGATCGCACTGTCTCTTTGTTCTGTGTACATGTCTGCCTCTCGGTCTGTCTGTTTCTCTTTACGGTGGCTTAGTAGTTAGCACGTTTGCCTCACACCTCCAGGGTTGGGGGTTCGATTCCTGCCTCTGCCGTGTGTGTGCAGTTTGCATGTTCTCCCCGTGCCTCAGGGGTTTCCTCCGGGTACTCCAGTTTCCTCCCCCGGTCCAAAGACACGCATTGTAGGTTGATTGGCATCTCTAAATTGTCCGTAGTGTATGAGTGTGTGTGCCCTGCGATGGGTTGGCACTCTGTCCAGGGTGTATCCTGCCTTGATGCCCAATGACGCCTGAGATAGGCACAGGCTCCCTGTGACCCGAGAATAGTTCGGATAAGCGGTAGACAATGAATGAATGAGTTTATAAAGATAAATAATTAAAGAAATACATAAACGGCACACCAAATACTAGTTTAAAAAAAACACAGGAAGTTCATTTGAACTCTGGTGCAAATAACAGTTGATCATTTAAAACAGTGCACACAGCTCTTCTTGAGAGCACGCTGAAATTTCTGCTGCTGTGTGGACAATTTCCCTTTCGTCTGATTGCGAGCACTGTGACCAACTTGAGTCTGTGGAGCCTCCATCACTCTCCTCCACATCTGACTCGTGTTTTTTGGCCTTCTTATTGCTCTTACTTCTTGATTTTTTCTTGCGCTTAGTGGGGACTTCGGCATCTGAATATCCATTACCTTTGAAGTCGACATCAAGACTGCTCTCCAGTTCCTCCACCTGGCTTATCTGAACGGGGGGCTCGGATGTCGGTTCGCTCATCTCTTTATCACTTCTCGCAGGATCAGATGTTCCTGCTTTGTCTCCCATGGGTTTCGCCACAGTAGCACCAGGGTTGCCGCCGCTGAGCCCGGTCTCGACCGCAGGGGGAATGGTCACGACGGGATCCAGCATGGAGGAGGCAGCAGCTACGGGCTTAGCTGGAGAAAACCGATACAGAGGGCCCATCTCCCTCGGTATCACCACTGCAAACTTTTGGCCTAGTCTGCTCAGCCTGCCTGTCTGTCACCCCGTCCGTTTTAACCTTCTCTGGACATGCACGAACCAAATGTCCTGTTTCACCACAGTTAAAGCATTTCATGCCAGAATCAGTAGTCACAAAAACCATGTAATCAAAGCCATCCACACCAAATTTCATAGCCAGGTCTAGCTCTTCCACACCATTATTTAACACCATGTACACCAGTCTCCTGAAAGAAACTATCTTTGAGTTTCTTAACTCAGGTGCTTTATTGCCAATATGGATCTTTCTTATAGAAGTAACCAGTTTGCCATAGCGGGAGAGCTCTTTAGCAATGGCGTCATTTTTCAAAAAATAAATAAATAAACAACCACTCAAATCACACAAACAAACAAAAATGTTAAATGAAACTATTTGCCCAAAAAGACAAGAAATCGCTCGCAAACTCGCTCATTCACACCCGCGCATGCGCAGAGAGAGAGAGAGAGAGAGAGAGAGAGAGAGAGAGAGAGAGAGAGAGAAGGAGAGTTATAGAGAGAGTACACTACACAGTATTGTCTCTCTCCATGTTAACAGATCTCTGCGTTTTATTACTATTATAATCTATATAACGTTAAACGTGTGTGTAATGTGCATATAAAGGGAACAACACACACTCATACACCTGCACACAGACACACCATTGTGAAAGTGTGTAAGGCAAACACAGCCGTTCCGTCCCCCATCCACCCCCAGTCGAGCTCACATTCCCCATATGGACAGAGAGCAGAGGCCACACACACACACACACACACACACACACACACACACACACACACACACACACACACACACACACACACACACACACACACACACACACACACACACACACACACACACACACACAACACATACATATACATATACATACATACATATACATACATATATATACATATATAGATGCATACGTACATATATATAAAAAATATAAATGTAGCTTAAATAAAAACACCAGATAAAATGAATATAGGAGTCACACAGAAAGGCTGTGAGGGTTCTATCATCTGCCCACTGGAGGAACTGTTACAGGTTCTATGAGGAACCCTGCAGACTGGTTCTCTATGTGGTCTGTAAGAGATCCTTCAGTGGGCTGATGATAGAACCCTCACAGCTTATCTGTGTGACTCCTATATTCATTTTATCTGGTGTTTTTATTTAAGCTACATTTCTGTGTATTTGTGTGTGTGTGTGTGTGTGTGTGTGTGTGTGTGTGTGTGTGTGTGTGTGTGTGTGTGTGAGACTCCTATGTTCATTTTACAGACTGGTTCTCTATGTGATCTGTAAGAGATCCTTCTTCAGGAAACGTATGCCATCTCTCCGGCAATCATCTCTCCTGACCTCCAGCTTTAAAGATCAGATTATTGTCAGAGGGACATATGTATCATATCATCTAAAGCTGATAAACAGCTCATAACTTAAAAATGGAAAATGTGTGAAGTCACAATGTACGCTGGAGTTTTCTTCTGTCTCCTCCTGCCTTACCTTACATCAAAAGAATGTTTTTTATATCTGTGTTTGTGCAGTTTAGCCATCTAGTCTCTGTCAGTGCTAAGCAGCAGTGTGACACAGCTAATCTGCCAAGACCAAACCGACTTACATTCCAATTCCATTATTAAAACACTTTAACATCATTCCGAGAACTGGTATTATGAGATCTGTCATTGAGAGTCATCTGTCATTATCTGTGATGTTCTTACAAATAGAAGACAGCCACATAATGTAACTATAAATAGATAAAACGCACGTCATTTTAAAATATTTTTTAGATTCTTATCATTTTTATACTTTTGTAAAGTGCTACACTAATAAATTGAATTGAATTAATAAACTAAAAGTAGTAATGGTTGGTGACGTGCTGTTCAGTGATAAAGCACACCGGCTCGTGATGTTAGAGGATAATAATCAGTAACTGATCAGGCTCTACTGGGTTTCTATTCTTTACACATGTTCTGACATCAGAATTGACATTTAAGAGAGAATTAAACATGGGCAAATCCACTGGAATGGAATAATTGAAATAAAGCCCTGCTGCAGCCAAACACTAACACTAACCTCTCTTTTAACTCTCTCACACGTTTAAGTCCTTATTTGATTTACTGTTGTTTTGTTATAGCTGAGTGAAAATTCCACCACATCCATCACTGTAAACATCCGTGTGTGTGTGTGTTCAGTATGAATAATTCAAGTATTTACTGTAAACAAAGAGTGTGTGAGAATAAAGTGTGTGTAATTATTGTGTAGACTCAAAGGGGGGGAAAAAACGGAATTATCATAAAATCCACAGATTGTGTACAGATCGTGTTTAAATTGAAAAAAAAAAATCTATTTTTCATATTTAATACAGTATGATTGTTTCACTGAAAATTATATATGTAACTATATATATATTAAAAAAAAAAAACAACTCATCGTCTCTGCTCCGGAGAAATTATTTACTGCGTCAATGAGACAAAACGCACATCCAATACAATTACTTATAAATGATAGATTTACTTTTTTTCGATGTCACTTACAAATTTAAGAAGTTAAACTGAAAACACTGAGCAGATATGAGGGTGGAGATCATGCCCCCCCCCCCCCCCCCACACACACACACGCACGCACGCACACTTTCCGCGCAGTTACACACACACTTTCTGCGCAAACACACAAGAATGTCTTCATGACAGAAATATGAACAGAAACAAATAATCAAATAAAATCTGACCAAAAAAAAAAAAAATGAAATATCTTTTTCATAAGCGGACTAATTGTGCGCGCACTTGTGCGTGTGTGTGTGTGTGTGTGTGTGTATGCGCCTTCTGCTTTTTCCCTATTTCAGCTCCTTGGAAACAAAAAGCTTCGATAGCTCACATTACACACACACACACACACACACACACTGCGAGAGCTGAATATGAGCTCAGCGAGACGATGACCGGCAGAAAGACACACACGGAGGTCTCACGCTCGCACTCGGTAAAAAATGTCGCAAAAAGTTTTGGGTGGTTTTTTTCCCCCCTCCATCAAGTTTTAAGACATTTCACATCAAACTTTCAGTCCCAGTGAGATCAATCAAATTATAACAGAAAAAGAAAGGGGTGTCTTACCGCTAGAATGGAAAAGGGTGCGCTTGAAATAACAGCTCTCTCTTCTCCGAGTGAGTGAGACACTGGACGTGCTCGCCTGCGTGTGTGAGAGGTTCACTTCTGTGTACCAAGTGGATTTGAGACGTGGCCATTAAAGCAATGACAGTGAGGGCGGTGTGGGAAGAGTGGACACACACACACACACACACACACAGGAACGAGGGGAGGTTTAGGGGGCGTAACATAAATTAATCTCAGCCGTACGCGCTGGTGTGGAATATTACAAGCTTCAGGAAACGACTCCTCGTTTCGAGATCTGTAAATCAGACATCGGATCAAATCTCCAGCGTGTTCACAAAACAGAAACACTTCACCTGGAGAAGAAAGTTTCAGCTCACAGCACTGATTACTCATGATTAAAGATCTGAGTGTGGTTTAGCTCTGGTGTATCTATCTCACTGATCTCCTGAAGCAGCATCACACACCTCCAGCTCTTCAGTCAGCTCAGACAGACACAGGGTTTATGAACTACTGAGTTGGTTACAGAGATCATTCAGAACATTAAATCCACCTGCCTAAAATATTGTGTAGTTCCTCCTTTTGAAACCAACAGCTCTGAGGCATTGTAGCATGGACTCCACAAGACCTGTGAAGGTGTGTGTGGTATCTGGCACCGAGGCGCTTGCAGCAGGACCCTTTGTGTCCTGGAAGCTGATCGGAGCTGATTTGTCCATCACATCCCATGGACGCTCAACTAGATTGAGCTCTGAGGGATTTGGAGGCTGAGTCAACACCTTGAACTCATGTTCAAACCGTTCCTGCACAGTTTCTGCAGTGTGTCAGGGAGCATCATCCTGCTGAAAGAGGACATTGGTAAGCGACACAATCGCACCAGGCCTCCACATGATATAAAAGAAAACGTGATTCATCAGACCAGGCCTCCTTATTCCACTGCTCCATGGCCCAGATATGACGCTCAGGTCTCCAGTGTAGGATCTTCGGGTGGCGTCTAGGAGTCAGCATGGTCACTCTGACACTCTGCAGCTATGTAGCTCTGTTTGCAGCGATCTGTGAACTGTTCTGACTCCACGACCCTGTCATTGGTTCACTGGCTGTTCTTCCTCGGAGCACTTTTGGTAGGTACTAACCACTGCATACACAGAAAACCACACGACCTGCTGTTGTGGAGATGCACTGACCCAGTCGTCCAGACATAACAATGTATGTCTTGTCAAAGTCACTCAGTTGCTTATACTTGACCATTTTTCCTGCTGAAGATCTGACTGTTCATTCGCTCTCTAATAAACTCCACCACCCTCACAGATGCCACTGTAACCAGCGTTATTCACTTCACCTCAGTGGGTTTAATGCGACGGCTGATCAATGTGTGTGTGTGTTTTATATACTGCCTACAGTCTGCCTGCACTTCTGTTCACTGCATGCGTGTTGGTTTTTGTCATTTTAAACAAGGAAATGAAACAGTTATAATGCTTTGGTGGATGATTCCATGTGACAATCAAATCACATCCTTACATCAGTGTTTAATCTGACCTAATATGGATTCTGTAGATTTGTGTAATAAAACTGACCTGTACTTATCCCAGGACTCTTATATCTAATCTGCTGACTCAACTCTGTACACACACAAACACAGTAGTGTTTTGCCTTCTTCTTCTGTTCATGAATCTATCATGATATATGATGTATAACCGGACTATCCAGTGTCACATGGTTCAGAGTACTGGTTCTCTAAATATAAATCTGTATGTGGATATCTATAAAGCTGCTTTGGGAAAATGGCTATTGTAAATCAAATAGATGTATGTAAATCAAATAGAAACAAGGTTCGGTTTTAGGCCCACTGCTTTATACATTTATCCTAGCTTATAAAATGTAATTTTTTTGTAATTAATTATTCATTTAATGTGAGAAGAATCTGTCACTACTCACACGTCTGTTAATACAAGGTCTGAGAAATGATCATGATACAGATATCGGTTAACTGTGATTCTAAATCAAGGAACGCAAGGGGAACATGGGGCTGTAAAGTAGCAGGACTTGAGATCGATCAGATTTTCCTGCTGAGATTTATGTAATACTTAAAATATTAATAATTTAAAACCTGATAAGACACTTTATCATGTAGCTCATGAAATGACACATTTGTTTGTTTGTTTGTGTGTGTGTGTGTGTGTGTGTGTGTGTGTGTGTGTGTGTGTCTGACAAAGGACCCTTATATAAAGACAGGGTCTGTAGCTTGTAAATTGTTTCCTACATAAAGTGCTTAAAAATTCAAATATATACTTCACAGCAGAAGAAAATATTAAGCACTATAACGGGACAGTCTGACTTGGTAACTCATACGAGGTAACTAATGTGTGCTGGACACTCTTGTGTCCTGGGAATCAGTTTTAAACAAATGACAACCAAGGATCTAAGCAGATTCACGTTAACAGAAACTTGCTGCTCTACAGATTCAGAGGAAAAAAGTTCAAATTAAGCACAATCAATATTTCAGTATTTAGTAACTAATGCTTTGGCGTGTAATGGACAATTACTGTACAGTGGTACCTCTGTGTTCGACCTTAATTCGTTCCAAAAGTCTGGTTGAAAATCGAATTATTTTTCCCCATAAGAAATAATGTAAAATGAATTAATCTGTTCCAGGCCTCCAAAAATTTCCAATATTAAACCATTTTTTCTGCCTTCTTAACTCACAGTTAAGAACAAACCTGTTAAACCATTCATTCATTCATTGTCTATCACTTATCTGATCTATTATCAGGTCACATAGCCTGTGCTTATCTCGGGCATCAAGGCAGGATACACCCTTGACGGAGTGCCAACACATCACAGGGCACACACACACACTCTCATTCACTCACACAACCACATTCTACAGACAATTTAGAGATGCCAATCAAACTACAATGCATGTTTTTGTTTTTTTTACCCGGAGGAAACCCCTGAGGCACGGGGTGAACATGCAAACTCCACACACACATGGCGGAGGCGGGAATCGAATCCCCAACCCTGGAGGTGTGAGGCAAACATGCTAGCCACCATGCCCCCCTCTGTTAAATCATAATACTCCTAATATAAGCACAAATTAATGCACATTAATGATAAGCTTTAATCACTTGCTTGCTTTTAACAAATGTCAAATTGTCGATTTCGGCATGTTGTACTGCTGCACTAGGTCAGACACATGCACACCGCTTTCATATTTAGCCACAATTTCTTTTTTCAACTCGATGGTTGATCTCACAACTTTCCTCTTGGCAACATTCATGCCTGATTTACCCTTTTTCAGATACATGACTACTGAAATTATACCACAAAAGTTGTGGTACGTGGTTATAACACAAGCACTCACAGATGAGCCGCGTAAACTGCTTTATCTCTCTTGTCTAAAATATTTTACAGTTCACATTAACATTCGTTCGAATTATCTTCGAAATCTTGATATTCGTTGCAATCCTGTATGAAACAAGAACTGGCGTTTCTGGCGGTTGAGTCATACACCGAAAATATTTTCGTACACCGAGGTCAAATTGACTCAACAATTCGAATGGAATACTTTCTTTACACTTCCTTTACACAGATTACACCTCCCATCTCGGGCAGGTGCCTAGTGGTGGTGAAGCCCTACAGTAGGTTGCCCTCCTTTGGCCCTCAGAGAATCTTACCCGTCATCGAGACATCACCTCATGCACACTGGTTATGGCTCCATTCCCCTAGGCAAACTTATCACAATGTTTCTTCTTAAAATTTGGTTCTATGTACAAATATTTCCTGGGTTTGGAGTAGAGGCATGCAGGAACCATCACAGCCAACGGGAACGTCCTACATTAATTATTGAAGTATCTGCAATCTGACGTCTCAATATAGAACACATACAACATAACATCACGCATTGGCAGATGATGAGAAAAATGCATACACAAACGGCAGTTTTGAAAGTTACATCCCAAATCAAATCAGAGTAAGCAATAACTACATCACCATTATGCATTTGTTTAGTTAAAACTTTGTCCTTTTCCACAAGACCTTGTTGCGCCTTGACAATGTGGTTATCTTTCCTCTGCATTAATGACATTAACATAGTGTCCAGTTTTGGTATTTCAAAATCAAACTCTGGGATGTCTTCCACAAAACCTAGTTGTTCCTCTGGGTTCAATGACATTGTCTGTAAAGTGACATATACATATGGACAGTAATAATTTCCTACGGACCAATCAGTCTCTGAGGCTATGCAAAATGAGGTATCATTGATAGGACTAAGGGTCTGTTTATCATTAACAAAGCTAAAGAAGTGATCGAGAGTTGTAGTAACACATGTTCTTCTGTCTGAAACTAATGCCCTTGTGAAATTATTGTGGACATGGGTTAGGCTGATTTCACACGCCTCATAGTTACTATGGGGTGCTCCACACAATGGTTGTTTTCACAAGGCGTCACATTCGCAGATAAAATCAAATGGAGTCTTGTCACAGAATTCTGTGTTGACTTTGAGGGCTATAAAATCCAGCAGGAATAGGATGAGAAGAAACCCTGGCCATTTGGATGATGTAACTGTAAGGATGGGTAATTTGCATTTACCCAATCTATCCATAAATGTCTTTATATTGTCTGAAGTGGAATTAAAACAGTCTTTAAGTCCAAACCACTTCATAAGGGCCTCCTCAGTGAAGAGAGTAGTTGGAACCTTTCCGGCCAATACTTCCTTCAAAATGTGGGTGATTTCCTGATGTTTGATGGAGGCAAACTGGGCACAGTACAACTGTTTATGCATGGTATTGAAAGCTTTTTTAGTCTGTTAAGCTATGACAGAGAGGGCAGATGCAATGGTATGAACATCCTGGACGGTTTCCTTTTCTTCACTTAGTCCCTCTTGCAGATAGGCATCCGTTTGCAGAACCTGTTGTCCAACAAGAGCTTTTAATTTGAGTTCATTCTGTCTAAGTTCCTGAGCACTTATCCAGTTGGAGATGCCGAAACCCGTTCCGGTGGCCCCAAGCATATTGTCAACAAATCCTAGCAACTTCCGTCTAGAAGAGACACCCTTTATGCGATCCTCTGGATGGTCTTCCAGCGTCTGCTCTGTGGATGAGCTGGTAGCTACAGCACCATGGTATCTCAAGAATGCTGTTGTCAGTAGATCCTTGTACTGGAACATGGACCCATTGGAGGTTGTTGATCAGCATCCCTGGATATGGTCTCGTAAATACACTAGAAGGGTTAGGAGTGGGGTCTGCCATCCTAGTCCATCACCACATCTTCATTTCTTTTTTTGTTAGGAACTCTGGAAAAAAAACTAGTAAACATAATGAATGTATGCCCCCCCACAGATTCTTGAGCTCCTTACTCAATCTGTTTACAGTGGCCTATAACTGATTTAAATCCGTTTTTGGGATTGTTCTCTTAAGAGAAAATTTGCATTCTCTGGAAATATGTCCCTCCTTGCCACACGAATAACACACTGGGAGGTTATCAGGGTTATAAGGGAGTGGTCTTTCCTTTTTATCTCCAGTAGCATGGCCCTTGTTTCTACAGGAAGCCTTGCAGCCTATATTCCTATAGAACTTTTTAACACCTACAGCTGACACAGGATTGGATCTCTTTAAGCTAGCATTGCTGTTGTAAAACTGGGTCATTTTAGAAATGATGTCATTATATTCTGACAGATGGGTCACAAACATTGTCACTGCAGAACGCAGTGAGTGGGTCACATTTGTTAATCAGTGCAGATTTGAAACTTACGTCATTCGTAGTAATATCAGGATTGCCACTGTAAGTTTCAAATGCCTCCAATAATCGCTCTGAAAATGCCGCTGGGTGCTCACCTTTCCTCATATGCACATCATATATTTTATCCCAGTTAACTGACATCACACCTAGAACTTCAAGTAATGCTTGTTTCCTCTCTAACTTATTAGCTGTTCGGGTCTTCACTTTCTGATTTAAGGCTCCAGACAGAGTCTCGGGCAAACACATAGTTAACACAATGCATGCATCACCATCTGTAAATTTGTAAATGTCAGCATATTGCTCCAAGTTTTTTTAAAAATCTAGTGGATCTTGTTTGGCAGGATCAAATTTTCCAATACTCTCCAATCACAGCTTCTAGCTCATTAGGATTGAACCCTCTCTGACCATAGTAGAGGTCATTGGTTCTTCCTCTCCTTCACTAGTACGCATTGTGCTGGTAGAATGAATTGGTGCCATGGGAAATGTAACTGTACAGTCAGAATACTGACTACTGACTGACTGAGAATCTCTTTCCGAATTCTCATCACTATCTTCATGCAAATTTATCATATCTGCACCTCGATTAGACAACATACCAACATACCAACAAGACAATGACAACACATGACAAGCAGCCTTTGCTTCCTCCAATTCATTGGACAATGTCTCCACAGATGATATCAGCATGCTATTGTTAGTTCTAAAAAGTGCAATCTTGTTCTGCATTCTGACCTTTTCTTCTTACCAGATCATTTCAGTAGCCTGGAAATTTCTTTTACAGATTAGCCCGTCGTCGAGTCTAGATTGAATTTGTTCATTTTCAGACTTTAACGTGTCTAGAGTCTTCCTAGTCACTTTGTATGAGGCAAAAACTGCTTGTAGTGCATTGGCGATTTTTCCTTTTTTATTCTTAGGCATTTTGGGATAACTTTCAAACTTTGCAATAGCCCACTCATACGGCTTATCTACAATGTTCTCCATTCCATCAAACATTCCCTGAGAGCCGTGCTTAGCGATGTACTTAACAATATATATATGGTCATAATGTTATGGCTGATTGGTGTATCATATATATATATATATATATATATATATATATATATATATATATATATATATATATATATATATATATATATATATATATATATATATATATATATATATATATATATATATGATACACCAATCAGCCAACCTGCCTATTGTTGTGTTGGTCCCCGTTTTGCTGCCAAAGCATCCCTGACCTGTTGAGGCATGGACTCCACTAGATCCCTGAAGGTGTGCTGTGGTATCTGATGCCAAGATCTTTGTGGCAGATTCTTTAAGTCCTCTAAGTTGCGAGGTGTGATAGGATTTGTTTGTCCAGCACATCCCACAGATGCTCGATTGGATTGATATCTGGGAATTTGGAGGCCAAGTCAACACCTCAAACTCATTGTTGTGATCATCAAACCATTCCTGAACCATTTTTGCTTTGTGGCACGGAGCATTATCCTGCTGAAAGAGACCAAATCTATCAGGGAATACTGTTTCCATGAAAGGGTGTACATGATTTGCAACAATGCTTAGGTAGGTGGTACATATCAAAGTAACATCCACATGGATGGCAGACAAGGTTTCCCAGCAGAACGTTGCCTTTGCATCGCTTTTGGCGGTGCACAGGTGTCAGCATGGACATCCTGACTGATCTGCAGCTATGCAGCCCCATATGCAACAAACTGTGATGCACTGTGTATTCTGACACCTTTCTATCAGAACCAGCATTATTTCAGCAATTTGAGCAACAGTAGCTCTTTGTTGGCACCACAAGTAGCAAAGGTTACATCAGAGGGCAGAACTTTTTCTTACAGAGCCCCACAGTTATGGAACAGCCTTCCAATTAGTGTTCGGGATTCAGACACAGTCTCAGTGTTTAAGTCCAGGCTAAGAACACATTTGTTTAGTCAAGAATTCAATGTATATATTTTTTTTTTAGGTAAAGGAGAAGATCTAGAAGGTTTATGGGCATAGAGTGTTTGGTGAACTGGGATGTTTGGATGCTGTCACTTTACCACTCTCGCATGTTCACTCAGGTTTGCTGACTGTGAAGTGCTTGGACGCTTTACGTCCTGCGAAACCTTCACGTCTGTCACCTTCTGGCTCTCCCTTTTAGTTATGATGTCATAGCTAGTCTTGTCAGAGTTCACACAATAAACATTGTCATTAACCATAATATATTCTCTCTCTCTCTCTCTCTCTCTCTCTCTCTCTCTCTCTCTCTCTGTCTGTCTCTCTCTCTCTCTCTCTCTCTCTCTCTCTCTCTCATGCTAATCCTGAGCTCCTAGTCTTCCAGACCGCTTCTGCTCTCCAGATCAGATTCATCCTGAAGCCCTACTTCTGGTTGGAGTCTTGTCAATTGGTGCTTCTCACTGCTGCTGAGAATGAACCACATGGAGCCTGAGGATACATGGAGCCACTGCTGTGGATGCATAAGCTCAAAAGCTCCTGATCATGAGCACAATTGCGTTGGAATATATACGGCTGTAGAATGGACATTATTATGTCACCCAGATGAGGAGAAGGTGCCCTTTTGAGTCTGGTCCCTCTCAAGGTTTCATATCGTCTCAGGGAGTTCTCGGAAGAGGACAAAGAAGAGAAACACTGATTGTGTTGTGAATCCTGTAACATAAGAAACCAGAGCAGAGGGGAGTGTGTGTGTGTGTGTGTGTGTGTGTGTGTGTGTGTGTGTGTGTGTGTGTGTGTGTGAACACAGCTGTGGTGATGATATTTATCCAGTGCGCTGTAGATTCATAGACCAGAAATCTGCAGTCATGTCGAAACTCCTTCCTACTCATTGGCTTTATACATGTACACATAATGTGGGAGAGTATTTTTTTGTGTGTGTTTGATTTGCGCTACAAACACACAGTATGGATTACGAAGCTAATTTCAGGAATAAATGATTGATGTTAGTGTGATTATTATTAGAGGATAAAATAAAAAGTGTGTTTTATTTTCAGTGGACTCAAACCCACAAAACTCCTCACAGAGCTCCAGCATGGAGAACACTTCCACACCTTCTGCTATAGAAAAACCACAGTCTAACACAACACGCCTACATGCAACACAAATTGTAAAAAAAAAAAACCTAAGTTGTAAAACTGTCATACACACACACACACACACACACACACACACACACACACACACAGAACTGTGTTGGACTTAGTTCTGTAGTTGCTCTGTAAATGCTGTTTTCCAGAATGAGCTCATAAAATGACTTCACTGCTCCCTCCCTAGAAAGTGCACTAGAGTGACCGGTGTCTCTGATGCACCCTTCAACTCTCACTCTCTCTCTCTCTCTCTCTCTCTCTCTCTCTCTCTCTCACACACACACACACACACACACACACACACACACACACACACACAGATAAATAGCACAGGCAGGATGTACAGCTACATGAACAGGATGCGCACACTCATGTTTTCCTCTGTTCCTCACAAAAATTTACCAGGAGGGTGTGTGTGTGTGTGTGTGTGTGTGTGTGTGAGTGTGAGTGTGTGTGTGGCAAGTGAAGAACCTGGAGGAACAGATACAGACATGAGGAGAAACAAACAAACATCTAAGGTCAAACTCAGAACCCAAGACAGAAACGCAACAACATCACAACACCATCAAAACAACACCATCACAACACAACACCATCACAACACAATACAATCACAACACAATACCATCACATAGCAACACCTTCATAACACCATCACAAGACAACAGCATCACAACACAATACCATCACAACACAACACCATCACAACACCATAACAACACAACACCATCACAACACAACACCATCACAACACCATAACAACACAACACCATAACAACACAACACCATCACAACACCATAACAACACAACACAACACCATCACAACACCATAACAACACAACACCATCACAACACAACACCATCACAACACCATAACAACACAACACCATCACAACACAACACCATCACAACACCATAACAACACAACACAACACCATCACAACACCATAACAACACAACACCATCACAACACAACACCATCACAACACCATAACAACACAACACCATCACAACACAACACCATCACAACACCATAACAACACAACACAACAGCATCACAACACCATAACAACACAACACAATACCATAACAACACAACACCATCACAACACAACACCATAACAACACAACACCATCACAACACCATAACAACACAACACCATCACAACACAACACCATCACAACACCATAACAACACAAAACAACACCATCACAACACCATAACAACACAAAACAACACCATCACAACACCATAACAACACAAAACAACACCATAACAACACAACACCATCACAACACCTTCACAACATAACACCATCACAACATAATACAATCACAACACCTTCACAACACAACAATATCACAACACAACTCCATAACAACACAACACCATCACAATACAATCACAACACAATACCATCACATAGCAACACCTTCACAACACCATAACAACACAACACCATCACAACACAACACCATAACAACACAACACCATCACAACACAACTCCATAACAACACAACACCATCACAATACAATCACAACACAACAGCATCACAACACAATACCATCACAACACCATAACAACACAACACCATCACAACACAACACCTTCACAATACCATCACAACACAACACCTTCACAACACAACACCATCACAACACAACACCATCACAACACAACACCTTCACAACACAACACCTTCACAACACAACACCTTCACAATACCATCACAACACAACACCTTCACAACACAACACCTTCACAACACAACAATATCACAACACCATCACAACACCATAACAACACAAAACAACACCATCACAACACAACAGCATCACAACACAATACCATAACAACACAACACCATCACAACACAACACCATAACAACACAACACCATCACAACACCATAACAACACAACACCATCACAACACAACACCTTCACAACACAACACCTTCACAACACCTTCACAACACAACACCATCACAACATAACACCTTCACAACACCATCACAACACAACACCATCACAACACAACACCTTCACAACATAACACCTTCACAACATAACACCTTCACAACACCTTCACAACACAACACCATCACAACACAACACCTTCACAACACAACACCATCACAACACAACACCTTCACAACATAACACCTTCACAACACAACACCTTCACAACACCATCACAACACAACACCATCACAACACCTTACAACACAACACCTTCACAACATAACACCTTCACAACACACCTTCACAACACCATCACAACACAACACCATCACAACACACCTTCACAACACAACACCATCACAACACAACACCATCACAACACAACACCTTCACAACATAACACCTTCACAACACACCATCACAACACAACACCTTCACAACATAACACCTTCACAACACAACACCTTCACAACACAACACCTTCACAACACACCATCACAACACAACACCTTCACAACACCATCACAACACAACACCATCACAACACAACACCATCACAACACCATCACAACACAACACAACAATATCACAACACCATCACAACACAACACCATCACAACACAACACCTTCACAACACAACACCATCACAACACAACACCTTCACAACATAACACCTTCACAACACAACACCATCTCAACACCATCACAACACACCATCAGAACACAACACCTTCACAACACCATCACAACACAACACCATCACAACACAATACCTTCACAACATAACACCTTCACAACACAACACCTTCACAACACAACACCATCACAACACAACACCTTCACAACATAACACCATCACAACACACCATCACAACACAACACAACAATATCACAACACCATCACAACACAACACCATCACAACACAACACCTTCACAACACAACACCATCACAACACAACACCTTCACAACATAACACCTTCACAACACAACACCATCACAACACCATCACAACACACCATCAGAACACAACACCTTCACAACACCATCACAACACAACACCATCACAACACAATACCTTCACAACATAACACCTTCACAACACAACACCTTCACAACACAACACCATCACAACACAACACCTTCACAACATAACACCATCACAACACACCATCACAACACAACACCTTCACAACACCATCACAACACAACACCATCACAACACAACACCTTCACAACATAACACCTTCACAACACCATCACAACACACCATCACAACACAACACCTTCACAACACCATCACAACACAACACCATCACAACACAACACCTTCACAACACAACACCTTCACAACACAACACCTTCACAACACACCTTCACAACACCATCACAACACAACACCATCACAACACACCTTCACAACACAACACCATCACAACACAACACCTTCACAACATAACACCTTCACAACACAACACCTTCACAACACACCATCACAACACAACACCTTCACAACACCACCACAACACAACACCATCACAACACCATCACAACACAACAATATCACAACACCATCACAACACAACACCATCACAACACAACACCTTCACAACACAACACCTTCACAACATAACACCTTCACAACACAGCACCTTCACAACACACCATCACAACACAACACCTTCACAACACCATCACAACACAACACCATCACAACACCATCACAACACAACACAACAATATCACAACACCATCACAACACAACACCATCACAACACAACACCTTCACAACACAACACCATCACAACACAACACCATCACAACACAACACCTTCACAACACAACACCTTCACAACACAACACCATCACAACACACCATCACAACACAACACCTTCACAACACCATTACAACACAACACCATCACAACACAACACCTTCACAACATAACACCTTCACAACACAACACCTTCACAACACACCATCACAACACAACACCTTCACAACACCATCACAACACCATCACAACACAACACAACAATATCACAACACCATCACAACACAACACCATCACAACACAACACCTTCACAACACAACACCATCACAACACAACACCATCACAACACAACACCTTCACAACACAACACCTTCACAACACACCATCACAACACAACACCTTCACAACACCATCACAACACAACACCATCACAACACAACACCTTCACAACACAACACCTTCACAACATAACACCTTCACAACACAGCACCTTCACAACACACCATCACAACACAACACCTTCACAACACCATCACAACACAACACCATCACAACACCATCACAACACAACACAACAATATCACAACACCATCACAACACAACACCATCACAACACAACACCTTCACAACACAACACCATCACAACACAACACCATCACAACACAACACCTTCACAACACAACACCTTCACAACACAACACCATCACAACACACCATCACAACACAACACCTTCACAACACCATTACAACACAACACCATCACAACACAACACCTTCACAACATAACACCTTCACAACACAACACCTTCACAACACACCATCACAACACAACACCTTCACAACACCATCACAACACCATCACAACACAACACAACAATATCACAACACCATCACAACACAACACCATCACAACACAACACCTTCACAACACAACACCATCACAACACAACACCATCACAACACAACACCTTCACAACACAACACCTTCACAACACACCATCACAACACAACACCTTCACAACACCATCACAACACAACACCATCACAACACCAACAATATCACAACACAACACCATCCGAAAATCACCAGAAACACACCAACACAACACACAGCATCACAAAATCACCACAAACACAACAGCAACACAACACCATAACACAACAGCAACACGGCACCAACACAACTAAACACCATCCTATAAATGTTACTGGGAATGAAATTTCTCCTTTGTTGAAAACACACTCAGATATAAACAGATTTCTTCAGTGATTCTGGTGACAGAAGCTCACTGTGACTGAAGCACGGGGAAAAAAAGTTTCATTTTGGAACTCCAGCAAGTTCCTGAATGTTCTTACAGTGAAAATGAAACATGATTTCTGACGTAAAACTGAAAGCAGTGCATTAGATTAGATTAGACACTAGAAATAATTGCATGTTATTCCAACTAAATGCAATAGATCAAAGCATTGTTCTCTCTGCAGCGTCGGTGATCTGTTACAGAAACTAGTCCACAATGTGAAAACAAGGCCATAGACAGCACACAATACCATAAAGAGCAGGAATGTTCATAAAGGAGGACAATACAACAAACACAAAGACAGAAAATACACACAACAGAGGAATGGGTGTGAGGGCATCTGACGTGAAGTTCAGCATCTGATTCAGTCTCACAAAGACTGAAGGCACCTGATGATGGAGTTTGAGAAATTGCTTGATTCTATAATAATTGTGTCACTATGACATTCATCAAGATCAAACAAAAGGCAATCATGTGCCCACACAGTGAATGCACACACACACACACACACACACACACACACACACACACACACACAAAGACAGGTCAAGTCTAAACAAACAGCTTTATTCTCTGAGATACAAAGTCATTATACTCACATCAGCAAAACTACAGTGATAATATAGAAATCAATACACATCATTCTCATTCACATGCTTCAAAAAACACATACACATGCACAGACAGGTCAGGAAGAGTGAGGTTTGTGTAGTGAGACAGGTACAGTGGGCAGGACGCGGTTGTAGAAGACAAAGGTTTGGACACGCTGGAAAATCCAGAGGAAGATGAGCAACACGCTGACGTACTGAACCCAGGCAAACTTCACCGTTTCCCAGAAACCGGGCCGATACGTAGAACACACCCAACAGTTAAGGAAAAGAAACACACTCAACATCCAAACGTCACCTTTTACACACAACACACTCTTTATGGACAGGTTGTTAAGCAGGTTAATTTCCTTAACATTCAAAGCAAGAATTTACAATGCAGTGACACGCAGCGTTACTTTTATGAACAACGTCTATTCTTCTGTTTTATTCGTTTATTTAAATATCAGAAAATATTAAAGATGGATGTTGTGTGTTCAAATTTTTAGGTGTTGCTGGGAATCACATTGAAATGAACATGTGCTGGTTCACGTCTTCACTCTCCTGAAATGCACGTGATAGAAAAATATCAGCGAGAATCAAGGGGAAGGTGTACAGGACAGTGGTGAGAGCGGCCATGCTGTATGGTTTAGAGACAGTGTCACTGAGGAAGAGACAGGAGTCAGAGCTAGAGGTAGCAGAGCTGAAGATGTTGAGGTCCTCTTTGGGAGTGACAAGGTTGGACAGGATTAGGAACGAGTACATCAGAGGGACAGCTCATGTTGGACGTTTGGGGGACAAAGTTAGGGAGGCCAGATTAAGATGGTTTGGACATGTTCAGAGGAGGGAAAGTGAGTATATTGGTAGGAGAATGTTGGACATGGGGCTGCCAGGCAGGAGGCAAAGAGGAAGGCCAAAGAGGAGGTATATGGATGGAATTAATGAGGATATGAAGCTAGTGGGTGAAAGTGTTGAGGATGCAGAAGATAGGGACAGGTGGAGAGAGATGACCCCTGAAGGGAAAAGCCAGAAGAAGAAGAAGAAGACACTCCTGAACTGCACAAAAAAACAGCTTAGTTCAGATGGAATCGAGTCACGTTTTCGAGTCACCGTTTCTTACAGAAAAACCTGTTTCTGGGTGTAGTTATAAAGATATTTTAATTTGATAAACCTTAATTTGTCTGGACTAAGCTACACCACTTCATGTGTTCATGTTTTCTGAAGATAAATCAACTTTGATTTCCTCTTCCAGAAGTATTGCTAGTGCTGACAGAGATGAGAAGCTGTGGTAAATAGCACACACACACACACACTAATAGTTATACAGCAATAATAGTTTCTGTCACTTTCACAGTGCTTCACTTCGTGTTGACTTAGAAGAGTTTTTCTGTTAGCTGACACATAGCTGAAGCTCTGCACACAACAACGCTCAGGCTCTTTAGATATAAATAAAATGTGAAGTGGATTCAGTTGACTTGGCATATGTCCAAACAATTTTGAGAGAACTGAAATTAAGCAGTTATGAAAGCAGGCTTAAAAACCTCTGGCAGTTCACACTGGGTGTGTCTCCTACCCATGTCTTGGGGGAGTCTTCTCCTATACAACTCCTACACGCCTAAAATGTTCATCTGTTGTGTTGTGTTGTGTTGTGTTGTGTTGGGCATATGTCCAAACAAGTTTGAGAGAATTGAAATTAAGCAGTTATAAAAGCAGGCTTAAAAACCTCTGGCATAACCTCAGGCAGTTCACACTGGGTGTATCTCCTCACCACGCCTCACATTTTTGTAATTGAATCTCCTAACATATTTCTTATTGTTTTTCACTTGGTGGTCAGCCACCAATTGTGCAAGTTCTCCCACTTAAAAAGATGAGAGAGGCCTGTAATTTTCATCATACTTCAACTTCAACTATGAGAGACAGAATGAGAAAAAAAAATCCAGAAAATCACATTGTCTGATTTTTAAAGAATTTATTTGCAAATTATGGTGGAAAATAAGTATTTGGTCACCTACAAAAAAGCAAGATTTCTGGCTCTCACAGACCTGTAACTTCTTCTTTAAGAGGCTCCTCTGTCCTCCACTCGTTACCTGTATTAATGGCACCTGTTTGAACTCGTTATCAATATAAAAGACACCTGTCCACAACCTCAAACAGCCAGACTCCAAACTCCACTATGGCCAAGACCAAAGAGCTGTCAAAGGACACCAGAAACAAAATTGTAGACCTGCACCAGGCTGGGAAGACTGAATCTGCAATAGGTAAGCAGCTTGGTGTGAAGAAATCAACTGTGGGAGCAATTATTAGAAAATGGAAGACATACAAGACCACTGATAATCTCCCTCAATCTGGGGCTCCATGCAAGATCTCACCCCGTGGGTCAAAATGACCACAAGAACGGTGAGCAAAAATCCCAGAACCACACAGGGGGACCTAGTGAATGACCTGCAGAGAGCTGGGACCAAAGTAACAAAGGCTACCATCAGTAACACACTACGACGCCAGGGACTCAAATCCTGCAGTGCCAGACGTGTCCCCCTGCTTAAGCCAGTACATGTCCGGGCCCGTCTGAAGTTTGCTAGAGAGCATTTGGATGATCCAGAAGAGGATTGGGAGAATGTCATATGGTCAGATGAAACCAAAATAGAACTTTTTGGTAAAAACTCAACTTGTCGTGTTTGGAGGAGAAAGAATGCTGAGTTGCATCCAAAGAACACCATACCTACTGTGAAGCATGGGGGTGGAAACATCATGCTTTGGGGCTGTTTTTCTGCAAAGGGACCAGGACGACTGATCCGTGTAAAAGAAAGAATGAATGGGGCCATGTATCGTGAGATTTTGAGTAAAAACCTCCTTCCATCAGCAAGGGCATTGAAGATGAAACGTGGCTGGGTCTTTCAGCATGACAATGATCCCAAACACCCCGCCCGGGCAACGAAGAAGTGGCTTCATAAGAAGCATTTCAAGGTCCTGGAGTGGCCTAGCCAGTCTCCAGATCTCAACCCCATAGAAAATCTTTGGAGGGAGTTGAAAATCCGTGTTGCTCAGCAACAGCCTCAAAACATCACTGCTCTAGAGGAGATCTGCATGGAGGAATGGGCCAAACTACCAGCAACAGTGTGTAAAAACCTTGTGGTGACTTACAGAAAACATTTGACCTCTGTCATTGCCAAGAAAGGGTATATAACAGTATTGAGATGAACTTTTGTTATTGACCAAATACTTATTTTCCACCATAACTTGCAAATAAATTCTTTCAAAATCAGACAATGTGATTTTCTGGATTTTTTTTTTCTCATTCTGTCTCTCATAGTTGAAGTGTACCTATGATGAAAATTACAGGCCTCTCTCATCTTTTTAAGTGGGAGAACTTGCACAATTGGTGGCTGACTAAATACTTTTTTGCCCCACTGCAAGTCCTTATCTGTACATATTAGATAATCTACACTACTGTATATAAAGCACTTGCTGCTCATCGCACTTCTGGTTAGATGCTAAACTGCATTTTGTTGCCTTGTACTTGTACATATGCAATGACAATAAAGTTGAATCTAATCTAATCTAATCTAAATTAACAGGTAAATGTACTAAAGTAACAGAAGTGGTGTGTGTTGTGGGAGACGTGTGGAAGAGTTAACTCCCTTCTGTACTCTGGTTTCTTTCGTTCCTAAGAAACAAGTATTTTTGTTCTTTAACTCAAGCAGAAAAATCAACAACTCTCCTTTCTTTCAGCTACAGGACTGTCTGCGGTTTGTTAGCTTCTAATTCTAATTGAGTGTAGCTATCAGACTGCTGTGATACCACAGCTGACCAATCAGAAGCTTCACTAATCCAATTGTAGTGGAACTGTGGAATAATTCTTAATTCTCGAATTATTAAAGTTCTTACACGCACACACACACATTATAAATCTACACACTGCCTGTCCTTTGTAATGGATAGTATTTTAAAACATTAAACAGTTTAGTGTGTACATTTAAACACACACACACACAGTGTGTAAAGGATATGTTATTGTCTCCACTGGGTAACGTATTTCTGCATTAATCTGAAATGGAGTGTTTGCTGCTTGACCGACTGTCCACAGCGGGACAGGACACCACAGATAGGTGGTCACTGTAACAGAGAGAGAGAAAGAGTGAGACAGACAGACAGAAAGAAAGAGAGAGACAAAGAGAAAGAGAGACAGAGAGAGCAATGACAAAAATTCTTTTGGAATACTTTAACTACTGTGTACACACACACCCACACACACATCCACACACATCCACACACATCCACACACATCCACACACATCCACACACATCCACACACATCCACACACACTTACAGTTTCTCTCCTGGTACTTCCTGATGATGGTGGTGAGGTCGTAGGAGTTGGCAAAAGGACTCGCTGAATCAATCACAGAAACCTGAAGAACAAACAAAAGAAGAGGAGAAGCTTAGCATTAAATAAAAATACACTAAAAAGCACCTCAAACACACACACATACACACACACACAGTTTAATGAAACTCATTGTAAAAGTTTATCACTTGTAGCTTTGTCCTCAGTGTAACTGATTTAACTTCCATGTGTGTGTGTGTGTGTGTGTGTGTGTGTGTGTGTGTGTGTGTGTTAGAACTTTAATAATTTTATCAGCTGTGGTAACATCCACTATGTCATCATGACATCTTAAAGTGGCAACTGAAATTTCACCCAAACTGGTTTTGTAGAAACAACTGTAAATGGGCATGAGGACTGAAACCCAGTGGAGGCTGATGTAGATGAGGATGAAGACACTTCAGGAGTTGATGGTATAACTGTGAGTCTGGGTAGTTAGCAGCCAACATTAGCTTACATTATACTGAGTGTGTACACCACGGTGAGAGAGAGGCTCCTTCTGCTGCAGCTTCAGATCTCCACTGATGAAGAGCTGAGACACGGGGACAGGAGACGAGGACTGGACCAACACCATTGACTGCATCACCACCACCGACATCCTCTACATGGGGAGGGGGAGGGGGAGGGGGAGAGGGAGAGGGAGAGAGAGAGAGAGATCAGTTATACAGAATCTGTATAAGAAATGTCTAGAATCCTATTTCTTTTCACTCTCTATTATTATTATTATTATTATTATTATTTATGTCATTAAGCATAAAGGTGTACACGGAGTTGGTAGGAGAAGGTGAGCAGTAGCTGGATGCTGTAAATCTGCTCTGCACTGTTCAGTGGGACAGACATCTGCAGAGACAGACGATCTGCTTTCCCATCGCCATTACTATCACTCTCTCTCACCTGCAGACAGACAGACAAGTGTATAAATATACATACAGACAGACAAACTGAGAAACGACAGGCAGGCACACAGAGAGGCAGACAAGTATATAAATATACAGAAAGACAGACAAACAGAGAGACAGAAAGACAAGCAGACAAAGACAGACAGACAGACATAGAGACAGACCAGTGTACAAATAGACAGACAGACAGACAGACAGAGAGTCAGACAAACAGGCAGACAGACAAGTGTATAAATATACACAGACAGACAGAAAGACTCACAGACACAGTGGGAATGCGCAGTTTGTCTCCCAGCAGAGTGTTGAAGTTGGAGAACGTGCTCCACGCTATATAATCTCCACTAACACTCGTCACACCTATCATTAACATCTCATACTGGAACCGGACCACAGGCTGTTCCTCATATGAGCTCTGCTTCAGCCAGAACCCTGTTTTACACACACACACACACACACACACACACACACACACACACACACACACAAGGATAAAGAAAAGCTCTGATAACTGAATTATTGACTCAGAGTTTTTGAGTCAGAACTTGAATAGTGATGCTTAAGCATTTGATTCGAAAGACATTAATACAGACGTGTTTTACAAACTAAGATCCAAACTAAACTTAAACTAAAAGTATTGTTAAACTAAAAGTTGAATACATTTTCACTGAATATCTTCATTTCTCTCCTCGTGTCCCTGTATGTCTCTTCACCCTTTACCTTGACTCCTGTAGGTGATGAGTAGAGGAGGGATGTACGTGAGCACATATACCACCAGCACAAACACACTGGCCCGGGAACACACGCTGGCTTTATATCGGATTAAAACCGGGTGAGAATACACTTCATAAAACCCCATTATTAACCCAGACACAGCACGAGCTCCGTTGTTTAGCTAAACGTTGCTAGCATGCATGCTATCATCACAGGAGCTATAACCTTCTCCCCTGCACAGACTGTGTTTGTAAGCCGTAACCCGGGGGATATTTTACAACCTATCGTAGATTTAAATTAATTCATAACTTTGGTTACCTAAATATACCTTTATTAAGGTTTCGCCCCGCTAACACGCGAGCATCACACAAGCTAGAGCTACTTCCGGTTTGGGAAGCGTCGCGGCGTTACCATGACCGCGTCATCTCCATGGCAACCCAAAGCCCCGCCCACAACACGGCCAGATTTTCTTAAATCTTAGCAGCTCCTAAAAATGCAGCATTTCATATTATTACAAACATAAAAATGAACAGTTTCATTAAAAATGACATGATTTTATATTAATTTACAATTTAATCAGTTCACATCATTATCTAGAATATAGCTGTACATCATTTAATTATTTTCAATTCAATTTATTTGTATAGTGCTTTTAACAATGGACATTGTCCCAAAGCAGCTTTACAGAGGTATAGAAACATAGAAAAAATTATAAAGTTTAAAGTTAAGTTATTATTTTATCCCTAATGAGCAAGCCTGAGGTGACGGTGGTGAGCAAAAACTCCCTGAGATGATATGAGCAAGAAACCTTGAGAGGAACCAGACTCAGAAGGGAACCCATCCTCATTTGGGTGACACTGGACAGTAAATAATGTAAATGTAAATAATGTCCTCTCTACAACAGCAACCAAGAACTCTTGAGGAACTAATAGGTCAGTGTAGTTTCTGAGTTCATTATTGACTTAGCACTAATTCCTTCCTGCTGAAAGCTGACTGATGCAACAGCAGTTCAGAGATGGTGTGATAATCTCCAAGGTGTCACCAATTATAAAATGGATATATGGTTAAATTTCAGGTTGTGATTTTTCTCTTATTAACCTGAAGGGAGCGAATAAAGTAAAGAGAACTGACAGCTGATATACAGTAGTGTGAAAAAGTGTTGGCCCCCTTCCTGATTTCTTTTTATTTTTGCATGTGTGTCACACTTTAATGTTTCAGATAATCAAACACATTTAAATATTAGTCAAAGATAACACAAGTAAACACATCATGCAGTTTTTAAATGAAGGTTTTTATTATTAAGGGAAAACAAAATCCAAAACTACATGGCCCTGTGTGAAAAAGTATTTGCCCCCTAAGCCTAATAACTGGTTGGTCCACCCTTAGCAGCAACAACTGCAATCAAGCATTTTCCATATCTTGCAATGAGTCTGTTACAGCGCTGTGGAGGAATTTTGGCCCACTCATCTTTGCAGAATTGTTGTAATTCAGCCACATTGGAGGGATTTCGAGCATGAACCACCTTTTTAAGGTCATGCCACAGCATCTCAATTGGATTGAGGTCAGGACTTTGACTAGGCCACTCCAAAGTCTTCATTTTGTTTTTCTTCAGCTATTCAGAGGTGGACTTGCTGGTGTGTTTTGGATCATTGTCCTGCTGCAGAACCCAAGCTCACTTCAGCTTGAGGTCACAAACCTACCGATCTGTCAGTCTGGAAAAGGTTATAAAGCCATTTCTAAAGCCGAACTCGTAACCTGTTCAAATTGTCCCGCCTCCGCCATGTGTGTGTGGAGTTTGCATGTTCTCCCCGTGCCTCTGGGATTTCCTCTGGGTTCTCCGGTTTCCTCCCCCAGTCCAAAGACATGCATTGTAGGTTGATTGGCATCTCTAAATTGTCCGTAGTGTGTGTGTGTGCCCTGTGATGGGTTGGCACTCCGTCCAGGGTGTATCCTGCCTTGATGCCCAATGACGCCACAGGCTCCCCGTGACCTGAGATTAGATCGGATAAGCAGTAGAAAATGAATGAATGAATGAATTTAACTATAAACAAACAAACGTCTTCAACCTGAAAAGTTAAACAAGAATATATTACATCTAATTATACATCATTAAACAACTGCTTTCAAAAAGTCTTTATCTGAAGGAATTTCACAAAAATGTTTAATTTTTTCCAGAATGTAATTTGTTAAGAATTTGTAAATGAGACTTCAGTAGCTTTTTGTTCTCAGATGAAAGAGCACATTTTTAGGGTGTGTGAAATATACATATACATTACACATTTGACGTATTTCATCGACATTTCGTGTTCCTCTATTGTGTTTTACTGTGTACAAATCTAAACTGATGAAACATCAAAAGCTCTCTCTCCCCCGAACACTGGGGAGGAAATGGAGTCGGCTGCATGACGTCATTCCCGCTGGGCTGTTCCTGGAGCGCATGCGCATTTCTGACAGCTAGACTAGCCAAGCTAACAACATTAGTGACGTTTTGGTTTCGACATTGTTGTTTTCAACGAATTCGTCTTTTTTTATTTAAACCCGATTGTTTGTAAATCTCTCCTCTTCCCGGTTTTTAATAACAGCATTACGCTGTGGAGGCGTAGTGGAAGCTGCAAACATGAAATGGATGTTTAAAGAAGATCATTCCCTCGGTAATGTGTTGAATGTGTACAGATGTGTTTACATGAAAATAACGAGAGTGAAAGAGAAAAGAACCAACGCGAGCGTTGACATTTGAGATTATAAAGATCATTAATCTGATTTATATTCATTTTAATCTTCAAATATCAGGAATGTGAGGGGTTAATGTTATCGTAATGTTATTGTTTACTCTCTCTCTCTCTCTCTCTCTCTCTCTCTCTCTCTCACTTTATATAATAATAATAATAATAATAATAATAATAATGGTGCACATCTAAAGACTAGCATTTAAAATAAATATTTTTATTTTAAAAAGTCAATAATATAGAAATAATTATTAAATAATAAAATAATTATTTTTTATTTTACTTATTTATATTGTCATTCTTCATGTCCTTGTTCTAATAATAATAATAATAATAATAATTATTATTATTATTATTATGGAGCACATCTAAGACTAGCATTTAAAATAAATATTTTTATTTTAAAAAGTCAATAATATAGAAATAATTATTAAATAATAAAATAATTATTTTTTATTTTACTTATTTATATTGTCATTCTTCATGTCCTTGTTCTAATAATAATAATAATAATAATAATAATAATAATAATTATTATTATTATTATTATTATTATTATTATTATGGAGCACATGTAAAGACTAGTATTTAAAATAAATATTTTTATTTTAAAAAGTCAATAATATAGAAAAAATTATTAAATAATAAAGTAATTATTTTTTATTTTACTTATTTATATTGTCATTCTTCATGTCCTTGTTCTAATAATAATAATAATAATTATTATTATTATTATTATTATTATGGAGCACATGTAAACACTAGTATTTAAAATAAATATTTTTATTTTAAAAAGTCAATAATATAGAAATAATTATTAAATAATAAAGTAATTATTTTTTATTTTACTTATTTATATTGTCATTCTTCATGTCCTTGTTCTAATAATAATAATAATAATAATAATAAGTTTTGTTTGTTTGTTTTTGTAAATGATTATTTTTCAGTAGATGCATTAACACTACATCAGAACATTGAACCTTGAGGTTTGAGATTTTGATGTATAAACAGATTCATCTCAAATTTCAGCTTTATTGTGGTTTAAAAAACAAAGTGCTTCCTGCTCCTTTACATTCGTCTACTCATCTCAAAGTATAATGTATTGTTTATTGTTGATGATGATGATGTTGCCCACCATGACGAGCACCCGCACCCCCACATCCACCCTGACGCCCACCCGGGCCGCTCCTGGCTCTGATGGCCAGTCTCTGCCTCCACAGCAGGAGATATTGATCAGCTGTAAAGTACAGAGCTCAGAGTGAGTGTAGAGTTTAATAATGCAGCGTTAGAGCTGAGTGCTGTAACAACATTACACATTAGGAGAAAAACGAAAGTAATGACTCGACAAAACAACACAGTGTGAGGTGAGCAGATAGAGGAAAATACTCAGTGATGGCAGTGCAGTTACTCTCACTACTCTGCAATGGATTATATTCTTCTAACAGCACATATCCAGTGTTTTCTTCCTCTCACAACACTGCACTTTACGTTTATATTTATTCCAGAACATCACATTATACTTATTATCCAGTTACGGTCAGTGATCAGTGAAGCCAGTGGCATCCCTCATCAGTCTCTCTCTTTATTCTCTCTCTTAAGAGAAAAATCTCAGCTGGTCATGTTACTGAGAAACCACAAAGAAGTGTAAACTCCTCTGTCCTGAAGATGTGGAAAACTTCCAGTTCCAGCTTCACCTCTGACTGATACACAGCATTGACACTGGAGACTTCTTTACACACACACTCACACACACTCACACAGATACACATGGTTGACACCACATGATAACAATGTCTCTGTTCAGAAATCGTTTGCTGTATGAGTCCCTGTGAACGAGCCGTTACTATAGAAACGATAATGTATTAATAAGAGCGAGTGCATTAATATAAAGCTGCGCTGCAGTCAGAGCTGCTGTTAGAGAGAATTAATCAACATCTGATCCACCAATCAGAGTCCAGAACTCAGCAGTGTGTGGTCATGTAAAACTGTTTGTTTTGGCTCTAATGACTCTGATGTTCTTCCTTTACAGAGCACCGGTGTGTGGAATCAGCCAAGATCCGAAATAAATATCCCGACAGGGTACCTGTGAGTACTACACACACACACACACACACACACACACACACACACACACACATACACACAAAAAACCACATCAGCACTAACACCAGTGTAACTGAGCCTGTCTGCGAATATGACTCAGGCATGTCTGAGAACAGGTTACAGGTGTGTGCTGTTGCTTATGATCTGGATTATAATTCTAATTTACCAGAATTATAGGAGGAGTGGTTACTTTATGGAGCTGTAAGTTAGAGCTTTTACACAACCTCAGACTGTAGGAGAACGAGGCTTCCTCACGCTCCTAATTTGATAAAGTCCAGACCCACCGGCTGTGTGTGTACTGCTGTATAACCTCAAACCTTTTTTAGAGTCCTCACCTTTTTTTTTTTTTTTTGTCTCTAAATGTTTTATTGAAATCAGACAGATATATAGACTGTCCAGATGTTTTCAGTCCAGATGTTGAGCAAATCACCACTGGACAGGGTTACTGTCTGTCGCTGCTTGACTAGGGTCCTGTCCACTGAGAGGAGGAAGGGTGGAGTACTAATATGTTGGGGGGGAAAAAAGAAAGAGAGAGAGTGTGTGTGTGTGTGTGTGTGTGTGTGTGTGTGTGTGAGACATCATCAGTGGCAGTTAGAATTCAAACTAACAGATTTTCCTCTCTGTGTACTTCAAAGTGAATGACTATAATATTTTATTTTATTTTTTTGAAATTGATTGAAAAGGTTTTATTTCTAAACGCATTGTAAATGTTCAGGAAGGAAAATAACCAAATTAAATCTTTTGTTTTTTAATTGGTGTGAAGTGGAGTTAGTGTGACGCACCTAGTCGCCATGAAGTGTCACGTTACCAGAAATCAGAAAGCACAAACTCGTCTGTCCTGAGGATTAGTCTGGATAGATCGGTGTTTAGGTGGATTTTGGTAACAGACCTGGGTTCTGTTCTGCTCTGAGAGAACTTTAACTCTCAGCCCATAATTATCTGCATTGTATACACAGCTTTTAGAATACGAGCTGCTGTTGTTTTCCCTGACATCAGACACAGGTCTGTAACAGCAGCTTAGATGTTGCGTGTGTAGATGGAAGACAGCGTGTTTCCCATTGTCTGTTTATTACAGAAACTAAACTTTTCTTTTGTGCTTTTTTCCGTTTTTCTCTCCGTAGTTGATGTGAACAATGTGGGCGGAGTCAGACCTGCCACTGCCGTTGTGTTTCCGTCATTGTGTTTAGATTCATTTTACTTCCTGGTTGTTCAGGATGCCAGTGCTGAGAATAATAATAATATTTCCGATCTAATCTCAGTTACGTAACGCACTTCTCTAATACACAGATCATGTTCCTAACCAAAGAATATTGGAGACATATGAGAAAGAAATGTTTTTTTCTGATATAAGGTGAAGGGGAGGCGTTTCTTTTTTTCTTCCACAGGCTCTAGACGACTAGAGAAAATAAGGTTTTCTCTACATAACATTTTCCCATTCACTTTGTACATATTTTGGATTCCGTGTTTATTTGAGTACATTTTAAAACAGAGTTTTCATTTGTTATTGTAGTACTGTAGTATCAGTAAAATGAGGGAACGTTGTTGAGTTTACTTTAATGATAAGATAAGCCATTAAATCTTAACGTGTGTGCAGTCAGAAAAACAAATATTACATTTGTGTGTTTACACAAATGTTAGCGTCAGATGGTTAGAGGTTTGCAAGGGGAATCACAGGACAGATTCAACACAATAGAATTGAATATTAACCCCAACACTAATAAATATGAGGAATCTGGGTGAGAATGAAATATAAACATGTATCACTAAAGAGGAAACAGGTTTCACAAAATCACTCATAAATATATACTACATAAACCACAAGGATTCATCACATCGCAGGAATGTGGAGTGGAAACTCACCATTGTTGTGAGATTCATATCATACTTCAACTGACTGATCTGACGTGAATAAAGCAGGAAGTGATGGAGAGGAATGTGCAGAAAAAAGCCACCCCTCACCTCCTCCTGCTGTAACACAATACTTGCCTGAATAAGCCTTCAGAGGGGGTGAGGGAGAGAGAGAGAGGGAGAGAGAGGACACAGAGAAGAAAACAGCTCTTTCATCAGCACACAGGGATCAGTGAAATTCCCTTAAAACTTCCTCTCAGCTAAATGAAGATCCACTACAAAAAAACAAAACTGACAGCTCTGATTTATAAAGCTGTTTTTCTTTAGGTGAAGTTTCACAGGAAGTTAAAAATGTCCTCTAGATCGGCAACTTTTATATGTTTTGTTGTTGCGCCACATTTTAACACATTCTGCTATCAGTTTACACTCAGAAATACACCACAAGAGCGTCTTATTTCAGCACATGAATTCGGAATGACTGACAGATATGAACTGAACCCCTGGAAGCGCCGCCCTTTTCCCCGTTCCTCCCATCTCTCACCTCGATCAGATTTTTGAGTCTGACAGACTTTCTGACGTGGCGTCCTCACTTTCCTTCACACTGAGTAGTGTCTGAATCTCAATGTTTACACTCATTTGTAAACAAGTTCCAGGTCACCTCCTGATGGACAGAATGTGGTGACAAGATTGTTGATTGTTGTGTGTGTGTGTATAGGTGATCGTGGAGAAGGTGTCTGGTTCACAGATAGTGGACATCGATAAGCGCAAGTACTTGGTGCCATCGGACATCACTGTGGCTCAGTTCATGTGGATCATCAGGAAACGCATCCAGCTGCCGTCTGAGAAAGCCATTTTCCTGTTCGTGGACAAAACCGTCCCTCAGTCCAGGTTTGTGTCTCTGACACGTCCACGTCCTCTTACCAGGTCCCCTCAGCCAGTCTAAGTACAGATCCATTCCTGTCATACTGTATATAAAACAGGTTTAATATATATAAAATTCTGTAATACATCTTTCACTCAGAATTACACTCCACTTCCTGAACAAAACTTTTAAAACAGGCATTAATTGAATTAATAGCTGCAGCTGAATTTAAATTAAACTGAGTAGGAAATTTTATAAAACGTGAAAACACACACACCGTGAACCACGTGTTCATTCAGAGTGACCGGTGAGTTGTTTATGAACCAAATGGCGTACAATGAAATGGTAAACATTTACATTTGAATGTGCAAATATTCTGAATAGAGAAACTGGTTTTAATGGAAATGCAGGGGTTGGACAAAATCATGTGAACACAGGTGAAATATGTAATATCTCTCTATTAATAATGTGTTGGACCGCCAAGTGCATTTAATACAAATTCCAACATTCCTGGAATAGATTCATACAACTTCTGAATTTCTTCTAGTAGAATTTCGTAGCATTTACCTAGCACAGGGATGTTCAATCGTATCCGTAAAGGGCCGGTGTGGTGCTGGTTTACGTTCCAATCAAGCAGGAGCCACACCTGACTACAGCTGTTTAATCAACTGATCTTGGCCTTAAATAGACTTAGGTGTGGTTTCTGCTCCTGCACCGGCCCTTTACGGATACAATTGGAAACCCCTGATCTAGCAAAATGTCTTCTAGTTGCTTCAGAGAGGTTGGAGCAGGGATTTCCTACACTGGTTTGACGATGTTCCAGTCAGGTGATTGAGCTGGCATTCATACTGGTGCTCCTCAAACCAAGACTGAAATGTTTTGGCTGTGTGTATGAGAGCATTATCATCTTGAATAAAGGCATCATTCTTTGGAAACATCTGGACCATAGGAGGCACCTGATCACTTAGAATTTACAGAAACTTGCTGGCAGAACATGCAATCATGTGAATCGTCAGTACTCTGAATTTCATACCGGATCGGTCGAGGCCCGGGTTAACAACGACCGCTATTGGCGCCGTTGACCTACAGGGCGCCAGTGGAAATTGGGCTACTGTTGGTCAAAAAAGTAGAGGAGGGAGGAGAGTGCGTAGACGGAGAGAGAAGAGAAAAGGTAAGAGTGTAGGACTGAGAATAGGAACTCTGAATGTTGGTACTATGACAGGGAACGGTAGAGAGCTACACTGTCTCCTTGGACAATGATGTTTGCAGATGACATTGTGATCTGTAGTGAGAGCAGGGAGCAGGTGGAGGTTTGCGCTGGAGAGAAGAGGAATGAAAGTCAGTCGTAGTAAGACTGAGTACATGTGTGTGAATGAAAGGGAGGGAAGTGGAACAGTAAGGTTACAGGGTGAAGGGGTGAAGAGGTGAAGAAGGTACAGGAGTTTAAGTACTTGGGGTCAACAGTCCAGAGTAATGGAGAGTGTGGGAAAGAGGTAAAGAAGCGAGTGCAGGCAGGTTGGAATGGGTGGAGAAAGGTGTGGGGAGTTCTGTGTGATAGGAAAATATCAGCGAGAATCAAGGGGAAGGTGTACAGGACAGTGGTGAGAGCGGCCATGCTGTATGGTTTAGAGACAGTGTCACTGAGGAAGAGACAGGAGTCAGAGCTAGAGGTAGCAGAGCTGAAGATTTTGAGGTCCTCTTTGGGAGTGACAAGGTTGGACAGGATTAGGAACGAGTACATCAGAGGGACAAAGTTAGGGAGGCCAGATTAAGATGGTTTGGTAGAATGTTGGACATGGAGCTGCCAGGCAGAAGGCAAAGAGGAAGGCCAAATGAGGATATGAAGCTAGAGGGTGCAAGTGTTGAGGATGCAGAAGATAGGGATACAGTAGGTGGAGAGAGATGATTCACTGTGGCAACCCCTGAAGGGAAAAGCCGAAAGAAGAAGATTATTACCCATTATTCTTCGCTGATGAAATCCTGACATGCTTTATATACGCAGTCATAATCATGTCTGACAAATCAACCATTTCAACGTCTTAAACTAACCTCTGCTGAGCATGTATTTTATACTGCCATGCAACCAATAGACAATAGATAGCAAGGAAAAATAAATAAATGATAATCACATCTACTTTTTCACAGTAGCCTACAAAAATAATATTAACCTTTTATTATTTTGTCCAACCCATGTATATTAAGCCTTTGTGGATTTCTGATACACATGCTGTAATCCACACACCACTATAACAATGCTCTGTGTGTATGTAGTCTGACTATGGGACAGCTGTATGAGAAGGAGAAGGACGAGGATGGCTTCCTGTATGTGGCCTACAGCGGAGAGAACACATTTGGATATTAAAAGAAGCCCCGCCCACTTCTGATTTCTTCTGGATGAGTGTGTGTGAGTGAGAAAGAGAGACTGGTGATTAACAATGAATAAACTCTGTGTGTGTGTGTGTGTCTGCTGTTGTAGTGTTCATGTTACTGTCTCTGAGTGAGATGATGTTGATGATGATATAATCAGAGGTGCTGCCATGACGATCTACATTATTAATAATTATTGATTGAACATTAATCACTTTTAGACGTTTCATTTTACTGACCCCTGTATAAATATATATATATATAAATCTGTATTTAAGAGCGTGATGTAAACAGTAAGGTAGCTGGAAGACCGAAACAATAAACACACACAGGAACAGGTGTTTTTGTGTTGTTTTTTTGTGTCCTGCAGATCATTGACCAAAACACATTTAAAGCAGAGATGCCGTCGTGACCTCTGACCTCATCAGCTGACACCTATACATGCACCTGTGTTAAGAAAATATGAGATATTTTTTAAAGAACTGTCACTTTTCTCCCATTTCCTCAGTTTAAAAGCAGAACTATGACAACATAAGATGTAATCATGTCCAAACACAAGATATAATTCCCATTTTAATTTTTAACTTTGCTTTTTAAAACAGTCCTGAATGTTTACGGTACTTTAATGGCGAGCTGTAGTCATGGTACTACATTAGACAACATTAGACACCGTGTGTGTGTGTGTCAGGTGAAGTGCAGAAGGTATCTAGGGCTCTGAGGCCACAGGCTGAATGCTTGAGTGCGCAGTGTAGTCCAGGCCTGCTGGTATTCATCCGCTGCTACTTTATAGTCTAAATATGAGCTCAGATCTTTTCCCCTGCAACACACACACACACACAGATGTGCATATTACAGATAAACAGGAAGGGATTAGTCTTAGGGTTTAGTTCTCAGCTCTCTTTTTAATTTCCTGTGTGTGTTAGAATCAGAAACATATGCAGACACACATGAAAAGGGCAAAATAATATTAACCAATTCCATCAAAACAGCCACCGTGTTCTGTGTTCTCACCATTACATATACTGTGATGATAGAATATGATGGACATGATGTACATCTCTCCTGTCAGTCATATAGAAGACACACCCACATGGGCCTTTAACTCCACCCCATCAGATAATTAAACACAGCAGAATTGAGTTTAGAACAGCAGCAACACCAAATTCTGGTCTTGAGGAAAAAATGGAACAACTCTAACCTACATGTTATCACCTGACCTCACAGATTTTTATTATTTTATTATATTCTTGTGGCCTGTTTGATTAAAATAGTCCTCAGCCCTGTTATTTGGAAGTTTACACCTTATTTTATGCAACAGGACTATAAAGAAAAAGCTTCTGGCACATGGGAATGGATAGGGGGTGGAGTCATAGAGTCAAAATAATTCAGAAGAAGTCGGAATTCTACCCTATGCACTCTTAATCAAGTGTGCGCATTTTATATCACACACTAAAAACACACAGGCCTAAACGAGGACCTGGCCTCTGGACTGTGTAACGTGGCTTCTGGACTGTCACTGTCAGTTATTCTGGGCTTCACTGCACAAAGCTTCTCAAAAAAACTTCCAAAAACATGCATGTATGTGGGTGGGGCTTAAAAGTCCTCACCTGAGGGAGTCAGGAAGCTCTGAGGGGTCTTTTAACTCCAGGAGCTTAAGGAAGGAGTGAAAAAGCTCCACCTTACTGATTAAAGATCTTTTTAACAAGAGAAGAAAAGAAATATGCAAATGAGGAAATATGCAAATGATCACAGGAAAAATAAATATTCAGAATCAGGTACTCACCGAGCCTGTGGTGTTCCCAGGGATTTTTTCGTCACGCCCTGCTTATAGCCATTAGCAGTGACATCCAGAGGCTGAGAGGAGACGCTACACCAGCTTATGGCTGAAACACACACACACAGCAGGTCAGACCTCACACAGCTGTAGTGTGTGTGTGTATGTGAGATGCCTACACCGCGCTCACCAGCTCCACATGGCACCACGCGGCCCTGCTGAGACGCATCATGGGATTGTAGTGTGTGTGTGCGACCATGTGTGAACTCCAGACTGGACTGCAGGAGCTCAGGAGTGTGTGGAGAGTATCCAGCTGGCAAGCCCATCACAATTGCACATCTGGAGAGAGAGAGAGAGAGGGAAAAGAGAGAGAGAGAAAGAGAGAGAGAGAGAGAGAGAGGAAAAGAGAGAGAGAGAGAGATTACAAAGAACAAAATGTGTGTAGTGATCGATCATTTGCAGTCACATTAAAGGGAGGTGTGTAATAATGTGTAATAACTGTGAGAAAGATGTGTATTGACCTTGTGATGGCCCGGTGAAGGGCCTGTGAGCTGTAAGGACACTTTCCCACCACCACAGCGCTAAAGTACATGCCCTCCTGCAGGAAGTGGCTCAGCAGCGCCCCCTGGAAGCCAAGCATACACCAGCGGCTCAGTTTGTCGCTGCAGGAGAGCGAGAGTGTGGGTTCTCCACGGCCCGGTTTCACCCGCAACGTGCCCACCACATGGAAGTCCAGCCCCGGACCTCGCGGGTCACTCTGTGCCCCGGGAACACACTTCGCCCCGGTGCGGTGCACGTCGCACACCTGATCCCGCGAGCTTACCTCCGCACACTCACTTCCCAAATCCACGCCCACTCTGTCAGGATGTACACCGTCGAAACTGTGGGGATCTTCACCAATGTCCCGCTGTCTGTCCACTCGGACACGCTTCTTCACTCCACCTGTCTCATTCTCAGCACTCCGCTTCCTGCCTCCCTGTTCTGACTCCTGATTGGCTCGGGGGACCGGTGGGCAGGGCTGAGCCTGGCTTTCCGTCATGTGGATGATGGAGGCGTCTCCACCTTGACAGTGGCATGAAAAAACACTGTGATAGTTTACACTGTCCTCAAAAGAGCACCCAGTCATGAAAAGGATGACTTTAGTTGTATGTTTAAGATGTTTGTAAATGGGGCGTGTATGAAATATGTGTGTTTTAGAAGTGTGACATGGTTATGTTTGTGTATAGGGCATGAAGTAGAGGGCATGAAGGGCATGAAGCCTTTATTATCGCCACACATACACTACAGCACAGTGGATTCTTTTCTTCGCATATCCCAGCTGAGGAAGTTGGGGTCAGAGCGCAGGGGCAGCTTTGATACAGCGCTCCTGGAGCAGGGAGGGTTAAGGGCCTTGCTCAATTGCCCAACAGTGGAGCTTGGTGGTGCTGGGGCTTGAACCCCGATCCTCCGATCAACAACCCAGAGCCTTAACCACTTGAGCCACCACTGCCCCCCGTATATAATTTAAGTGTGAATATGTATGTAAATGTTAGTGTGTTTTTACATGGCGTGTGACTGCAGAAGAACAGGAAGGAGACATCAGGACGAATCTTCCACTTCCCTGTTTGATCAGCGCGACAGAACACAGAGCTGTGACCACCTCTCATTGCCACACACAGCTGATCCATCAGGTACCTACATACACACACACACACACAGGAAACATCCAGACCCTTATATGCTTCATCCGGCTCACTTCACATAGACACACACCTTTACACACAAATACATTCAATAAGGAAGTAAAAGAGTGGACATGTCCTAAACACTTGTGCTTTCATTACAGTTCATTCTAAATGTTACAGCTAAAAGAACACAGTTTAGTGGTTTGCAAAAGAAGATACTTTCTCAACACACACACACACAGACTGTTGTTTCCAGACTGTTAGATTCATTTGTCACATTTCTTGTATCAATCAGCGTCTGCAGTCTTGATGCATTATGTGTAATCCACACACACACACACACCCACATAAACCCACACACACCAACACCCACACATCCTCACCCAACAAAGTAACGATGAGCTCTAGTATGTGAGACAGAGCCATTTAAGGTACACACCGTACGCAGCTCCTCCGGGCGATGACCTCGGCATGGCTGTCATTCAGGACGTCACCTACATCAAAGAGGAAAAACCCAATGCTTAGTGCTAACAGGTGATCATACACACACAAACACACACATCATTAGTGCTACATTAACCAGAATATTTCTCTCAAACACGGGTATAGATGTGTGTTTTGCCTTTACAGTCTGTAAAGTGTGCATGTGTTGTTCACCTTTAGGGCTCATGGCACTGCGTCCAATGCACTTGGTTCCTGTCCCCAAAGCCACCACCTCCTTCAGGTCTAATAAACAAAAAATGTGATTTCATTACACCCCTTGACCTCGGTGTGTGTCCTAAACCAAGCACTAAACACACTACCCTCTTATTTCTCAGGTCCTTATGCTTCCTTGCCTTCGGCTGCTCCCTATTTGGGGTCGCCACAGCAGACCAACTGGTCCGCACAACAACTTGGCACAGGTTTTACGCCGGATGCCCTTCCTGACGCAACCCTCCCATTTTTCCGGGCTTGGGACCGGCACTGCATCCAGTGGCTGGGAATCGAACCCGGGCCTTCCGTATGGTAGGCGAGAAACCTACCACTGAGCCACCAATACACCAGTGTCCTTATGCTTCCTAATGGGACATTTTTATCCTCAGATCAGAAACATTCTCCCTACTTAGGGAACCTAAACTAAAACATATCAGAGGATGAGGAACGATACACAATAATACACAACCTGAGAAATAACACAATAAACCAGAATATAATGTGTTCTTATTTCTACAGTAGCTACTCGTTCGCAGATTATAAATATCGATGATGTGGTGAAGTTTCTGTTTAGAGAAATGTGTGTATGATGTGGTTTATATATATAAGGATTATATATATATATACCTCTTTAGTTGACAGTGACATGTTAATTTATTAAACATTAAATTTACAGCACTGAGTATACACTGTGTTCTGAGGTAAATGTCCTCGCTCAGGACAAGTAGCCTGTTAGCACACTGCTAAAAAACAAAAAATATAAACATGGAAGTGTTTGTTTTTTTTCTCCCAACTTTTATTGCGTTATCATGTTCCTCACGTTATTATTTTTGATAAAATGACATGATTTGGGTCGAAGCTGTTTATATATTTGTTGTTTTTTTTAATCATGTTTGTGTGACACTGAACACGCCGAATGTTCAGGAAACCGCGCGTGCACCCACCGGTGTTCGTATCGCGACAGCGCGTGACCTGAACCACCGCCGCGAGCTGTGTCCACTCACGGCCTCCCTCCGGTTTCCCTCTGCGCGGCAGCGCCGTGTAGCGCTCATAACACATCCGAGCCACTTCATCCGGTTCCCACATCTCACACAAACACACAGAGAGGGGGGGGGGAGAGACAGAGAGAGACAGAGATGCAGCAGGAATGTCTTCGCGTCCACTGAAAACGGTTGTAACGAACTAACGGCACTCAGAGCATTCAAAACTCTAGCCCAAGCTGTGAACACCGGATGAACACACCCTCAACATCCGGTTTCAGTCTCATATCTCACTCACACAAAACATAGAGGGCGTCGTCGAGCCGTTTGTTACAGTTTTATGGTCAGTTCAATAGTTCAAGCTTTTTTTTTTTATTAAAAAAATGTTTTCTTAAAAAAACCGAATTTTTATAAATATTAAACTATTTCCGGTGCAAATATGAAACTATTTCCGGTGCGGAAATTTGACACTCTCTCGCTCTCTCTCTCTCTCTCTCTCTCTCTCTCTCTCTCTCTCATTGTAAATGCTGTCCAAAACCACGGAACGTCTACATTGATCTTCATGTATATTTGCACCTTTGGAATTATATTTATACATTTAATAGGATTTACTGTTTACACTTACTCAGATTTACATTCATTCAGATGTCTCAATATATTCTTCACTGGTTTATTTACATCTATTTATTGCAAGTGCACTGCTGATACCTTCACACAATCTGTTCTATATTGTACTGACTGCATGACAATGTAAACACTTGATAAGAGAGAAGAGAAACGGTATTTCGATTCCTCTGTATGTCTGCACAAATGGTGACGTTGACAAATAAAGAACCTCGATCCTCTCTGTCTCTCTCAGTCCCCAAAATATAATTTTAAACATGTAATGTTTACTTTTCTTTGTGTTACCTAAACACGAGGACATTTCTGTTACCCAGAGGGCTTAAAGATGGGACAGAATTTCTTTCCAAAACCTTTGCAGAGTCACAAAACCAAAGCAATTCAGTAAAGTTCTCTTCTGTTAAAATTCCACATTTATTCATGTGTCTGTAATCCCTGAGCTATTATTCCGTGTATTAAAACCTCAGTATGCGAGGATACTTATTTTCAGAAGAGGGAGGAGCATAGAGTGACTTAGAAGAGTGGGGGTAGGAGAACACAGGTAGACTACATCCTATGAGAGAGAGATGAGTGCAAACTGACATGACACTCAGCTTCACTAACAGTAATATGATGCATTAACTAACAACGACCACCATCGGCGCCATTGACCTACAGGGCGCCGGTGGAAATTGGGCTACTGTTGGTCGAAGAAGTAGAGGAGGGAGGAGAGGAAAGGTAAGAGTGTAGGACTGAGAATAGGAACTCTGAATGTTGGTACTATGACAGGGAAAGGTAGAGAGCTGGCTGATATGATGGAGAGAAGGAAGGTGGATATACTGTGTGTACAGGAGACCAGGTGGAAGGGTGATGAGGTGGTGATGGGCAGGTTTAGAATTAAGGAAAGGAACCTTGAAGGACAGATGGTAGTGGACTTTGCTAAGAGGATGGACATGGCTGTGGTTAACACTTATTTTCAGAAGAGGGAGGAGCATAGAGTGACTTACAAGAGTGGAGGTAGGAGAACACAGGTAGACTACATCCTATGTAGAAGAGGCAATCTGAAAGAGATTAGTGACTGTAAAGCGGTAGTGGGAGAGAGTGTAGCCAGACAGCATAGGATGGTGGTGTGTAGGATGACGTTGATGGTCTTTAAGAAGAAGAGGTCAAAGATAGAGATAGAGAAGAAAACCAAGTGGTTTGAGGAATGAAAAGAGGAATGAAAGTCAGTCGTAGTAAGACTGAGTACATGTGTGTGAATGAAAGGGAGGGAAGTGGAACAGTAAGGTTACAGGGTGAAGAGGTGAAGAAGGTACAGGAGTTTAAATACTTGGGGTCAACAGTCCAGAATAATGGAGAGTGTGGGAAAGAGGTAAAGAAGCGAGTGCAGGCAGGTTGGAATGGGTGGAGAAAGGTGTCAGGAGTTCTGTGTGATAGGAAAATATCAGCGAGAATCAAGGGGAGGTGTACAGAACAGTGGTGAGACCGGCCATGCTGTATGGTTTAGAGACAGTGTCACTGAGGAAGAGACAGGAGTCAGAGCTAGAGGTAGCAGAGCTGAAGATGTTGAGGTCCTCTTTGGGAGTGACAAGGTTGGACAGGATTAGGAACGAGTACATCAGAGGGACAGCTCATGTTGGACGTTTGGGGGACAAAGTTAGGGAGACCAGATTAAGATGGTTTGGACATGTTCAGAGGAGGGAGAGTGAGTATATTGGTAGGAGAATGTTGGACATGGAGCTGCCAGGCAGGAGGCAAAGAGGAAGGCCAAAGAGGAGGTATATGGATGGAATTAATAACGATAGAAAGCTAGTGTTGAAGATAGGGATAGGTGGAGAGAGATGATTCGCTGTGGCGACCCCTGAAGGGAAAAGCTGAAAGAAGATCTATTCCACATGGAGATGGTGTATTATATCATCAGAACGAGGGAAATTTACATCCTTAATATTTATTTATTTTTCTTCTTCTTTTTCCAGCACTCCTTTTTCTTTACTCCTGTAACAATCTTTCAGCATGATGTTCATCTTTATTAGGATTTTCATGCAAGGAAAACTCATTTATGTATTTATTTAATTCAAAACATTACATTTGTATATCATCTATTTAAATATATGATGTAGGTTTATTTACGGCATTTGGCAAACGCCCTTATCCAGAGCGACTTACGTTTTATACAACTGAGCAGTTGAGGGTTAAGGGCCTTGCTCAGGGACCCAGCAGTGGTAGCTTCGTGGACCTGGGATTCAAACTCAAAACCTTCTGATCAGTAGTCCAAAACCTTAACCACTAAGCTACCACATTACATGCTACAAGAAAAACTGCAGCCATGTATCCAGCTTTAAAGATGGCGGACTTTGTGGTTTTCTCAGCTAACGTACTTGTCAGTGAATTGGGGTGCCAATACTTTCTGCAGCAGAGCAGATGGACTACAGTCAGTTTTCAGAGAAGCTCACGGTGCCCTGGATGTTGGGTGGAGTGGTGTGTGTTTAGTAAAGTTGGGTGAAATCCTCTTGGTGTCAGTCTTGAACAGGAAGTGGATCACGGTGCATCCTGAGGCTTCATCTCTCAACTAACACAAACACTCCTGACAGCATGACACATACTAAGCTCTAGCATTTACTGAACACACACAACTATACGTCCCTGAGGCACCTAGTGTGTATGCATATGCGCACACATACACAAACACAGAGGATTTTGTTTCTATATAGATCTATGGACTAGTGTAAATTAAATTAATTCCACAAACATCCTCCAGGTACTCTGGTTTCCTTCCCCAATCCAAAGACATGCATTGTAGGTTGATTGGCATCTCTAAATTGTCCGTAGTGTGTGATTGCGTGAGTGAATGAGAGTGTGTGTGTGCCCTGCGATGGGTTGGCACTCCGTCCAGGGTGTATCCTGCCTTGATGCCCAATGACGCCTGAGATAGGCACAGGCTCCCCGTGACCCGAGAATAGTTCAGATAAGCGGTAGACAATGATAATTCCACAAACACAGAGGTTCTGTACATACTGTGTTTAATTATGGACGTTTGTACACCAGTTGCTTTCACTCACACACTCCTCTCCCCTCCTCATGCTCATATACACACTCTCTGTACATTAACACACACCGTCTCACAATTAACACAAATCAAATACAAAACGTAGGAATAAAATCATGTTTGAGCCATTTCCTTTTTACAGCGTGCACCCACACAATCTCACACACACACACACACACACACACTCTCTCTCTCTCTCTGTGTCGTTCAAACACATTTAACCCACTTCACCTGCGTTCACACCCCCTAACTCGAGTTCACTCCTGGCTGCCATGGTTACACCAGGTCACCACACACAATTTGATCTATCGGTGTGTGTGAGTGTGTGTGAGAGACGTACACACTAGTCTTCCCTACTCTGTCGGTGTGAACGAGGCTCGTTGTGTCTCCTGTGATCCATATGCGATGTGTTCACTGTGAGTTATATCTATAATCATTTTATTTAAAAGGTTGTAATGCTGAGTCCTCCACAATGGGATGGAGGAGCTGTGGTGCCACCTACAGGAGGCTTAAAGGGACAAAGCCTAAGATTTTCAGGTGCGTTTGGTCCAGGAAGTGTTGCCATGGTGATGGTTTTAAAGGCTTTTCAGCAATTAATTAGGCTTTGCTGTTTTCTATGTGATTTGCAGATTTCATTCTGTAAAATATGGTCTTTTTTAAAAAGTGCTACATAAATAAAATTGTAATAGTTATATTTTAAATTAGCGTAAATGAATATCAGAGTGCTAAGATCCTGTGTTCATGGTGTAAAGCGATATATTTGTCTGTGGTCTTGTCCCAATCTCAGGAGTGTAGCTTGGTGTTTCCTCCTCTTGGTCTGCGCTCTCACTCCTGACCGAAGCCCTCGGTCTCCTCGATGGCAAACAGAAGCTTCTCACGCAGCTGTTCCATGTTCCTGTACGGCGGCAGGTCCAGACGGTTGAAGCTGCAGGAGGATGAAAAGGTGCACAGATTTCACCTCCGAGCACACGGGCATTATTCAGACACGTCCACGCTGTACATCACCACAGGGTCTTTCGCTTTCTTCTCCTCACTCATTTATTTTGATTTTTATAGAACTTTCTGTACAACAACTTTGAGTCTTTGAGGCAATATATAAAAACAAAACAAAACATTATTATTATTTACACATAAAACTCCTAAAGCTCCTAAAACTCAAGGAAAATTTAGAGCACTAATGAAGCTTTTTACTCAGAATATTCTTCAAAACCGATTTTCTATCAGCAAAGTACCACATCTCATCATTACTACTTTAGTAATGTAACTGTTCCTGGTTTTGTATTTTATATTTAAATAAATAAAGCAGATGTTCTTACAGAACATATTTATGCAAAAAAAAAAAACGTACTGTAACTAATAAACTATTAATAAGTAATTACTGGAATGTTTTATTTAACACGGCTAGTCAGTTACTGCTGGACGCTGTGCGTGCTGTGCGTAGGTGTGATGCAGTAAACCAGATCAGACGCGTCTCTCACCAGGTGTGGCTCCTCGGCAGCCATGTCTCCTTACCCACTTTGTCGATGCAGAACTTCTGTGGTCCGTTACTCCCTGAGGAAGAGTAGGCAAGAGAAGGTGCAAGTTACACTGAGCATCTCTACAGGTTCACTCAGGCTGTGATCTTTACTTCCTGCAGTGATCATATTACTCTAAAAGACTGATGACAAACTAGTGTTACAGAAAGCAGATTAAACACATTTTCCATTTATCTAAATGGAATTAACTGCTGAGACTAATGAGATGGAAGGAAATGAGTTCATTTTTTGTCCTTTTGTGTTGATCAAATCTAACTTGCTAGTTAGATTTGATAGGATTATTATTATTATTATTATTATTATTATTATTATTATATGAACGTTACCTATCAGCTCTGAGAATCCTCCCACAGGCAGCCGGCAGGTTCCTGTGACAAACTGCAGCAGTCGAATCCTTTTCTCATTGTCCATCTCCTTCACCACCTAGAGCAACACAACTCATTAGCCTGAGCTACAGGGCAGTGCTGTCATGGTTACAGCCCCAACACACACACACACAAAACACACACGCTGTTACCTGCCAGAACCAGTGGATCTGTTTGCTGTTCTTGGTGTAATGGCGATAGATGGTGTTTTTCTGCCAGTCGCTCAGATCAATCTCCTGCATCCCACACAGCATCAGCTACACACACACACACACACACACACACACACACACACACATTACTGTGGGCTCACACAGGTATGTAAATTTCAGATTAGTGTCAGTTGTGTTATGATGTCACCTGAGTGTGTACTGATATCTGTGTAATCTAAAATCACTGAAACTTAGTTAGTGAGTGGGCGTGGCTTTGTGTTAGCTCCACCCACCTCCAGCTCCTTCTCATCAAAGTAGCGAAGCCATTCGAGTGGAACGACTTCATTAAAGCCGTCTAGAAATGCTTTGGTCTGTTCCTCCACTCCCCGTGAAAACCGCCAGTCTGTCAGCAAACTTAACACACACACACACACACACACACACACACGCAATTCAACATTAATGCCAATATTAAACCTCATTAAATCCTAATCCAAACCTAAAAATAATTCTTATATTAACCACAGTCCCAAAACCCAACCCTACATTCGTTCCTGCTCAACACAAATCCCAATTATAATTATATTACAATTAATCCCAACATTAGTCTCAATCTTAATGCTATAATAGACAGATCATTATGAATGTAATGAGTACTGCTTGGGCAGGGGCCACACTTGTTTGGCAGAGAGGCGGGATTAGTGAGAGTAGAGGTGGAGTCAATACCTGATGTACTCCTCCTTGTTCTCCTGGGTGACGAGGAGGTTCTCACCATCATCCTTCAGTAAGTGTGTGGACACCTTTCCCAAAATCTCCATGTCCTGTGCAAAATACAGCTCGACTCCACACTCCTCCACATCATTTTCCCTGTGACGCAGACACACACACACAAAACAAACAGTGTGACATCCAAGACATCTTGAAACTAGTTAAGGTCACATGACTAGCATCAGCATAATGTAAGTTGGTGTGTATTGTCTTCAGCATGTGATGGTGTGGGTGGGTGTGCAATTGTGTTATGATGTGAATTGGTATGTAATACTCTTGAGTTGAGTGTGTGATTGTGTGAGTTAGAATGTGATGGTGCAAAGGTGAAGCTAAGGATGGAGATGTAGAAGTGAGGAAGTGTAGATGGAGCTGAGGAGAAAAACATTCTGGTGATAAAGGTATGGGTGCAGAGGAGGAGGTGCAGGTAGAGTTGTAGAAGTGAGGAAGTGTAGATGGAGCTGAGGAGAGAAACATTCTGGTGATAAAGGTGTAGGTGCAGAGGGGGAGGTGCAGACGGAGTTGTGGGTAAGAAAGGAGGTGAGGATGAAAGGTGGTGAGAGAGTGTGGATGGAGGTGAAAATGGCATTACGGGAGGCAGTGAAGAGGTAGAGAGGTGCAAGTGGAGAGGAAAAGGTGAGGGTGGAGCTGTAGGGGTGGTGTGAGTGGTAGTGAGAGTGTAAGGACACTGACTTGACCCAGAGGATGGAGTTGTAGTACTCCGGGTCGATGGATTCCAGATCCTTCAGTGTGGGTTTTTTATTCAGCATGCGCTTGTAGAAGGGCAGAGTGAAGCCTGTATCGATAAACTTCCCATGATACAGTGCCTGCACACACACACACACACACACACACACACTTCAGAAAGAAATGAAATCACTCCATCCATAAATAAAAGAGAACTGGAACAGGACCCAAATGTTATCAGACTGTTGATTAAGAAACAGATCTTGAGCCTCTAATTATAAGTCGATATCAAACCTCCCCTTTATCTCCAAGATACTAGAAGAGGTTGTAGCTTAGCAGCTAATCTCATACCAGCAGAGGAACAATATTCACAAAATCTTTCAGTCTGGTTTCATCACAGTACTGAGTCAGTGCTGGTTAAAATAGTAAATGACCGAACACTCCGGCGTTACACAAGGTAGCCTCCAGTGCTATGCTAATGACACACAGCTGTAAGTTTCACCAAATACAGATGAGACACCAGCTTAATAAACTTGAGGAATGTGTAAAAGACATTAGACATTGGATGCTGAGTAACTTCCTCCTACTCTTCTGACCAGACAGAAGTACTTCTACCAGGACCACAGGCAGCCAGAAGTGAGCTCTGTGTTTACAGAGTAAATCTATATGGACTTTCTATTTCATCATGTGCAGCAGTAAACCCTGGTGTGATTATTGACTCCAGTCTTTCATTTGGAGCTCATGAAGATAATATCACTAGGACAGCTTTCTTTCATCTCAGAAATATCATTAATATAAGAAATATAAACTTCTTATAGAATAACTAGCTGATGTTAGGTTGAACTGCTGTAATAGACCTGCTGTCTGGTCTCAAAAATCAGAATGTCTGTCCAAGGAGACTTCAGGACGCAATCTCAGCCATTAAGTCTAGGTTAGAAACCTCTTGGTTTATTAATGTAGCTCTGCTCTGAGGTAAATGTGTAGATTGTTGTTTAAAGAACTGCAGAAAATAAAATGAAACTGAAGTGAATTGGGGGGGTGCAGAGAAAAGAGCAGTGTGTGTGTGTGTGTGTCCAAAACTACAGACTAAATATAGTGTGTGCGCTGGCGGGTGTGGGCTGGGTGTGGTGCTGAGCTCATGCAGAACGTTGTGTGTGTGTGTGTGTGTGTGTGTGTGTGTGTGTGTGTGTGTGTGTTGGGCGGAGGGGCCCCCAGACTTAGCTGGGTTTAATGGATATGTGAGGGAGGAGAAGAGAGGGGTGGGGCCGTGGCGAATAAAGCAGCTATTCACTCCATAACTAACACACACACGCACACACACTCTGTTTAACGTAACTGCGGCTTTGCTAAAAGATTAGTTTTCAATGTTTGAGGGTGTGGTCTAAACTGGGGCGGGGCTAACTTCAGTACTGTTATTTTTAAAAGGTTGGAAACAAAAACAGAAAGCAGAGAAAAGTGCTGAATTAGGAAAACTTTTAGAATTTTGCATATCAGAAAAAAATAAAATGAAAACATGATACTTTTTGAACATAGTTTAAAAATTTGTAAAATAAAATGCAGGAAAATGTTCTTAAAAACTTATCATGAACCTTTTTATTTTAAGCTAGGAAAAAAGCATAGATTTTGGGTAATGGTTCTCACCATGGCGATAAAGCGTCCAATGAAACGAAAGTAAGTGAGGTGGTCAGGGTTTATGGAGGAGGCGGGGTTTATCTGCAGACAGTAGTTATTTTTACCGGCATATTCAAACAGACAGTACATCGGGTTCAACACCTCATGTGACAGCAGGAAGAACCATTCCCTGTGGAGAGAGACAGAAAGATGGACAGGGGAAGAGAGATAGACAGATAGACAAGGAGAGAGAGAGACAGACAGATGGACAGGGAGAGACAGACAGACAGGTTTGGGGGAGAGAGAGAGAGAGAGAGAGACAGACAGACAGATAGAGAGAGAGAGAGAGAGAGAGAGAGGGAGAGAGACAGACAGAAACAGACAGACAAGAAAGATACCAACAGCCAGAGAGATAGAGAAAGAAAGATATAAAGATAGACAGACATAAAGACATAGGAAGAGGAAGATATCCAGAGAGAAAGTGCATGTATGTGTGTGTGGTGGGGGGGCAGTCAGGGAGAGACAGACAGATGAGGTGGACAGAGAGACAGAAACAAGATAGACAGATAGAGGGAGAGACAGATAAAGGGGGAGAGAAAAAATGTTAACATATTGATCATGCTCAGCAACTCACAAACAGTCCTAATGAAGGAGGTGTGACGTCTGCATGTTACATAGAAATGAATACAACCATGAAACACATGAGACATATGACCTTATAGACACACACACAGACACACACAAAGAAATGCAGCACATGTAGTGAATCAAGCCGAACGATCCCACCACCAGGCCGATGACCTTTCTGACCCTCGTTTATAGAAGGGGTCATTTAGGGGTCAGAGGTCACAGCGCAGACACCCCCAGCATCCCGTCCGTGGTTCTACCCTGTGGTAGAACAGCATGATCTAACCTACCATAGGGTAAAACCACTGACACGACACTGGAGACACGGAAACACACACATGGAACACACACAATAAACACACACACAGTACAAACACTATGCACACCACCACCAGGACACTGAGGAGGACACATCCCAGCACTGGGCCAAACACATGAACCCAAACACCAGCCAGCACAGATATAACACTATAACACAGATACTATGACAGACACAAACACTGCTAATGCTAACTTGCCTAGCGATGCCGCCATAGTCGAGTCCCTCCTCTCCTCTCATTATGATGTAGAGCCTTCTGCGCAGGTCATACGGCTTCATGTTCATAATCTGGGCATACAACAGAATTAATCTCTCTCTCACACACACACACACACACAAATTACACTCTGCTGTGCATGGGTGTTTGTGTGTTACCTGCTGGAATGAGTCCTCGAACAGAGTCTGCCTCGAAACTGAAATCTTCACATGACTGGGCAACGCATTGGACTGGGAGGAGGGGGAGAGAGAGAGAGAGAGAGAGAGAGAGTTTCATACATGGATTTTAATTCAGAAAATCGTGTTTCCAATAAATGAATACTTTTTAAAGAATTTGTACACTCCCTGACTTACATGGCACAGGAAACGGAACTGCTGATATTTCCATCTGAAACTTCGGTCATATGCACCTGGAGATCCACCCTGTCTTGAGCTACACACACACACACACACACACACACACACAGATTATTTCTGTGAGACAGTTTATCAGGGCTTGTCCTGTCTGTTATTGATGCACTTATTTATCACCATGGATCTGGAATGCGCCCCAGCATGGAGCTGTACAGTGAACACAGTAAAACAGAATGGGTCCCAGCATGGAACTGGGCAGTGAGGACTTAAAATAAGAAAAGATAAAAATGGCATGAAAGACTATAGTCATACAACATAGGCCCAGCATGGAGCTGCACAATGAGGACTATAGTGGGACAGCATGGGCCCTACTTTGGAGCTGTGTGAACTATATCATTACAGGATGGTTCCTAACATCGAGCTGCGGAGTGAGAACATTGGGCACTATAGTAGGATGAGATGGACCATTGCATCTTGCTGTTCAGTGAGGATGACTCCAGGACAGAATGGACCCTAGCTTGGAAATACAAGTTTAAAACTTATATGATGAGATAAGCAAGGGCACTAGCATGGAGCTGCACAGTGAGGACTATAGTGGGACATCATAGGCACTTGTGTGTAGCTGGGCAGTGAGGACTAGACTGGAATAGGACAGGCCTCAGCATGGAGCTGCATAGCCAAAACTGCAAGACAGAATGGGCCCTAGCATGGAGCTGCGTGGTGAGGACTATAGTGGGACATCATGGGCACTAATGTGGAGCTGGGCAGTAGAACTTGGCTAAACCCCTGACCTTCTGATCAGTAACCCAGGGCCTTTACACAGTGAGTTACTACGGGCTGAGGACTACACTGAGTGTAGGGAGTGTTATATAAGAAGCAGAGCAGATGTAAGATATGTGCTTCCTCAGCAGCGGCGAGACGAGAGGAAGTGGGCAAAGAAAAAAGAAAGAAAATAAAAAAGAATGACAGAAAAATGAGAGAGAACTGGCTTAGCTGTGAATGTAGTATTTACCTAGTATCAAAGCCTGCACTGTGTGTGTGTGTGTGTGTGTGTGTGTGTGCGCGCATGTGTGTGTGTTCGAGAGATATTTTACCCTGACTCAAATCCCGGACGCGGGTCTTTGAAGGTAGTGGTGCGAGAATTATGATCCACAAAGTATCTCACACCCTCAGCAGTGTATTTCATCTCCCAGCCAGGGGGCAGTGGGGGCTCATGGATCATCCTGAACACACACACACACACACACACACACAAACACCAGATTGTGAGTGAATGTGAAATTAATTTTTACAGTCATTTTAGCACTTTATGTTGTTCGCTTATGTTGCTTTCATTAAAAAAAGATGAAATATGGGTATAGTCAGAGTAGGTGGGGCATGTCACATGAGGAGGCGGGGCATACAAACACTCACCCTTGGGTTCGAGGATCCTCCCACTGCGTGGTGCGTGTGTTGTGATTGACAAAATAAACTCTGCCGTTGTCCTGACGCTTTTCTGTGTCAGGACACAGAGAGGAGAGAGAGAATGAGACACACAGAGAGAGAATGAGACAGGGACAAAGGATTTTATCTTCTGATCTGCGTCATGAATTCATATAAAAGTACAAAAATTTGGATTGTATGTGTGTGTTTAGGTGTGTGTGTGTGTTAGCAGTGCAGACTGGAAAGTAGCGAGTCAGTGTGGCATTTCACTAAAACTCAAGCATAGCGACAGACAGACTGAGGTGTTTGACTCAGCTGGTGTGTGTGTGTGGGTGTGTGTGTGTTATTGCAGTCTTGACCAGCTAAATTTCTGACCAAAGTTGGTACCATTGCCCCTCCCTCCCCCAAAACACACACACACACACACACACACTTTCCAGAGTCAGCCCCCCTTCTCTCTGCCATACTGTTCTCATTATGTTGTGTGTGTGTGTGTGTGTGTGGTGTTGGAACAGTAGTCCTAACATTACAACCATCATCAACCATCATCCCCCTTTCCACACTATGCGCACACACACTCTGCTCTTTCAGCTCATTCTCCCACACTCCCCACAGTAAAGAGAGTGTGTGTGTGTGTGTAGTAACTGTCTGTCTGTCTCTCTCTCTCTCTCTCTATCTCTCATTTTTTGTCTCTCACTCTGTCTCTTAATTCATTTTCAATTAATCAGTGCTTATTCATTAACATGGCAAAGGTTACAAATTACACAGATGTCTCCCTCTCTCCAAGTCTGCTTGTTCCTCTCTCTCTCTCTGTCTCTCTCTCTCGGTCTTTCTCTCTTTCTCTATCTACCACATTCTATCTCATTCTCACAGTCTTCCATTTATATACTATATGCTTTTTACTTCTTCAGCGGCCATTTCATCTTTCTCTCTCTCTCTCTCTCTCTCTCTCTAATTCAAAAGTCAAATTGTAATTCTTCTTCTAAATTTTTAGCTGTCCTTCTTTCTATGTGAGTGTGTGTGTGTGTGTGTGTGTGTGTGTGTGTGTGTGTGTGTGTAGCAGGACTCACCCCATCCTGGAGGAAGAGTGCCCAGAGGATCATTCTCAACCGGAGCTCCAGACGACTGTACCAGACAGACAGGTGGAGAAAGAAAGATGAGATGAGAATAAGAAAGAGACAATAAGAGAAAGGGAGAAAGAGAGAGAGAGAGACAGATCCAGTTAGAACACTTGTATCTGTTCCTTTTCCTCCCTCAGGTGTGATGAAGCTTGTACATGTGAGCACTTCCAGCACTCAGAGCTCGAACGAGTGAGTGGACAAACGACAGGACAAGCAAGTAAGCAATCGAGACAGACAGACAGACAGAGAGAGAGAGAGAGAGATGTGGTGAGCAGCGGTGGCTCCAGCTCACTGATGCAGCTCCACACTGCGCACATGTATGCCTTCCAAACCACATACACACACACATACACACACACATACACACACACATACACACAGTTCCAATGAGATCACTGGCTGTGCTGAGGCCCCACCCACCAAATCATCAGCGCCCCCAACCCACACACACACACACACTCTTGTAGCCGGTGTGTGAAAGCAACAGGAAGGTGTGATGTGTCTGAGAACTGAAGAGAACATTCATCCACACAAAAGCACCTTTATTCTACACACACACACTCATATGTGCACACACACACACACACACACACACACAGTAAACCCAGTGGTTCCAGCTGTGTGTGTGAACAACACATGTTTTTGTGGAAAGTTTGTATATTTATAAGTGATAAATGCCTTCTGTGTGAACATACGTACGTGTGTGTGTGTGTGTGTGTGTATTCCTTTAAAATGTGCATTCGAATGTAAATGACCCCCGGTGTATTTAAATATTAATGAGCTCCTAATGAATATTAATTAACATTAAGCAGTATGTTATGGGCAGTGTGTCTGAAGACGATGCAGATATATCGATGTTGAAAGTGAAGGTGAGACTGTGACGGTTATGATATAAATAAAAGCCTGTAGTTTAAGCGGTTTATTGGTTCCTAAGCGTACTGTACTCCACACAGCGTCACTGTGCACTCTTGGTTTATAATTATAGATAGTTTATCTATTACTCAGTCTGTCTACTCACTATCCCCTACTCCCTTTAGCATACACCCTATCCCCTACTCCCTTTAGCATATACTCTATCCCCTACTCCCTATCCCCTACTGCCTTTAGCATATACTCTATCCCCTACTCCCTATCCCCTACTGCCTTTAGCATATACTCTATCCCCTACTCCCTATCCCCTACTTCCTTTAGCATACACCCTATCCCCTACTCCCTTTAGCATACACCCTATCCCCTACTCCCTTTAGCATATACTCTATCCCCTACTCCCTATCCCCTACTCCCTTTAGCATATACTATATCCCCTACTCCCTATCCCCTACTCCCTTTAGCATACTCCCTATCCCCTACTCCATTTACCTTTCTCCATGTCCCCTACTCTTTATCCCTTACATCCTAATTCCTATCCCCTACTCTATTTAGTATACTCTCTGTCCCATATTTCCTTTCTCCTACTCCTAATTCCCTAGGTGTTCTGAATAATATATTATACTCTAGCATGTTGCAGTGCATTATGGGATATCAACACTCTGGCTATTTCAGACATGAGCTATTAAAACACCCTGACTAATGCAGTGCAAAGTAACTGGGTATGGTTTTATACACACAGCCAGACTGTGTTTTGTGTGTGTGTGTGGGGTTTTATCCAGCTCAGTGATGTGAAATTAACTGGAGAGACAGAGAGAAAGTTGGAACGCGAGAAAGAAAGTGACAGACAGACGGATGTGACGAGTCTTTGTTGATCCAGAAAACAATGCTAAACACACACTCGGATGTGTGTGTGTGCGCGCATGTGCGCGTCAGTCAGTCAGAGCTGACGGCCTTCCAGACTCTCTATGACTAAAAAAGGTAGAAAAAATGAAATAAAAGCATGACATCATCTAGACTGCCTCTTCCTGCCCATTTACTTAGAAACACACACATACACACACACACACACACCACCCTCTTGGCATTGAGAGAGTGAGTGAGTGAATAAGAGTGAATAAGAGAGTATAAAAAGAAAGAGAGACAGAGAAAAATAAAGGAATGTTGGGGTTAACTAAGGTTATCAGCTGTAACTGTTAATGAACTAATTACTGACTTTCATTAAAGAATATAATTCTACTGTGTGTGTGTGTGTGTGTGTGTGTAGTGTGTGTTCCCTCACAAACACTCAGCGCCATGTAACCATGTTTATTATTACTGACACACTTACTGTAGATTGACTATATTAATAATTGTTAATGGTTTTCTTCCTATAGCTGAGTCTGCTGTTACGCCTTATACTTACCGATTCATTACCGTCACTGATCGAATCATTGCTGTCTCTGACCGAATCATTACCGTCACCGACCGAATCATTACTGACACCGACCGAATCATTATTCTTACCGACCGGTTCATTACTGTCAACGACTAATTCATTACTTACACCGACCGAATCATTACTCTTACTGACCGGTTCATTACTCTTACTAACCGGTTCATTACTGTCAACGACCGGTTCATTACTGACACTGCCCGAATCATTACTGACACCGACCGAATCATTACTCTTACTGACCGGTTCATTACTCTTACTAACCGGTTCATTACTGTCAACGACTAATTCATTACTGACACCGACCGAATCATTACTCTTACTGACCGGTTCATTACTCTTACTAACCGGTTCATTACTGTCAACGACCGGTTCATTACTGACACTGCCCGAATCATTACTGACACCGACCGAATCATTACTGACACCGACCGAATCATTACTGTCAACTACTGGTTCATTACGGTCAACGACCGAATCATTACTGATACCGACCGAATCATTACTCTTTCCGACCGGTTCATTACTGTCAACGACCGAATCATTACTGACACCGACTGAATCGTTACTGTCTCTGATCAAATCATTACTGTCACTGACCAATTCATTACTGTCACAAACCAAACCATTACTGACACCGACCGAATCATTATTCTTACCGACCGGTTCATTACTGACACCGACCGGTTCATTACTGTCAACGACCAAATCATTACTGACACCGACCGAATCATTACTCTTTCCGACCGGTTCATTACTGTCAACGACTGGTTCATTACTGTCAACGACCAAATCACTACTGACACCGACTGAATCATTACTGTCACTGACCAAATCATTACTGTCTCTGATCAAATCATTACTGTCTCTGATCAAATCATTACTGTCTCTGATCAAATCATTACTGTCTCTGATCAAATCATTACTGTCTCTGATCAAATCATTACTGTCTCTGACCGATTCATTACTGTCACTGACCGAATCACTATTGTCACTGACCGAATCACTATTGTCACTGACCGAATCACTATTGTCACTGACCGAATCCTTACTGTCACTTATCCAGTAAGAGTAGCGTTATTACTCTTACTGAAGGTAATATCTGTTACCATCAGGGTAACATCACTGTGCTCTGTGTGTGTGTGTGTGAGAAGCAGCATGCACTCAGGCTCCTGTAATGTCAGAACCAGGTGTGAAATGTTGGAGGTGTGTGTGACGGAGGCTGCTCACTAGACTCAAGGTCCCAGTTACACACACACACACACACACACACACACACACACACAGGGCCATTATGATGTACCGGTTTAATGGTACACTGAGACAATTGTGTGTGTGTGTGTGTGTGTGTGTGTGTGTGTGTTATTCTAGTTTCTTTGGTGGAGCTGCAGCTCTAAATATCTAAAAAACAGTTATGTACTATACTTGCAGTAATTATCTCTGAAAAACAGACCAAAAGTGGATCATTATTCTGATTATTTTTACACCCTCGCCCCTTTACCCATAACCCACTGCACCGTGGGGGAGTTGATGATGTCGTCTGGTGGAAAAGTACTATGTTGGGCTGGTGAGCTAATTCTGTCATGCTGTTAACATTCTTAAACTTCGTCCTGTGTCCAGCCCCGACCTATATTCACTACACGCCTGCACAATCAGGAAGGATATGACTGTGTGTGTGTGTGTGTGTGTGTGTGTCACCTGGTACAGGTATCTCTGGTTGAACAGGTGCATGGCTCCCTGTAGCTGACTGCGCTGACTCTGCCACTGCTCAAAGTTCCTGACCGACTCGGCTGTGGGCCGCTGCCACGTCGTCGTCCGAGTGTTGTGGTCCACGTAGTAAAAGCGTCCACGCTGATCCACACGCTTCTCCCACCTACACACACACACACACACACACACACACACACACACACACACAGAGTAAAGTACATTAACAGGGATAATCTATTTTTAAATCCATGAAAATCTGACTTTTTTTCTCTCTAATATCCCGGTACTGATCCGGATTGTCTGTTCCAACACACAGTATTACAATAAACAGTGACATTTGTGTTACGACATGACTGTGTGTATCAAATGAAATTCTCAAATGAAGGAATGACCAAAGTGAGAGGAGAGAAGGAGAGGATAACAGAGGAGAGGAGGAGGAGAGGAGGAGGAGAGGAGAGGAGAGGAGAGGAGAGGAGAGGGGAAAGGAAAGGAAAGGGGATGAGAAGAGAGGAGAGGAGGAGAGGGGAGAAGAGAAGAGAAGAGGAGGAGAGAGGAGAAGAGAAGAGGAGGAGAGAGAAGAAGAGAAGAGGAGAGGAGAGGAGGAGAGAAGAGGAGAGGGGAGGGGAAAGGAAAGGAGAGGAGAGGGGATGAGAAGAGAGGAGAGGAGGAGAGAGGAGAAGAGGAGAGAAGAGGAGAGGGGAGGGGAAAGGAAAGGAGAGGAGAGGGGATGAGAAGAGAGGAGAGGAGGAGAGAGGAGAAGAGAAGAGAGGAGAGGAAGAGACAGGAGAGAGGAGGAGACAGGAGAGAGGAGAGGAAAGGAGGAGGAGAGGAGAGGAGAGGGGAATAGAGAGGAGAGGAGATGAGAAGAGAGGAGAGGAGAGGCGTAAGGAAAGGAGAGGAGAGGGGATGAGAGGAGAGGAGAGAAGAGGAGAGGAGAGGAGGAGAGGAGAGGAGAGGGGAGAAGAGGAGAGGGGAGAAGAGGAGAGGGTAGAAGAGGAGAGGAGAGGGGAGAAGAGAAGAGGAGAGGAGAGGAGAAAGGAAAGGAGAGGAGAGGGGATGAGAAGAGAGGAGAGAAGAGGAGAGGAGGAGAGCGGAGAGGAAAGGAAAGGAGAGGAGAGGGGATGAGAAGAGAGGAGAGGAGAGGAGGAGAGAGGCGAGGAGGAGAGAGGAGAGAGGGGAGAGGCGAGGAGGAGAGAGGGGAGGAGGGTAGGAGGAGAGAGGAGAGAGGAGAGGGGCGAGGAGGAGAGAGGAGAGAGGAGAGGGGTGAGGAGGAGAGAGGAGAGAGGAGAGGGGTGAGGAGGAGAGAGGAGAGGGGCGAGGAGGAGAGAGGAGAGGGGCGAGGAGGAGAGAGGAGAGGAGAGGAGAAGAGAGGGGAGAGGCAAGGAGGATAGAGGAGAGAGGCGAGGAGGAGAGAGGAGAGGAGAGGAGAGAGGAGGAAAGAGGTGAGGAGGGGAGAGGGGAGGAGGAGAGAGGGGAGAGGGGAGGAGGAGAGAGGGGAGGAGGACAGAGGAGAGAGGGGAGAGGTGAGGAGGAGAGAGGAGAGGAGAGGAGGAGAGAGGAGAGAGAGGAGAGGAGAGAGAGGAGAGGAGAGGAGGAGAGGCAAGGAGGAGAGAGGAGAGAGGGGAGGAGGAGAGAGGGGAGAGGGGAGGAGGACAGAGGAGAGGGGGAGAGAAGAGAAGAGGAGAGGAGAGAGGAGACAGGAGACAGGAGAGAGGAGAGGAGGAGAGAGGCGAGGATGACAGAGGAGAGGGAGGAGAGAGGTGAGGAGGACAGAGGAGAGAGGTGAAGAGGAGAGGAGAGGAGAGGCAAGGAGGAGAGAGGGGAGAGGAGAGAGGAGAGGAGGAGAGAGGGGAGGAGGAGAGAGGAGAGGAGGAAAGAGGCGAGGAGGAGAGAGGGGAGAGGTGAGGAGGAGAGAGGGGAGGAGAGAGGGGAGGAGGAGAGAGGGGAGGAGGAGAGGAGAAGAGAGGAGAGAGGAGAGAGGGGAGGAGGAGAGAGGGGAGGAGGAGAGGAGAAGAGAGGAGAGGAGAGGAGAGGAGGAGAGAGAAGAGGAGGAGAGAGGAGAGGAGGAGAGAGAAGAGGAGGAGAGAGAAGAGGAGAAGAGAGAAGAGGAGGAGAGAGGGGAGAGGGGAGGAGGAGAGAGGGGAGAGGGGAGGAGGAGAGAGGGGGGGAGGAGGAGAGAGGGGAGAGGAGAGAGGGGAGGAGGAGAGAGGAGAGGAGAAGAGGAGAGGAGAGGAGGAGAGAGGAGAGGAGGGGAGGGGAGAGGAGAGGAGGGGAGAGGAGAGGAGGGGAGAGGAGAGGAGAGGAGGAGGAGAGAGGAGAGGAGGAAAGAGGCGAGGAGGAGAGAGGGGAGAGGCGAGGAGGAGAGAGGCGAGAAGGAGAGAGGAGAGGGGAGGAGGGGAGGGGAGAGAGGGGAGGAGGAGAGAGTAGAGGGGAGAGGGGAGGAGGAGAGAGTAGAGGGGAGAGGGGAGGGGAGAGAGGGGAGGAGGAGAGAGTAGAGGGGAGAGGGGAGGAGGGGACGGGAGAGAGGGGAGGAGGAGAGAGTAGAGGGGAGAGGGGAGGAGGGGAGGGGAGAGAGGGGAGAGGGGAGGAGGGGAGGGAAGGAGGGGAGGGGAGAGAGGGGAGGAGGAGAGAGTAGAGGGGAGAGGGGAGGGGGGGAGGGGAGAGGAGAGGAGAGGAGGAGAGAGGCGAGGAGGAGAGAGGGGAGAGGTGAGTAGGAGAGAGGCGAGGAGGAGAGAGGAGAGGAGAGGAGGAGAGAGAAGAGGAGAGGAGGAGAGGAGAAGGAGAGAGGAGCCATTCGAACTGTGAAGCACGGTGGTGGCAGCATCCTGTTCAGCCTTACCCATGGCCTCCTGGTTGTTTCTCTGTGACTAATCCCCTCTTTACCTGCTCACTAAATTTTGGTAAACATTAAAATTATTTAACGAGTTTATTTATTTAATGTCACATGATCAGGTTTGTGATTGACTCATGCAAATTATCTCAGCCTTTTAAAACCAATAGTCAGATGGAGGATAATATTTTCTTTTGTGATATAAAGTGTGATAAGGTTAAATTCACACACCCACCATCTCCAAAACACCCCCACCCCCACAATCACCCTCTCTCTCTGAAACACACACCCTCCCACACACACACACACACACACACACACACACAGTGTTCTGCCATGTGTGGACTTCATGTCTAAACACATGTAGTTTGGGCGCCAAGGCTATTCTCATACCACTGACCTCAGCACAGCAGAATTTGCAGGAGAAAACACACACACACACACACACACACACACACACACACACACACACACACACACACACACACACTCCTCCCCCAGGGCGGACTAACCCAGAACAGACGATGTGCGGCTGCTGTTAGCGTTAGCACTCTACGCTAATTGAGCCTCAGAACGCTGTGCAGCTCTGAAAGGGCTTTTGTTCTCCATCTGCAGCGGAAAAACTGAAGCAGGCCTCGCTGACCTTTCCTCAGCGCGCACACACACACACACACACACACACACATACACACACACACTCTGACTCTGCGCTGATTGTAAAATGACTGCTGTCTCTGTGTAATCAGTGTAATGGAGACGTAAAGACGGGGTGGTGCCGGTTTTTTAGGGGGTTAAGAATAATTTTTTGTTTTCTACTCTGAGCTGCACGCCTGTCAGATCAGATGAAGTTTCTCCACACAGCACACAAGAGGTACACACAAACACACACACACACACAAAACACACACACACACGCACTAAACCTTTTCAACTTTTCTGAAAGTTATTTTAAAACATTGACAGACTTTTCCATGGCGTCACTAAACATAAAAGATAAAAACATTCATATAAATATGAACATCTTCTAAAGAATGATAAATGATTAAGTGGAAAGAATAATTACTCTGTGTGTGTGTGTGTGTGTGTGTGTGTGTGTGTGTGTGTGTGTATACGCGTGTGTGTGTTTTTGATGACTACACACTTATACAGCAGATACAGGGCTCTATTTAAATAAACAGAGTAATTATGCAGTTCAGTGCAGAAGTTATAAATGTTGAAGTGGCGAGAGGCGTGAGGATGATTTAGGTTTACGGTATTTGGCAGATGCCCTTTTATCCAGAGCAACTGATATTTATCTAACCGAGCAGCTGAGGGTTAAGGGCCTCGATCCCAGCAGTGGCAGCTTGATGGATCTGAGATTCGAACTCACAACCTTCCCATCAGCAGTCCAACACCTTCAGCACCAAGCAGCACGTCCCCATATCCCTGTGTCCTACATGACAGGGTTAAACGCAGCACGCAGAGACGTCTTTAACTTGACTTTTTACTCTTTTCATTTTGTTTGCATTTACTTTCACTTGTTTTGTCCCGCCTCCTATTTGCTCTGATTGGTCGCCTCACTGAACAAATCACATCTTTTCTGCTCTTATTTTAACACCCAAAAATCCAGCCTGCTTTTTTTTACTTTTGCTTTTAAAACACACTCAACACATCATACACACATCATACACCAAAACTCAAACACATCATAAACCAAAACATCATACACACACCATACACACTCAACACATCATACACACACCATACACACTCAACACATCATACACACACCATACACACTCAACACATCATACACACACCATACACACTCAACACATCATACACACACCATACACACTCAACACATCATACACACTCAACACATCATACACACTCAACACATCATACACACATCATACACACTCAACACATCATACACACATCATACACACTCAACACATCATACACACATACACACTCAACACATCATACACACATACACACTCAACACATCATACACACATCATACACACTCAACACATCATACACACACCATACACACTCAACACATCATACACACACCATACACACTCCAAAACATCATACACACACCCTACACACTCAACACATCATACACACTCAAAACATCATACACACTCAACACATCATACACACATCATACACCTCAACACATCATACACACTCAACACATCATACACACATCATACACACTCAACACATCATACACACATCATACACACACCATACACACTCAACACATCATACACACACCATAAACCCCACTCAAACACATCATACACACCAACACATCATACACACATCATACACATCATACACACATCATACACACTCAACACATCATACACACACCATACACACACAACACATCATACACACTCAACACATCATAAACCAAAACTCAAACACATCATAAACCAAAACATCATACACACTCAACACATCATACACACATCATACACACTCAACACATCATGCACACATCATACACACTCAACACATCATACACACTCAACACATCATAAAACACCAACACACCCAAAACATTACACACCCCCATAAAACACTCAACACATCATACACACACCCTCACACTCAACACATATACACACACCCTACACACTCAACACATCATACACACCACCATTTCACACTCAAAACATCAACACACTCACACACCTACACACTCAACACATCATAAAACACCCTCCCCTAAAACACCCTACACACTCAACACATCAACACACACCCTACACACTCAACACATCATACACACTCAAACACATCATAAACCAAAACATCATACACACACCATACACACTCAACACATCATAAAACCAAAACCATACACACTCAAACACACCCTACACACTCAACACATCAACACACTCAACACACTCAACACATCAACCAAAACATCATACACACTCAACACATCAAACACATCATACACACACCATACACACTCAACACATCATACACACACCATACACACTCAACACATCATACACACTCAACACATCATACACACATCATACACAAAACCATACACACTCAACACATCATACACACTCAACACATCATACACACATCATACACACTCAACACATCATACACACATCATACACACACCCTACACACTCAACACATCATACACACACCATACACACTCAACACATCATACACACACCCTACACACTCAAACACATCCCCCTACACACTCAACACATCATACACAAAATCATACACACCCAACACACTCAAAACACCCTACACACTCAACACATCATACACACATCATACACACTCAACACATCATACACACAACATACACACCCAACACACTCAACACCCTCAACCAAAACACCCTACACACTCAACACATCATACACACACCATACACACTCAACACATCATACACACACCATACACACTCAACACATCATACACACTCAACACATCCCCTACACACACCATACACACTCAACACATCATAAAACCAAAACCATACACACTCAACACATCATACACACATCATACACACTCAACACATCATACACACACCCTACACACTCCCCACATCCCCTACACACTCAACACATCATACACACACCCTACACACTCAACACATCATACACACACCATACACACTCAACACATCATACACACTCAACACATCATACACACCAACACACTCACACACCCTACACACTCAAACACATCCCCCTACACACTCAACACATCATACACACACCCTACACACTCAACACATCATACACACACCCATACACACTCAACACATCATACACACACCATACACACTCAACACATCATAAACCAAAACATCATACACACCTCCCCCAAAACATCATACACACACCATACACACTCAACACATCATACACACTCAACACATCATACACACCCAACACATCAACACACAAAACCCCTAAAACACTCAAAACATCATAAAACCAAAACCATACACACTCAACACATCAAACACAAAACCATACACACTCAACACATCATACACACACCCTACACACTCAACACATCATACACACACCATACACACTCAACACATCATACACACTCAACACATCATACACACTCAACACACTCAAAACATCATAAAACCAAAACCATACACACTCAACACATCATACACACACCAACCAAAACTCAAACACATCAACACACACCATACACACTCAACACATCATACACACACCATACACACTCAACACATCATACACACAACCCTACACACTCAACACATCATACACACACCCTACACACTCAAAACATCATACACACTCAACACATCAACACACACCCTACACCCAACACATCATAAACCAAAACTCAAACACATCATACACACCAACCCATACACACTCAACACATCATAAAACACACCATAAAACACTCAACACATCAACCAAAACATCATACACACTCAACACATCATACACACACCCTACACACTCAACACATCATACACACACCATACACACTCAACACATCATACACACACCATACACACTCAACACATCATACACACCACACATCTACACACATCATACACACACCATACACACTCAACACATCATACACACACCCTACACACTCAACACATCATAAACCAAAACATCATAAAAAACAACACCATACACACTCAACACATCATACACACACCATACACACTCAAACACATCCCCTAAAAAACACACCATACACACTCAACACATCATACACACACCAACCAAAACTCAAACACATCATACACACATCATACACACTCAACACATCATACACACACCATACACACTCAACACATCATACACACACCCTACACACTCAACACATCATACACACTCAACACACTCAAAACATCATACACACACCATACACACTCAACACATCATACACACTCAACACATCATACACACACCCTACACACTCAACACATCATAAAACACCCTCAACCAAAACATCATACACACTCAACACATCATACACACACCATACACACTCAACACATCATAAAACTCAACACATCATAAAACACTCAACACCCTCAACCAAAACATCATACACACTCAACACATCATACACACATCATAAACCAAAACTCAAACACATCATAAAACACCCTACACACTCAACACATCATACACACACCCTACACACTCAACACATCATACACACACCATACACACTCAACACATCATACACACACCATACACACTCAACACATCATAAAACCAAAACCATACACACTCAACACATCATACACACACCCTAAAACTCAACACATCATACACACACCCTACACACTCAACACATCATACACACACCATACACACTCAACACATCATACACACCAAAACCAAAACACACCCAACACATCAAACACACCCTACACACTCAACACATCATACACACTCAACACTCATAAAACACATCCCCCTACACACTCAACACATCATACACACACCATACACACTCAACACATCATACACACACCATACACACTCAACACATCATACACACACCCTACACACTCAACACATCATACACACACCATACACACTCAACACATCATACACACACCCTACACACTCAACACATCATACACACACCATACACACTCAACACATCATACACACTCAACACATCATACACACACCATACACACTCAACACATCATACACACCCAACACATCAACACACATCCCCTAAAACACTCACACATCATAAAACATCATACACACTCAAAACATCATACACACATCATACACACTCAACACATCATACACACATCATACACACTCAACACATCATACACACAAAACCCCTCAAAACATCATACACACTCAACACATCAACACACTCAACACCCTCAACCAAAACATCATACACACTCAACACATCATACACACTCAACACATCATACACACACATACACACTCAACACATCATACACACTCATACACACTCAACACACTCACACATCATACACACACCATACACACTCAACACATCAAAACACACACCCTACACACTCAAAAACATCATACACACACATACACACTCAACACATCATACACACACCCTACACACTCAAAACATCATACACACTCAAAACATCATACACACACCCTACACACTCAACACATCATACACACTCAACACATCATACACACTCTACACACTCAACACATCATACACACATCATACACACTCAACCATCATACACACTCAACACATCATACACACACCCTACACACTCAACACATCATACACACACCCTAAAACACCAACACATCATACACACACCAACACACTCCCCAAAACATCTACACACTCACACATCTACACACTCAAAACATCTACACACATCATACACAACCATACACACTCAACACATCATAAAACCAAAACCATACACACTCAACACACAACAAAACATCATAAAACATCATACACACAACAAAACACATACACACTCAACACATCATAAAACAAAACCATACACACTCAACACATCAACACATCAACACATCCCAACAAAACACCCTACACACTCAACACATCATAAAACCAAAACCAAACACCAACCCTCATACACACCAACCCATACACACTCAACCATCATAAAACCAACCCCATACACACTCAACCATCATAAAACACTCAACACATCATACACACTCAACAACAACACACCCTACACACTCAACACATCATACACACTCAACACATCATAAAACCAACCCTCATACACACTCAACCATCATACACACTCAAACCATCATACACACTCAACCATCATACACACCAACCCATACACACTCAACCATCATACACACTCAACACATCATACACACCATACACACCAACCCATACACACTCAACACATCATACACACTCAACACATCATACACACTCAACACATCCCCAACACACATCATACACACACCCTACACACTCAACACATCATACACACACCCTACACACTCAACACATCATACACACCCAACACACTCAAAACATCATACACACCCAACACATCAACACATCAACAAAACCCTACACACTCAACACATCATAACACATCATACACACTCAAACACATCATACACACACCCTACACACTCAACACATCATACACACACCCTACACACTCAACACATCATACACACACCATACAACTCAACACATCATACACACAACCCTACACACTCAACACATCATACACACACATACACACTCAACACATCATACACACACCCTAAAACCAAAACCATAACCCCACTCAACACATCATACACACACCATACACACTCAACACATCATACACACTCAACACATCAACACACTCAAAACCAACACACATACACACACCCTACACACTCAACACATCATAAAACACCCTACACACTCAACACATCATACACACACCCTACACACTCAACACATCATACACACACCATACACACTCAAAACATCATACACACACATAAACCAAAACTCAAACACATCATACACACACCATACACACTCAACACATCATACACACACCATACACACTCAACACATCATACACACTCAACACCCTCATACACACACCATACACACTCAACACATCATACACACCAACACACTCAAAACATCATACACACTCAACACATCATACCACTCAACACATTAAACACACCCTACACACTCAAACACACCCTACACACTCAACACATCATACACACCCAACACATCAAACACATCATACACACACCATACACACTCAACACATCATACACCCCACCATACACACTCAACACATCATAAAACCAAAACCATACACACTCAAACACACCCTAAAACCAAAACCATACACACTCAACACATCATACACACACATACACACTCAACACATCATAAAAAACACACCATACACACTCAACACATCATACACACACCATACACACTCAACACATCATACACACTCAACACATCATACACACACCCTACACACCCAACACATCAACACACAAAACCCCTAAAACACTCAAAACATCATACACACTCAACACATCATACACACACTCACACACCCTACACACTCAACACATCATACACACAACCCTACACACTCAACACATCAAACACACACCCTACACACTCAACACATCATACACACACCATACACACTCAACACATCATACACACACCAACACATCAACACATCAACACACATCATACACATAAAACAATCATACACACACCCTACACACTCAACACATCATACACACCCAACACACTCAACACAACCAAAACACACTCAACACATATACACACACCATACACACTCAACACATCATACACACTCAACACATATAAAACCAAAACCATACACACTCAAACACACCCTACACACTCAAACACATCCCCCTACACACTCAACACATCATACACACACCCTACACACTCAACACATCATAAAACACCCTCCCCTAAAACACAAAACCCCAACCAAAACACTCAACACATCATACACACACCATACACACTCAACACATCATACACACAAACCCTACACACTCAACACATCATACACACTCAACACATCATACACACACCCTACACACTCAACACATCATACACACACCATACACACTCAACACATCATACACACTCAACACATCATAAAACCAAAACCATACACACTCAACACATCATACACACATCATACACACTCAACACATCATACACACTCAACACATCAACACACATCCCCTACACACTCAACACATCATACACACATCATACACACCAAAAACACATCAACACCAAAACACCCAAAACATCATACACACTAACACATCATAAAACCAACACTCTAAAACATCATACACACTCAACACATCATACACACATCATAAAACCAAAACCATACACACTCAAACACACCCTACACCCCTCAACACATCAAAACACACACCCTAAAACACCAACACATCATACACACATCAAACACCAAAACACCAAACACATCAACACACTCAAAACATCATACACACCCAAAACATCATACACACACCCTACACACCAACACATCATACACACTCAAACATCAAAACACACACCCTACACACTCAACACATCATAAAACACTCAACCCAACCCTCATACACACTCAACACATCATACACACTCAACACATCAACACACTCAAAACATCATACACACAACCCAAAACAAACACACACCAACACATCATACACACCAACACACATCACACATCTACACACTCAAAACATCTACACACATCAAACACACCCTACACACTCAACCACATACACACTCAACACATCATACACACTCAACACACAACAAAACTCAAACACATCATACACACACAAAACATACACACTCAACACATCATAAAAAACACTCAAACCATCATACACACTCAACACATCATACACACCCCATACACACCCTCAACTCCCTCATACACACTCAACACATCATACACACTCAACCATCATACACCCCTCAACCATCATACACACTCAAACCATCATACACACTCAACCATCATAAAACCAACCCTCATACACACTCAACACATCATACACACTCAACAATCATACACACCATACACACTCAACACATCATACACACTCAACACATCAACACACCAACCCCATACACACTCAACCATCATACACACCAACCATCATACACACTCAACCATCATAAAACCAAACCCTCATACACACTCAACCATCATACACACTCAAAACAAAACACCCTAAAACCAACCCTCATAAACCAAAACATCATACACACTCAACACATCATACACACTCAAAAACAACTCAAAACATCATACACCACCCTACACACCAACACATCATACACACACATACACACTCAACCACAACCCACCAACACCCCAACACACAAAACACACCAACACAACCCTACACACTCAACACATCATACACACCAAAAACCCTAAACACTCAACACATCATACACCCCATCATACACACATCATACACACTCAACACATCAACACACTCACACATCATACACACTCAACACATCATACACACCCCCCAACAACCAACACACATACACACACCCAAAAACACTCAACACATCATACACCCCACCCTACACACTCAACACATCATACACACATCATACACACCCAACACATCAAACACATCATACACACACCCTACACACTCAACACATCATACACACACCCTACACACTCAACACATCATACACACTCAACACATCATACACACTCCCTACACACTCAAACACATCCCCTACACACTCAACACATCATACACACATCATACACACTCAAACACATCCCCCTAAAACCAAAACATCAACACACACAAAACATCAACACACATCCCCAAAACACACCAACACACTCAACACAACATACACACACCCTACACACCAAAACAAAAACCAAAACATCATAAAAACCATCCCCTAAAACACAAAACCCCTAAAACCCCAACACCACAACCATAACCACAAAAACACATCAACCAAAACTCAAACACATCATACACACACCATACACACTCAACACATCATACACACACCAACACACTCAACACATCATACACACATCATACACACATCATACACACTCAACACATCATACACACATCATACACACTCAACACATCATACACACATCATACACATCATACACACATCATACACACTCAACACATCATACACACTCAACACATCATACACACCAACACATCATACACACCCAACACACTCAAAACACCCTACACACTCAAAACATCATACACACTCAACACACTCAAAACATCATACACACTCAACACACTCAAAACATCATACACACATCATACACATCATACACACATCATACACACTCAACACATCATACACACACCATACACACTCAACACATCATACACACTCAACACATCATACACACACCATACACACTCAACACATCATACACACTCAACACATCATACACACATCATACACACTCAACACATCATACACACATCATACACACTCAACACATCATACACACTCAACACATCATACACACTCAACACATCATACACACTCAACACATCATACACACATCATACACACACCATACACACTCAACACATCATACACACACCATATACACTCAACACATCATACACACATCATACACACTCAACACATCATACACACATCATACACACATCATACACACTCAACACATCATACACACATCATACACACTCAAACACATCATACCAAAACATCATACACACTCAACACATCATACATACTCAACACATCATACACACTCAACACATCATACACCCCTCAACACATCATACACACACCATACACACTCAACACATCATACACACACCATACACACTCAACACATCATACACACACCATACACACTCAACACATCATACACACACCATACACACTCAACACATCATACACACACCATAAAACACTCAACACATCATACACACACCATACACACTCAACACATCATACACACACCATACACACTCAACACATCATACACACCCAACACATCAAACACATCATACACACTCAACACATCATACACACAACAACACCCCTCAACACATCATACACACCAACACATCAACACATCAACACACCAACACATCAACACATCAAACACACCATACACACTCAACACATCATACACACACCATACACACTCAACACATCATACACACACCATACACACTCAACACATCATACACACACCATACACACTCAACACATCATACACACACCATATACACTCAACACATCATACACACATCATACACACACCATACACACTCAACACATCATACACACACCATACACACTAAAAACATCATACACACTCAACACATCATACACACTCAACACATCATACACACATCATACACACTCAACACATCATACACACATCATACACACTCAACACATCATACACACATACACACTCAACACATCATAACACATCATACACACTCAACACATCATACACACATCATACACACTCAACACATCATACACACATCATACACACACCATACACACTCAACACATCATACACACACCATACACACTCAACACATCATACACACACCATACACACTCAACACATCATACACACACCATACACACTCAACACATCATACACACACCATACACACTCAACACATCATACACAACCATACACACTCAACACATCATACACACACCATACACACTCAACACATCATACACACACCATACACACTCAACACATCATACACACACCATACACACTCAAACACATCCCCCTACACACTCAACACAAACATAAACCAAAACATCATACACACTCAACACATCCCCTAACACAACACACACACTCAACACATCATACACACTCCATACATCATACACACTCGACACATCATACACTCGACACATCATACACACACGACACATCATACACACTCAAACACATCCCCCTAAAACCAAAACCATACACACTCAACACATCATACACACTCAACACATCATACACACATCATACACACTCAACACATCATACACACACCATACACACTCAACTCATCATACACACTCAACACATCATACACACATCATACACACTCAACACATCATGCACACATCATACACACTCAACCCCATCATACACACATCATACACACTCAACACATCATACACACATCATACACACACCATACACACTCAACACATCATACACACATCATACACACTCAACACATCATACACACATCATACACACTCAAAAAATCATACACACATCATACACACACACAACACATCATACACACACACAACACATCATACACACACACAACACATCATACACACAACACATCATACACACTCCATACACACTCAAAACATCTACACACTCGACACATCTACACACTCGACACATCGTTTCACACTCAAAACATCTAAAAAACACTCCAAAAACATCTACACACTAAAACACTCAACCAAAAATCATACACACCCAAAACATCAACACACATCCCCAAAAACACTCCCCAAAACATCATACACACTCAACTATCATAAAACCAACCCATACACACTCAACACATCATACACACCCAAAACATCATACACACCCAAAACATCATACACACCTCAACTCCCCTCATACACACTCAACTCATCATACACACTCAACCATCATACACACTCAACACATCATAAACCAAAACATCATACACACATCATACACACATCATACACACATCATACACACATCATACACACTCAAACACATCATACACACATCATACACACTCAACACATCATACACACTCAACACATCAACACATCAACACATCAAACACATCATACACACTCAACACATCATACACACTCAACACATCAAACACATCATACACACTCAACACATCATACACACATCATAAACCAAAACATCATACACACTCAAACACATCATACACACTCAACACATCATACACACATCATACACACTCAACACATCATACACACATCATACACATCATACATACTCAACACATCATACACACATCATACACACTCAACACATCATACACACTCAACACATCATACACACTTAACACATACACACATCATACACACTCAACACATCATACACACTCAACACATCATACACACTCCATACATCATACACACTCGACACATCGTACACACTACACACTCGAAAAAAAAACATCATAAACCAAAACATCATACACACATCATACACACTCAACACATCATACACACATCATACACACTCAACACATCATACACACTCAACACATCATACACACATCATACACACTCAACACATCATAAACCAAAACTCAAACACATCATAAAATAAAAATCATAAACCAAAACTCAACAAAATCATACACACTCAACACATCATACACACTCAACACATCATACACACTCAACACATCATACACACTCAACACATCATACACACATCATACACACTCAACACATCATACACACATCATACACACATCATACACACTCAACACATCATACACACATCATACATACTCAACACATCATACACACATCATACACACTCAACACATCATACACACTCAACACATCATACACACTTAACACATACACACATCATACACACTCAACACATCATACACACAACACACACACTCAACACATCATACACACTCCATACATCATACACACTCGACACATCGTTTACACACTAACCACACTCGACACATCCCCCTTAAAACTCGACACATCGTACACACTCGACACATCGTACACACTCGACACATCGTACACACTCGACACATCGTACACACTACACACTCGACACATCATACACTCGACACATCGTACACACTCGACACATCATACACACATCATACACACTCGACACATCATACACAC